>JBAIAA010000544.1:0-600000 GCA_037893245.1 Crossaster papposus | reverse complement strand
AAAATAACAAATATTTACAAAGACAAACCAAAAACGTGCAATATAGTTTAAGTTAAAAAAACACTTCTGAAAACAATAAATCAGCAAAAAATACAAATATATACCAAGACCAATAATACAAAATGTTAAGAGAGAGAGAGACAAAATCAAGAAAAAATACATAACTCATACGCAACCACATATTCCCGCTGCGACGGGTGCATTATGGCATTATCCGCCATAAATGACGCTCATGGCGCAAACAAAAATTATATCAAATCAGAAATAACAAAACAATTAAATTTAACTAAACGAGAATATTCTGAGTGATCTGAATCAAATATGTCTTCGAAGGTATCTCTACAAAGATCCTGCAAAATATCGTCAAGTATAATTCATACGAATACTCCGTACTCTCCATAATCACGAATGTTGTATTTGAGATGGGTGGTCGACAACGCACCCGTAGCAGCGGGAATGTATGGCTATACGAAGCATCATTCTTAACACGAGACCAAAATGGCACATGAGATGTGCTCTCTTTTCGGCAATAGGATCCAGAGACACGTAGCCGCTATCGTCTGGCTGGTACGTGTTCCGGGGCGGGCGGTACGGCGGGCGCATAAACGGGAGGATTCAGGAGTTGAGGACTCGGGGCTGGGCTAGGGTTCGGCGATGCCGGAAGGCTCCACGCGAGCGGGCTTGATAACCCACATATTATTTTTTTTGAACCGACATTTAGGTTGGTTGGTTTGAGAGTGTTCGTTTGTTTCGAGTTTTTCAACGAAAAACAAAATTGATGATAAGAAAACAACAACTTACCGTATTCGGACCCTGTGAGGTCGATCATTTCGGTCTCTTCTTCATCGCACGGGGCATCTGTGTATTTGAAAGAAAAGTCATTTATACTTTTCACACGCAACGAAGAACAATCTTACGAACCATTTTAGATCGCTCTCAGACTCTGAACGCGTACATTACGTAGACGTTGAATCAAATAAAGACGAGAAATAACCTACCGTATTCCGATACCGTCAGGTCGATGATTTCGGCCTACATAACACACGGGGCAGAATCTACGAATTAAAAAAATACAAAAAAAATACAAAAAAAATAACAATACTGAAGAAAACGATAGGCATAGGTGATGCGTGGATGAGTTTTGTGATAATAGTCCCGATATTATTGGTAGAGTATTCGGTTCTAATGCACACTCCAAATACACGAACATCTTTTCAAAAAGTATTTAACACTTTTGCAAAGCACTGCAAGATCCTAATGAAGTTAAGCATGCATTTTCAACTTCAAAACATTGCTATTGTTATGCAGACTGCTTACGTTTGAAATAAATAGCAGTTTACATATTATTTGTCTAGCGCCAAAGAAAATTTAAATTTGTTTTCTTACCAAAGATGTCATTTATTTTCTCTTTATTTAATTGTGGCTTTGCCCCAACTACTCCATTAGCATTGGAGCAGGGAGCAGGTACCAGTCAGTGAGTGTGTCGCCATCTCTGCTCTGGTAAATCCCTTTGTCATCATGTCATTTGTGCAAATCATGTCAGTTGACCCGATTTCCACCGTTCCTTCTTCAACAAAATCAAAGAGACTAAACTTTATAGTGATAGTCAGAGACGGACTTTCGCAAATTAAAAGGCAAATAAAAAGCAGGGATTAACGTAAAAGTCGTATCGTAGACAAAATAATGGTAGAGTGCACACGTGTTTACCGGTACGAACGTTGAGAAAAAAATGCCGGCAATTTGACTCGCGCGCGAATTTTGATGGCGCTACTTTTATTTAAAAGTGAATTAACGCATTAAAATATTTAGGTTTAAAAAATACAAAATGACAAATATTTACAAAAACAAAACTAAAACTTGCAATATAGTTTAAGTAAATGCACACACTTTAGAAAACAATAAATCAGCAAAAAATACAAACATATACAAAAACCAATAATACAAAATGTTAAAAGAGAGAGAGACAAAATTGAGAAAACAAGATAAAATATATAACTTGCACGCAACCACATAATTCCGGCTGCAACGGGTGCGTTATTAATCCGCCAAAACATACTCCCTCAACTCGTTGAGGGAGCTATTATTCACCAACTCTACCCATAGAAAATCGTAGTAGTCGACAATGGCAAGATCTTCGTAGAGATACCGAGATCGCAAACAACCAATGGCTTTCACTCGGTCCAGCCATTGGCGTAGACTCGTCTCGGTATCTCTATACGAAGATCCTGCAAAATGTCATCGAAATAAAAATCATATAGATACTCTGTACTCTCCTTAATACGCGAATGCTATATTTGTGATGGGTGGTCGACGACGCACAAACCTCGCTATCTCTACGAAGATCCTGCAAAATGTCATCGAAATATAAATCGTACAGATAGGCCTACTCTGTACTCTCCATAATACACGAATGCTGTATTTGTGATGGGTGGTCGACGATGCACCCGTAGCAGCGGGAATGTATAAATATACCCAACATGAGTCTAATTACGACCCCAAAATGGCACATGAGATGGGCCCTCGTATCCGCTATGGGGTCCAGAGAAATGTAACCGCTGTCGTCCGGCTGGTACAGTTCCAGACGGCGGGCGACCAAACGACGCGAGCAGACTTGAAACAGCGGGGCTCGGAGGAGGAGGACTACTGAGTGCCTCGAAGACATCGTCTTCCAGTTCTTGGTCAGATCCAACGAAAACAAATACAAACATTATTATTTATTGTGAACCGACATTTGTTTGATTCACAAATAACTTACCTGTGGGAGATTGACAAGGGTGAGTTCTGCACCCTGAAATGAGGGGAGCTTTGCCTTGATGACATCGTTTGTTAAGTTCAATACATTGGCTGTCATGACGACTCCACATGCGTCTCCACATGTAAATGCCGCTGTGCTGGTCACCCCAACTTCGCGCCGTTTTTTCAGCTTCCAGCAGTACTCCTGGAGTTTCGAATCTGTTTGTTTGAATCCTGGTAGGAAGCGAGCCGGCACTTCTCGGTTAGCAGCTTCTGGATATTTTTGCTCTGCTTCTTCCCAGGACTGGCAACCCATGTGGTTGCAGAAGACTTGCTGAACCTACATACATGTATTCAGTAATGTTATTATGTCATGCAAGTTTCAGAAGAAACAAAATTACTAAATGAGAACTGGTTGTCAAATGTTTGATAGTAAAGGTTCAATATTTGTTTTCTTTTGTTTACGAGACTTTTTTTTTAAAGAAAACTTGATTCATGTCCATGAATCTGCATTGGGGCTGAATATGGGCCTTTGCTATGTTCGTATGTAGTTTATTTTAATGCAATCCTTGAAAATGCACTTTAGTGTCCTACTTAACGTTATTTCAAAAAATTATGTTATTCCATTTTCTAATTTGAAAGTCGGACAAAAATCCAATTACTGAAGAGCTCCATTCTGAAACGACAATGCCATAACTTGTACAAAATGATGTACAATATTATTATTTTTTTTAAACAAGTGCATTTTTCGATAAAAATTACCAAAAAGAAATATCCAGTAGTGGAAAGACTCCAGCATAAATTATGAGTATGATCTAGACAGATGTTTTATGTGCTCGAAACCAAAATTGATAGTAGTTTACACTTCCATTCTTATTTTCAGGCACTAGTAATGTCAAGTTATATAAAATGCTGCTACTTACAATTTTACAAGTTAGTGTTTTGCGGTTATATACTGTAAAAATTCTTCACTTTACCTCGCCCAATTTCTTGATTCGCACAGCCTCTTCCTTTAGTTCTGCTGTAGAAAGTTCTCCATTTTCCACCTGCTTTAACAGCTGTTCAATGGCTGAAGAGTCCAGTCCCATCAATGGCCGAAGGGTGTATGCGATTTTGCTGAAGTCAGGCAGAGAAACTCTGTCTTTCTTTTTCAGCTTTTGGTTCTTCAACTCTCCAACCTCAAACATGTCCATAATGTTTTTGAGAGATTGGAGAGCTACATCCTCCAAACTGGCCAGGAAACACATCACCCTCATTTTTTGGTAATCCTGTTAGTGAATTAATAATACATGTCTTAGTATAATGGAGCTTTGTCCTACAATAATTTGAACATAAACAATTTGCGTTGGATGACATGTTCATGTGTACATTTTGCGTAATCAGAATAGAGACCTCCGAGCAGCATTTGTCCCCCCCCCCCCCCATTTGTCACCCCATTTCCCCACAAATACTCCACTACAAAAGAAAACATGTATTTCTGACCTCCTTCAAAATAAGAGCACATGAATCCTTCCACACTCTGATCTTGTCATCTTTCTCAGGCATCTGAAGCAAACGTCGTCTGCAGATATCAAGCTGTTAATTGAAAGAACGTGAAAGAAAGGCTGAAATTCACACAAGCTTCATACATATACCGTGCTATCGTGGGTTCGAAGCAGAATTTTCCACAATTTATCGATTATTATTGCCCTTTTTAGGGGATGTATTTGATAATGTCGTTTGGGTATTTGTGCACATACAGCAACGGTACGTCAACGTTCATTTTTTTCGACTGCTTTATTCATTTACAATACAATTGTTGTCATTGGATGATAACAATTAAGGTAAATAACAACCTTTTTTCAACTACAAAAAGACAAGATGTTAAGATTAGATGCCAAAAACTCTTTATTTTTACACTTTTGCAAAGCACTGCAAGATCCTAATGAAGTTAAGCATGCATTTTCAACTTAAGATGCCGTTCCAAATCACTCAAGACACAACCCCCATCAAGTTGTGCTGTGGTGCGCTTGTGAAAATCGTGTAATTGCATCTTTGACACCTCCCCTTGTCGCCTACGATTGAACATTATGAGATGGCACAGCGTCACTTCATTCAAACACTTCCATGCAGGTTTGATTCCATCACCAGACGCATCTTCCAGAATTTGCACTTGCTGGTTGGCAGCTTCTTTAAGGAAGGACGACATCTTAAAAACATCTGCATTGGTTGGGAGAACTGTATTCTTGTTACGCTTTTCTTGGTACAATGTTCGGTGTGCATGGACAGATACATGATCTCGCCACTTCAAATTGCATAACTCAAAACTGTTCTGCGTCGTCAGCTTTCTGCTTGAGGCCATGCTCTAGAGCATTTCCTTTCACCACCAGGGCACACTTTTTTATGGAATGTCCTAATCTTTAGTGCCAATGATGGAACACTATACAATAATTGTTTGCGTTTCTCAAAGCCAGCAATGTCATGAACAGCCTGAATTATGTTATTCACATGCCGGGGATGCACAAACAGCTCGAGCGATGCATTTAGTTGCACAGTATTCTTCCCGAGTTGTAAGATGAGGCGACCCAATTCGCGCAATTTGTTTCGGATATATCCGTGTTGATCTACACCATGGCCCATTTTTAGGAATTCAAGTTTGGCGAACTCAATAACCAACGAGTCGGTCTTGGCTATCAAGGCAACCTCATCTTTCTTCATCGGACAGAGAATCATGTTCAGCTCAAAAGACACACCCGGAGGAGGCGGTTTCAATAAATCACTCTTGTGAGCAACTCGGCCACGTACACGAACACCTTTACTACTGCTATTATCATGGGCAGAGAGCGCTGGATTTAGTAAGCAACGATGTCTCCAAAGATCAGTTCGCACATAATAGCCAAAGCAATACATGCACGGTCCATATGCATATGCATCTGCAGCTACTTGATGATTGGGTCTGTATGCTACTATAAGCACACCATGACCTTGGCGAAGTACTTGGCAATTGTGTCTGTGATTACCAGCATTGCGGATTTTTAACAGAAATGTATTGCGGGTCAAATTGTTGGTTTCGGACACTATCTGCACTATTTCGGTTTCTTCCTTATGCAAAGACGCGAGATGACGGGGTAATTTGGCCTGTGGTTCATCACAGTAGAAGCAGAAGTTTTTCTTGTCCCATTTTCTTTGACAACTTTCATTACTAGTCTGCATAACTGTGATGTTACACATCATCTGATGGGCGACGGGATGCGAGATCGTACACTCAACGGTTCATTTGCAGTATTCAATGTGTCATCCAAACGGAATCACTGGCATCCGTATGAACTGGAGCACCGTTACAACTGGACAGACAGAGGGAAGTGCTGCTGCAAGCACTGTGTCCAAGGTCTGCCATAATAGGATTCAAACTGTAAAGGCCATGGGAACTGCTATTGGTGAACAAACTCTCATATGTAAACCCTCTCTGGAGAACTTCAACACAGTCACAAATGATGATATACTAAGGGGCCACCTGCAAAGAGAAATGCAACCATACTTATTGTAATCAGGTTCAGTAAGTACATGTTGGACTCGTTAAACATTTCAAGACTGATTGCTATTTATCCTTATTGCTTAGGAAGCTGCTTTATTTAGTATTCAAGCCTAAGGTCCCCCCAAAATAACAAATTTTGTTTTTGGTCAGGGGTTGGCTCAAAGTGTTGCGGAGACGCATTTTTAAAAAATATTTGTGGTTCTTTTGTTAACCCCAAAATATGCGTGTGAGCTATATAACACATGCCTTGCTACTATGAGATGCGCGAATAAGCCAATTTGTAATAATGAATAGACAATGGGGGACATATTACATGATATATCACGGTTATTAAAAGCGTTTACAGCTTTCAAATATTAAACAAACTTTTTTGTTTGTCTGTTCCCAGACGTTACATGTAAAAGTGACAATACCATCTGAAAATGGTACCGGACTAAATTCAGTACGAAAAATTATGGGGGCATTAACTTGCATTTACAAAATATTACAATTGGGCATTAACTGTTCAATTTATTTAGAATTAATAAATAACTACATTTGCATATATATCCTCGATCATCCTATTTCTGCGCACATAAGGGTTTGCAACCGAGTAGATTAAAACTAAAAGAGCAACCACTCTTTTCATCAACAAAACTTATACTGTTGGCTATTACGATCTTCCACCATGCCGCTAAGAAAAGTGTGGGGAAAAGTGAAGAAAAGTGTGGGGAAAATGTCGATTTGTATACAGCATATACGACATCAGTACAGCCAGTCTGGGCCATGCTAGATCCTGCAAAATATTCGATACTATCCATAATGCAAGAATGTTGGGTTTGAGAGGGATGGTCGATAATGCACCAGTTACAGTTTGAATAATAGACGAGTATATATAGTATAAAGTATAGCTGTTTGTAACATAACTCGAATAACGAGCCTAAAATGACACATCAAATGCACCCTAACCTCCGCTACAGAGTCCAATGGCACATAACCGCTGTCGTCCTGCTGGTGCGGCTCCGGGTGGGCTATACGGCGGTTGATGGGCTTATCAGGGCAGGAGGACTCTGGTTTCACAAGATTCACGATGAATTTGGTTATTGGAGATGTGGAAATACCGAAGAATTGGTTTGAAACAATTTCGCGTTGGTCAGCTGGGCCTCGGTAAAGTGTAGTTGATGCTTGTATTCTTCCAGCGTAATCCTTGTGAAGAGCAGCGAGGGCGATCTTGGAATGACCTCTGAAATGTTAGAGATCCACCACCACCACCTTCGATATAAGGTGGTGGTGTGTTAGTCTCGATTGACCGGGAAAAGAGCCGTATTTGGCGGGTGATGTGCTCCTTGGCAGATGTCAAAGTGTTGACGTTTTCTGCCAGGAGTTTCACCTGTTTGAATTTTTCTTCAGATAATCTGTGTGAGACCAACACATCCAAGTATTTATCCTTAGTGATTTCGTTGTTGTTCTTGTTTAGCCCCTTACAGCTGACTTTGTTTTGTTCACCAAAGCAAAAATATGTTTTGCTACATAAAGCAACTATCCCTCCCCCCCCCCCCCCCCACTCAATCTTGAACAGGCCAGGTGTGCGCTTATCATAGGCGCTATGCGCATCGGTGTCGTTGCGCGGGAACCATGCACATTTACCCCTTTCATACACTTCCCTTTTGTCAGGTCTGACTACCGCGTCCAGACTTTCACCAGAGATGGCGAGATATGCAGAGTCTGTGTCCATCTCGCACATTTAAAAATCTGCGAGATGGACGAATTTTACAAAAAAATCATAATACAATTCCAACATTTTTAACTTGGCGTACTGATAGACAAAAAACCCAATCTGAATTGGTATGTTCAATGTAATTGTTTTCTTAGTTAACTCCACTTTAAACACATCTTCACCAATATCATGCAACACACGAAAATGGTCATCATTAACCTGTTTGAATTTTTCTTCAGATAATCTGTGTGAGACCGTGGTTGGTGTGGTTTTTTATGTGGACGGGCCAGAGTCTAGTTCACAGGATAGAAGAAGTGACTCATCGTCGCTTGGAATGCGAATAATAATACCAAAATGGCAGAGGATTATTTCCCACTTCTGCCTCGGCATCAAGTGATAAATACCCATTGTTCATCGGCGAGAAAAGTTGATGCTTGATGAAACCAAGTAAATAAATAAAACTCCCAATGGACCACAATCTAACAACTCCTAAATGTTGATCACAAACTGTGAAACTTCTCTAAGCATGGCAGTACATGCACACATTGGCTTTTTACACTGTTTACACATAGTACGAGTCTGTTTTCGCTTGGCTTTCGTACTACAAACGACACATGCAGTTGCGCTTTTTGCTAGCTTCACTTCTCCCAGTAGACTTGGTTTCATCATATGTTCGAGTAACGCAAAAAACTGCCCAGTTCAGTCCTTGCACATTCTTTTGTTGCATGGCACAATCCTCTCCCCTGCAAACCACCATCTGCTCGATTGAGCTATTATCATGTCCATCCAGAATGGCCGGAATATTGTCATAGACCGGTTATTCTCATCCAGAATGGCCGGAGTATACTTACAGACCGGCTAATATTACTGGCATCAATCTAACCTGTCCCACAACAACAGTCCATTACTTTGTCCCCTTCCTGTGTTAGACAATTGACGAGATGTCTACACAGCTCATATGGTTTTTGCTCTCTATTTATTGGTTTGCCCTCGTCGTCAAGGTGGAGTGGCTCCTGCTCGACAGCAAGGAAGTTTGAAACGCTGTTTTTGTTGATGTTAAACCACTTGCTATCTAGTTGTACCTTTGCGCTCCAGTATGCCTGTATCACACATTCAACTGAATTTGTGAATGTCACTTTTTTTGGTTTTTTTAAATAATTTTTTTAAATTGTTTCAGTTTAAGTTAGAAATACAACATTTGTTTTCATAAATATGAAGACATTTGAAACATTGTTTTCACTTTTTAATTTGTTTTATAATTTTATTTAGAAGTGAACGCATTAAAATATTTAAGTTTGTAAATATTTGTTATTTTGTATTTTTCAAAGACAAAACAAAAACTTGCAATATAGTTTAAGTAAAAAAAACACACCAAAAAACAAACTAAAAACAAACTTTAGAAAACAATAAATCAATATATACAAATATATACAAAAACCAATAATACAAACTGTTAAAAGAGAGACAAAATTTAAAAAACAAATTATTAATTAATTAAAATACATAATTCACAACCATACATTCCCGCTTCACTTTCCATGATACATGAGTGTTGAATTTGCGAGGGATGGTCAATAATACACCCTTCGCAGCGCGAATGTATGGCTATACGAAGCATCATTCTAACACGAGACCAAAATGGCACATGAGATGTGCTCTCATTTCGGCAATAGGGTCCAGAGACGAGTAGCCGCTATCGTCTGGCTGGTACTGTCCTGGGGCGGGCGGTACGGCGGGCGGGCGGTACGGCGGGCGACCAAACGGGAGGATTCAGGAGTTGAGGACTCGGGGCTGGGCTAGGGTTCGGCGATGCCGGAAGGCTCCACGCGAGCGGGCTTGATAACGCGGGGCTCGGGAGAGGAGGACCGAGTGCCACGAAGACGTCGTCTTCTAGTTCTTGGTCTGATCCAAAGAAACAAAGAAAGAAAAAAAAAACATGCCGGAAGGCTCCACGCGAGCGGGCTTGATAACCCACATGTTATTTATTGTGAACTGACATTTAGGTTGGTTGGTTTGGGAGTGTTCGTTTGTTTCGAGTTTCTCAACGAAAAACTAAATTGATGATAAGAAAACAACAACTTACCGTATTCTGACCCTGTGAGGTCGATCATTTCGGACTCTTCTTCATCGCACGGGGCATCTGTGTATTTGAAAGAAAAGTCATTTATACTTTTCACACGCAACGAAGAACAATCTTACGAATCATTTTAGATCGCCCTCAGACTCTGAACGCGTACATTACGTAGACGTTGAATTAAATAAAGACGAGAAATAACCTACCGTATTCCGATCCCGTCAGGTCGATGATTTCGGACTCCATAACACACGGGGCAGAAGCTACGTGTTTAAAAAAACCAAAAAAACAAACAAACATAGAAATACTGAAGAAAACGAATAGGCGTAGGCGATGCGTGGGTGAGTTTTGTGATATAGTTTTATGCAACCGGTACAGTCGTGGGCTGCGGACTGCGCGGTAGCCACGAAACAAAATAATATGGTAACTTACCGCTAGGGTGAGGCACGGGAGACTTCGGCGACCACATAACATCTTCGTCCGCGACAAGAACGTCAAGTAAAGCCCACTCCATAGTTGCGTCAAAGTTGTCGTTGAAGAAATGCTGAGATTGATTCACGATACGGGTGGTGGAGAGGACGATGGTGATGTTTAAACAGTTTGAGCGAGATGGTGTCGAAGACCGGATCCTGCCCTTTTTATCATGCATTTTAGTCACTTTTTTCCCCCGGGCTCATTGTCTTCATTTTAACCGATACACAGATCATCTACCTCTTTTATAGCGGAATCGATAGCAGGCGCCATTGTCTTTAGGCTCTTGCACTCTGATGCGGTTAGATTAATCCAATAAGAAATCGTCATTTGTAACTCTTACGTAATCGCGAATCTTGACGTGAGGCACATCCCTAAACAGTTTTCATCGAGTCTGATTTGTTCTTGTCTATAGGTACTTGAGCTATTGGAACCTTGTCCAATTCTTTACGAAATTCAGAGACCGTATTATGACCACCGGCTGAATCCCAGCTATAGTCGGGTCTATATGACGGCAACGCATTACTCGGAGACCAGCGTGAAGCCATTTTTAAATATTATTATTATTGTTATTACTTGTGTGCGTGATTATTCGCGGACAAAATGTTATAACTTTTCCCGTTACGCGTTGCTTTTATACCATTTTTCTGGGTATTACACAATATTGCGAAACGCCAAAGTTTAAATTAGATCATGACATCGTCCCTACAAATAGATCTAGGCCGAATAATTGTTTTATTTTTGTATTATTTTGTTTAACCTTAATTACTCTGGCCACATTTGTTAGGATGGGTGTAGGGAAATATTACGAAACGCCGTGGTTTAAAATATATATATCGTCTTTAAATATATTATTTTCTTAAATTTGAACATTTCCGCACACGCGTACGAGACATCTACAAACTATTCCTATTTCGCTGGTAAAGGGATGTTTTAGTCTCGCATCCATTTGACAAAGTGAATTTTTTTGCAGTTGTTTTTTATTAACTTTAAACAACCTACCGATCAGTCCCCGAATAACTACCCCCACATCACCCCCCCCCCCCCCAGACAAACAAAAAAACAAAAAAACTAGGGCAACAAATAATAATACACGATGAGTCGGAATGTCCGTGAAATATTTTCTTATTTCGTACTTTACACCCAACAAATATAATACAAAGCAATATACCTCAATAAATCCAACAAGTGTTTTGAGCGTTTAAAACAAAATGTGAATACATGTAGTTTCAAAAAATTATTCCAGATTTCAAACCATTATATCATATTTACAGAATTTCTTAAACATTCAACAAAGTAGGTTGTAAACATATACACAAATAAATAAATAAATGAACAAATTTGTTGTAAAACAATACTTCAAGAAACCCAACAACATACACCGGTAATTATAGACTTAATTATAGTTTGTCAACCCATCTGTCAACGTTTAGGTTGGATTCGATTCAGCTGTAAGGGATTTACAAATCAAGGTATGTGGTTGATCGCCCATCTTCGTTTACTTTGTGTGCTCACAAATCAAGGTATGTGGTTGATCGCCCATCTTCGTTTACTTTGCGTTTGGGGTAAAGGTAGGTGAACGCAGTTTTTGTTTGCTCGTCGGTGTACATATCACCCCCGCTCATGCGAAACCCGCGATTTATTCCTGACCCTGGTGTCTGTGACCGTAACACATCCAAGTATTCATCCTTAGTGATTTCGTTATTGTTCTTGTTCAGCCCCTTACAGCTGACTTTGTTTTGTTCACCAAAGCAAAAATATGTTTTGCTACATAAAGCAACTATCCCTCGCCCCCCCCCCCCCCCCCACTCAATCTTGAACAGGCCAGGTGTGCGCTTATCATAGGCGCTATGCGCATCGGTGTCGTTGCGCGGGAACCATGCACATTTACCCCTTTCATACACTTCCCTTTTGTCAGGTCTGACTACCGCGTCCAGACTTTCACCAGAGATGGCAAGATATGCAGAGTCTGTGTCCATCTCGCACATTTAAAAATCTGCGAGATGGACGAATTTTACAAAAAAATCATAATACAATTCCAACATTAACTGATAGACAAAAAAACCAATCTGAATTGGTAGGTTCAATGTAATTGTTTTCTTAGTTAACTCCACCTTAAACACACCTTCACCAATATCATGCAACACACGAAAATGGTCATCATTAACTAAGCGCGGAGCGTCAGTGTCATCGGCCACCTTTACGTTCCTGTGTCTCTCTTGGTTAGTGACTGTTTTGCCATACGCGGAATTTCCTAAAAGCTTCATAGTATCCGCCAGGATTGAATTTGATGGATCTTTGTCTCTAGCTCCCTTAGCATCACTCACAGATTCCCCGAACGCACGAAAGCAGTTATTTCGTTTGTACTCTACAACTTCATATACATGTTCAACTTCCAACCCATGGGATAAGTACCAACGGAGAAGTGGAGTGGCTAGCAACATTTTGGACCCATACATGCTCCCTATCAAACTCCTGCGTGATGTGTTGAACGTGCCCGCTCTTTCAGCATAATTGTTCATGTGTTCTCCTATGTCATTCTTGGTTATGTCAACATTCTTAAATATAGGGTCATCTGAGCAAAGGTCTCAGACAGTGCCGGAGGGACTTGCACATCGCACTCTACTAAACCAAAGAGTGAACCGTCGGCAATGAATTTCAACACTTCAGCCTGAGTCATAGTATTCTTCTTATGGTGCGGTAGTCTAACGGAGGTTAGAAATTCCCGCAGATCTGTATTGCCCTCCTTTATTCTTAACCACTCACATTCCCATAACTCTACTAGATTGAACCCTTGATTACAGATGTATGTTGACATTTCTTCAGTCTTTTTACGGAGTTCTGAAAAGCTGGTTTTCCTTGTCTGGTTGTATTCACTTTGATTCAGGTGGCGATTATGACCATGGAACCAACAGCCATGGAACTGATACACCGTGTTGGTGGCTTGACAGAAACCGTCAACAGGGATTTTTCGCAAGCCCACACGTTTTTCAACGCCATTGAATTTATGCACAATGTGTTTACCGGTGCTTCGCGCTTCCCACTCTAACCATTCCGCTGCCGTGCCACCATATTTCTGACTTCTGACAGGTTTGAATTGATTCTCAGCTTTGCGTCTGGTAAACAGACCCGTTGGCATATCTTCCATAATTGCCCACAGATAAAGTGCGTTTGCATCAAAACCTATGACCGTTTGACAAAGTTTAGCACCCCCTCAGATGTTGGTTTTTCCCGCTTCATGGTATCTGTTGAAAACAATTGACGGCCCACCTACACATTTTTCTTTATTTTGTAGTACAGGTCTTTGTTGGTTCGGTCGATCAGTGAAAAAAAATACCCCCTTGTCCAGGTTTTGAAACAGGTATCTGAGTGAGAGTCCCGGTACCGATATGGCGCATTTGAACATGACTTGTCTAACCCACGCTCGCTGTAGAAAGCAGTCATTTTTTCAAGTGCCTCCAAGAATGGCCCCACATCAAGATTATTGTACCAAACTAGAAAATCATGCATGGTACGCATGTCTTTTTCGCGCCAGATTTGTTGACAGAATTCATACTCAGCTTTGGTGATATTTGTGTTTTTGAGTGTACTGTGGAAAGCCTCGTGTGGGGGTAGTTCGGCGGACTGTAATTTGTTCAAGTCGTCTAACCACTCATAGGGGAAGAAACCCTTTCTCTTGTTCAATTTCATAGGCTTTCTTGTCTGCTTGTCCAGGTTCTTGATTGCTGCTGAGCTGGTCGAGCTGCCGGAAGATGGGTTGAAATCTCTCCAGAAGTGAGGAGTAGGCGGCGTCAGACACGGCGTGCAGGTAGGTCACCACATCCTTAACCAGTTCACTCGCGCTCCCGGTCGAAACGAAAGGGGCCTGTTTCACTAAACAGTCTTTAGTTCGACGCGTCTTTAACAAAAAACGTCTCGAGTTTGAGTGTACGAAGCTGAATTTCGTGACCTTTGACCTGCCAGAAAAAAATCTTTGCCGCTTCAATTTTCGTATTTAAGCGAAACAACGAAAGTTATCTGAATTGTCTCATTTTAACAGAATTTGGACTACTGTAGGAGAAAATGAAAAAGGTATGGATTTACTATTATTCTTAAGACAACAAAGAAGTAAAATATTGAAAGTGACATGATTTAATTTAGTTTCGTTAAAAGTTGCATAAATTGTTTAAACATGTTGCGTAAAAAGTTACACAAGTTACATTAAAAAGTTACACAAGTTACTTTAAAAGTTGCTAAATTTGCTTAAAAAACGTTAAATAAGTTGCGTAAAAAATACAAACAAGTTACATAAAATTACAGACGTTGCGTAAAAAGGTTACACATGTTGTGGAAAAAGTTAAACAAGATGCATAAAAAATGTGTTTACGAACTTTACATAACGTTTGAAACAAAAATTACACAAAATGAATATTTTGTACACACCAAGTTTATATGTTAGACGGCGACATTTACGCATTTTTTTACGCCGCAGATTTACAGTGTATTCACTTTCTTTGTTCACACGCGCATGGTTAATATAATTATTTTACCCCACTGTATCCCGGTACTGTAACTTTTATTTCCCCATAGATTATCCTATAACATGTGACAAACCGCATGCCTGCTATATCTTGTGGGTTTTTTTTAGTTTTTTTTTTAGCTGGGAGCCACACCAATAAAGTTCACAACAAAAACTTACCATCTTTGGAGAGCAGGAGATACCCAATAGAAGAATCATCTCGTGGAATAAAAAAAAGTAGCGGAGTGCTCCTTGGAGTTGGGATAAATAACTCCGAGACGTCACAAGTCGGAGTTCGCCTCAGTTGAGACTCGGCTGACAAAAACAAAAACGGCGGGTTTAAGCTTGATAGAAGCTGAGCTACACGACAGGGTGGAGAGAGGGCGAGCCCAACCAGTTCTACAAATTATCGTCGACGCTGCTAAACAGAAAATGCACATCTACCCGAAAGTCCGACACACAAAATTGGAACCCAGCGTTACATTTCCCTTAAGTTTCCCTTAATTTAATTTTTTTTTTCATGTGACCAAGAATGGAAGAAGAAAAATAATGAGAAGGGGCGTAATTGTGACCCAGCACGAGTAAATGAGACACTTTGAGGCAAAAATGAAAATTGAGATTTTGATTTCATCATTTAAAGCTTGTTTAGCTTTAAATGATGAAATCAAAATCTCAATTTTCATTTTTGCCTCAAAGTGTCTCATTTACTCGTGCTGGGTCACAATTATACATGCAGCTTAGTTGTTTTTTAAGTCCGTATAACAACTAATGGATGAATTGATCTGTATTGTATTATATTGCTTTTCAAGTTTAAAAATTACTTTATTTAATTTAATTCATAATTGTACAACAAAAGTTAGTATTAAATTTAATTGTACAACAAAAGTTAGTATTAAATTTACCGTTTTGAGCCATGTCGGTGTAGTGTAAACTGTTCTCATGTAAAGGTAAGGCCAAATAAAAACAAATTAGTTTCATGTCCCAGCGCGCATGTTTTCGGCTACTGCATCAAAACATGTTTTCCCGTTAACAAAATGACCAAAACAAATTGAGTCGTTTCCACATCAGCACCTTTCTTGTGAATGTAATTTATCTTTACAGTGCCAGCATCTGTATTTTTGTATTAAAGTTCAGACAAGAAACAATTTTGTCTTTATTTGGCCTATAATTTGTAAGAATTTGTACAAACTTTCAGATAGTAATATTTTGTTCACCAAGGCACTTGGGCCAAACCAAATCGATTGTTTCATTAAAGTCAAAACTGGCCATTTTAGTTTCAGCTGTGAAAAGTTGTAAAAGCTTAAAATAATGATTTTGTACTGAAATAACTTTAGACATTTGTAACATGTGTATTGATGTAACCCTAATAATTGAAATACATTCATAACTTGGAAAGGAGAGTAATAAATACATTGTAAAGAGTAATGGAGAACCAGAATTTTAAGCTCTTTGTGGTTTCCTTGTGAATATTCATTTTTATGATAAATATTCAAATGAGTTGAATTTGATTTTTTTTCTTTTTTTTTCATATTGCGCAATCTAAACTTTAAATGTTAGTTCTGATAATATATTGTTCGAAGAAGCCTGTGGGCTAGCTTGCTGATGCCAGACTCGTAGGATTCTCCCCGAGGTTCCCGGGCCAGGATTTGAACCATGGTTCCAATCCTGGCCCGGGAACCTCGTGGAGAATTTATCTTCAGTGCAGTTGTGACATTTTAAAAGTATATAAAACAGTAGCATAGGTGGGACTTGAACCGCGTACCTCTAGCATAGCAGTCCTACTCTTTTTCACTTTTCCACTATGTAACTGCCCCACCTGGGGAGCGATTTTTTCCCTGAACCTTTCGGGCAGATTACATGAATTATTCAGTAGTTTGGATGAGTAGTTTTGTTTATTCATCGGAATAAAACATGACGTCACAGCATTGTTGTTATTTCGTGAACTAGTTACATTAAATCACTTTAAAGAACAGCTGTTGTCGAGCTGCTATATACGTATTGTAGTGGATAGTGGGATGGGCTACGAATCAAAGATCCCTGGTTCGAATCCTGCTGTAGGTCACCTCGTTTTTCCTAGTCAAATTGATATCTTTGAAGTAATTTTAATTTAAGGGAAAAAGAGACCTAGAACCTAAGTGTTGTACAGTGATCAATGCAACTACTGAATAATTCATGAAATCTGCCAGTTAGGTTTGGGAAACAAATATTCGCCACCCGGGGAGCCCTTGTTACAGGCTAACTGGCCATAGGGTGCGATCGAGCAAAACGCGTTTTATTCCAGACATTTTTTGAAATGCATATCGCTCAACACTTCTACATCATCGTATTCCTGGAAGCCTAGCAATGATACAACATGCAAACAACTTGTCACAATCGTAAATTGGTTTATTTATGGATTTTTAAAAATTGGTCATTATTTCCTGATCTATAATGAGGTCATTGGTCACTTTACAATCAGGCCTACTTCAGAGGGTTATGCAAGAATCTGCCTGGCAGTAGGGGTTCTTGCAGGGCAAACAAAGAGACCAATATTACTCCCAGCTTATCCCTCTGGTATGGTACACATGACAACAATGGATACAGTCTATGTCAAAGTACATTTACTAGTTTATGAACACCAACTAGTCCAGGAAAAATAAGTGTTGACCTCAAACAAATTGTAACAAAACGTTTTTCACCACAATGCATTTCTAAAAGGTCCCCACAATGACATGTTAAAAGTCTTTAAAAATTCGAGTTGTGGAAATATGACTAATTTGCATAAATTGTTAATCCCTGCCGCGTAATATATTTATTCCCATATTTGGGTATATAATTTTTTTTTTTTAATGAACAGTTTATTTGTGTGATTTTACTTACATATCCCTACTTCGATAACATTTTCTAAAGCCTATAAGTGACTGAATAATTACGAGAGCATGGTAATTATCAAAAATGACAACTTCGTGACCCTATAAATTCGCGTACATTACACTGTCTCCAGATATCATCCAGTAGTCAGTATTGGTGAGCTTTAAATTCACCAAGTTGCTTACTGGCACAGTTATCATATTAAAACCTTATGGAAAATCATATGAACAATGATAACATTGTGATATTTAGCCCAGCAAACCAAAACTGGGGGAAATGTTTTTTTCATAAACTGGGCGAAAAAGAAGTTAAAGGGTTACCTAACATGGGAGACTTGAACAAGTTCAAGAAAATCCTCAAACTACATTCTAACGTAGATATGATTATTGTAAGCAACAACAATCTTTAATTTTGGGGGTTTTCTTGAACTTGTTCAAGTCTCTCACCTTAGGTAGGCCTAACCCTTCACCTACTTTTTAGCCCAATTTATGGACACACGATATTCCCCAAGTTGTTGTTTGCTGGGCTAAATATCACAATGTTATCATTGTTCATAATGATTTTTCATAAGGTTTTAATAGGATAACTATTTTGAACCATTACTCTATTTTAACAATTATTCAGTCACTTACATGCTTTAGAAAATGTTATTAAAGTAAGGATGTGTAAGTAGAATCACCAAAATAAACCTTTCGAAAAATAAAAATAAAATATATACCCAAATATGGGAATAAACATATTGCACGGCAGGGATTAACGATTTATGCAAATTAGACATATTTCCACCACTCGGATTTTTAAAGATTTTTAGTATGTAATTCTGGGGACCTTATAGAAGTGCACTGTGGTGAAAAAGATTTGTTACAATTTGTTTGAGGTCAACAATACAACATTTGTAATTTTGACTGGACTAAACCTAAACTATGGAGTCTCTAACCAGCCTCCAATGAGAACTGGTAACCAGGCAACTAAGTTGTTTTGAGAGGCAGAATAAAACCGTTGTTTACTTCTACTCCAGTTAGTGGTTGTATTCCTGTTGTTTGTACAAGTTGGACAATTAATTTAAGGCCCTGGGTAACAGTTCTACAAGAGCCAATCGATGGCAATGAATATTAAGCACTTTGACATTGTGCTAGCTTTTCACCTTGTTTTGCCTGTTCCTGTATGGTTTGTCTGGTTGGGGTCAAGAGGGTATCTGAACATTGATGCTCTTTTTAGCTTGTGCAGACCATGTTGGTGTTCAGTTCTTAACCAGTTCGCCCCGGGATTATTTTGACATTGACCGGACTCACAGGATTGTTTTTTTATTAACCGTTATCAACCATTTTATTAAACCATTGACACTTATTAAGACGGATTCAGGCCGACACCTGGGGTAGCACACCCTGAAATTTTCGACTTCGCTCATCACTGCGAGCTAGTCGCTAACAGATATTTCCGGCCTTGCATATGACATGTCGTTTCGAATTCCGGATAAAAAAACCATTGTATACATTTGTATACATGACATTAAAACCGGTATATTTACTATAAAATATAAAGCCCCTAACCCATCCATTTAACAAAATTACAGCAAGAGCCTATATTGTATACCGGGGTTTAGTAAGAAATGATATCAAAAACAGTCAAGTATGATGTCGTTTTATGGGATTAGTATGTGCTAGTACCAAATAAGACAATTTTACCTAAATGGCTTAAATAGTTATTTTCTTCATTTGTCGTGACTTTATTTCCACAAGTGTATTGTGATCAAATTTAAAATGAGTACTGTTCCTGCCTTATATGCATGAAACATCTCCTTTCTACGTTTTTTGAAGATTTAGAGTTTTTTCATCTTGTTCTTCCCACCCCCATACCCTTATACCCGCCCCTCCCTTCGGTGCTGGTTGGCCGGTAGAGGGCACTAGAGCGATCTCGCGGTGGAATCGCTCTGGTGGTTTCTGCTGGTACGGTGCGCCCCAGAATCTTTCTTTCTAAAATGATGCTATAAAACAACGGTATTTAACCGGCCTAGCCTACACATCTGCAAACTTTTCAAACTCGTATCAACGCAGCTAGTGTCGAGTGCATGCATACAAGGTTTACATTTACGCTCTGAATATCATGAACTTGTATATTTCGCCATGATAAAATCAAACTGTACTAACACATGTTTTAAATTGTTTCCGATCCCACATATTTGCGACAATGCAATGCAATGCAATATACCTGCATGTACTCAAATCGGAAATAATTATATATATTTATGTGCAATAGGCATATATTATGATACTTTTATTATCGTAGAATTATAGTGTGCCTATACCCATATATAGTCGATCACTATCATAATATGCATGCAACAGACGCGATTATTACTACCTACTTGTATGTACATCGGAACGACGACAACTACCGGTATATATTACATGTATATCTATCTACGTGTAACATGTACAACAGCAAAACAGTTTAAATTTATGCCGGCACTCAGTTGGCTGTTGACAATATCCTGTGTACAATAACGGATTCCAGCTGCCAGTTTGCACCATACATAATGGACAAATATTAATAGAGGGTCTTTTTATTCCGCTAGAATTGATCGCGGGTTTAGCGGATTCGCGACGTGATATCATCCAGCCCAACCCATTGTGTGTTTTACGCTTGTATGAAACTAGTTATATTATATTGACTGCCAGTACATGTACAGTGTATTATCTTCCGTGCACGTGCAAAGTGTGATAGTGCGCCATCATCGCTGGTAATTGCTGTGGAATATAAAACCAACCTAAAGACCAGAGTAATTAAATTAAGTTTTTAGAGCTGCAAGGCACTGTTAACAATATAATTTTGTTGAGCTTTTAAAACACAAGTTAGCCAAAATGCGGTGGATTTAGGCTATGCATATTAAAAGGAGACAAATGTTGAGGCGCTAGTATGGTGATAAGAACTAGTCATTAAAATTGTTTATAGTTATTACGTCATTTTGAACATGCGCACATTAGCTTTATCCTGACGTAAATAAGGCTGCGTCCGAATCTCTTGTCTGGGGCTATTCTCTAAATATTCATCCATTACAACTACGCGTGACATTTTGGACACGTTATTTATGTTTGCTACACATCTAAGCACCTGACAAGTCTCATTTAAATTACGAATACGAGTAATCGCCAGGCCAATTTACCATACACAATTGGCTCCACACCGTAATTTTCAGCTGTTTATCGTCACTCTATACCCCCCCCCCCTTCAACAACAAAAAACCTCTTTCGCTTTCATGGCTAATTCGCCGAGCGCGCTCTGTATATATCGCTGCGATATCATGTCATCAGGACATGCTTATCTACCAATAAATAAAGGGTAATGGCTGAGGAACACGCCAATACCGGCATCATAATCGGGCGAGGCGCGCAGCGCCGAGACCGATTATCCTGCCAGTATTGGCGCGTTCCGAAGCTATTAGCCTATGTAAAATCCAGACTCCCATTGTTAATGGGAATGTGAACAACAAAGACAGAGTACAATGAGGCTACAATGTAAGTGCACTGCCAGTCACACAGGCCCGTACGCAGGATTTTTTTTTATGGGGCCCGAATGTTTTAGTTGACATTATCGCCTAAGCCAAGTCCATTTTTGTGTGCCAATACCGTTATTTCTACATCAAAATACCATTATTTACCCCGGAAATTGTAGACCTTTTAGTAACGTTAGGGGGTGCCATGGGCGGATCCAGGATTTTTTTAAAGGGGGGGTCCACCCAAGGTCTTAGGCAGGATTTTTTGCATTGGGTGTGTAAAAAAAAAATGTGGGTGTGTAACAATTTGAGTACATGTAACTGTGAAGCATGTACGCGAAGCGCACATCACGAGCGCGTAGCGCGAAGTCCCTGCGGCCGGGGTTCAGGGCCCGCTTAAGGGCCCTGAAATTTTTTGGTTTATTAGGTGCTCTCTGGCGCAATCTGAGGCCAATTTCTACCTATTTTTTGTTAATGTTGTGGCAATATGAAGCCTGATTTTTATACCATTTTTTTTTTAAATCTAATATTTACCATTTTTAGCTGGAATGATAACTTGAAATAAATTTTGACCAGAGGAGTATATTATGGATACCGGTATTGGAAGTTTGGATTTAAAAACAGCGCACACTGACTCACACTACGTGTAAAATGAGGTAACGGTTAATTGGTCATAAACCTTAGGCATACTTAACATAGGCAGGATTTGGCTGGGAGCGACTGGCAGTGACTCCATTTAAAATAATAAACAAATTACAAGCCCTAATAGTTATTAAGTAAGTTTAATTTAAAGTTGTATGTTAAAATAAAATGTTACAAGTTGTGTTTAATCTTTAAAAAACTACACACCAAACGCCCGCTTGTGCTATAGCGGGGTTTATTCCGACCGTCTCTACAAACGGTGGAAAAAGCGGCGTGTTTGTTCCAATTTAGTGTTTAGTAATTTACATAAATTTAGCTTAAATTTAGGTCACGTGACAAATATATAAACACTGTGGTTAGCGCCTATTGCACTCGTTCTGCTGGGGCTACTCAACCGTCACTTCAAACGGTGAAATTCCAGTGTTTTTATTGGCAAGTCTGCCAAGTAAATGGGCCCAGTGGTGAGCCAAGCATGGCATTTGGGGCAAGCCTGCCCCGTTCAAGCTTATGAAAGCGTTACAAAAATTAAAATATGTAATTGCCTGAAATGCAATAAGAAGGAATAAACAAACTAGCGGCTCGAAAAACTAAGCCAAAAAAGTCAAATCATAGTCTATATGGTTGTTATTTTGTGTGTGTGGTTTGAGAATAATACACGTATGTATGGGTGCGTCTGTTTATGGTGTAAATCGAGGACACATACCTGGCGACACGAAGGTGAATTGGGGTTAGGGTTAGAATCGAGGACGACCTCGATTGAGATTCGTGTACAAAACCAATGGGAGCCGTCGAAAAACGTTAGAGTACACACAAAGGAAATTTTCGAGAGGAACAAAGGAAACTCCTCGATTTACACCATAAACAAACGTGCGTGTACATGTATGTACGTTGCTTGTTAGGTGAAATACATTTTTTTTTTTTTCGTTTTTTTTTTTTTTTTTTTTTCACTCAAGAAAAAAGGGGGGTCCGGACCCCTTGGACCCCCCCCCTGTATCCGCCCATGGGTGCGTACGTACCCGTCGCACCCTCCCTGCGTACAGGCCTGCAGTGTGGCTTATTGATGGCACCGCACAATGCCGCAGTATGAACTATATAGTATCCATTCTATGACACACATTATGTTCCATTCGGTTGGCACAGTGATACAGTACTGTTGTGTATGTTTACTTGATATAGTAGACAGCAATTGTGTTTAATATCATTGTATTGGTAATGACGAGTTATTGTGTTGGTAACGATGAGTTATTGTGTTGGTAACGATGCGTTATTGTGCTGGTTAATGATGAGTTTATGTCTAACGAGCCATTACCGTCTAGTATTGTCGTGCAGGAACAATAGGAATACGTCACGCCTGGATTTTACCACGAGGTAAACAAATACACGAAGCAAGAAAATACAAGTTTATATTGTGGCTCTCAAGGAACATCGCAAATCGTGAATTTTGACGTCGATGTTAATAATTTGCGATTTCCCTTCAAAACAACCATAATTATGTTTACATGTAAGGAGTTTAAATACATTTAAATATTCGTTTATATAATGAATAAATTAAATCTCAATACAAAAACCCAATTATTGTTGGCGTTTTTACAATCACTTGACTTTCTGTCAACTAAAATATAATTAGTTATGCAAAACATTTTTGTGTTGCTAGGAAAACTATATTCATTAATTGTGCTAATTAAAGTAAAGCGTGTAATAATGTATTGTGTGATATCACACTTTCTCACGCATGTCGAAATAGACGAACCAGAATGTGTGATTTCCTTTGTTGGATTGAAGGCTGTTCTAAACGGAACTACGACGCTTGCCTGTCTGTTGTAGAACACCATAGGTTTGGCGCCACTAAGAAGGTTCCCTGCTGTAGCTGGTGTGCTGTTGTATAGGAACGTGTTATGGGTACCAGTCTCATGGAGCCCTCTATTCACTCCAGGATACGTGGATAGTCACGTAGTCAGCAATTCCAACACCTCCAACTAATGCATACATTAATTAAAACAAGTACGTGGCAACATGGTAATTACTCTTAAACTAACAAAAGACGAATTTTCGGAATGGTCAAAAATATCCTGCCAAATATAATCCTGCCAGAAATATTTTAATCGATAGAAAACAATTTGAGGGTTTAAACGCAAAAGCCGCTAACCGTCCGCCAAATTAAAACAAAATATATTTATTTTATACTAGAACTTTCACTTGATATCATTAAAATCATTTTTTGAGGAAGTGGCGTTTGGCGGCTTTTCGGCCTATACTCCTTATTTTTTTAGGTGGTTTACAATGAAAAGTATATCATTTGCAGCTTTCCCCCAAAAGGTTTAAACGATTACTAGTTTTAAAAGTTATACCGACACTAAACTCCTTGTGAAATTAAACTCTTCTGACTTGCTGTCATTTTGAAGAAAACAATAAAAGAAGGTCATTTCAAAGATATGTCTCAGAGACTTTTTTTCCATTATAGTATTGGTTTGTAATCCGTGAATGATGCGCACAAACGTTGACACGACACATGTGTGTGATGTCGATGTTTGTTGCTGGCGTTTACAATCGAAAAGAAAGATGCAGGATAATCCTGATTTCTTTGCATCGTTACCTGGTGATGAAATAGTGTGCCTCCATGTCGTGACATATCTCTTGGTGTTATACATAATGGTGAACGGTTCAACTCCATGGCAATATGGCTCCGGTCCAGCAAAGAAAAGCCATCCCCTATCGCCTGCGCAGTCATAATCTCCGTTGATGAGAAAGTGTCGCCCAGGCCTGCGAGAAACCATCGCAAATACAATTACATGTAGTTCAAAGCCTTGATGCGTGTGGGTTTTTTAGCTGTTTCGGTTTTTCACCGAAACAGCTTTTGTTTTCGTTAAAGTTTGTTTTTTTCTTTTTTTTAGCTGTTTCGGCATTTCGGCCGAAACAGCTTTTGTTTTCGTTAAAGTTTTTTTTTTTCTTTTTTTTTTTTTCCTCTTTCAGACTTTTCCCCATAGGATTTGTACACGTTTTTTCTGGCATAGCACTTTGACACTTTGGTAAATTCGATCGACTTTAGACTTGGCATACATTTAGACAACCACCCAAGGACGGTCCTAGAAGAAATTCGTCGCGATTAAGTCATTCAAGGTCACGTGACGTCATGTTAAAGGTAAAAATTTTCCCCATAGGTTTTGTACACGTTTTTCTTCAGACTATTGACTTTGACACTTTGGTAAATCCGACCGACTTGAAACTTGGCATACACTTAGAACCCCACTCCCAGATGTCCCTGAAAGAAATTCGACACGATTGCGTCTTTCAAGGTCACGTGACGTGACGTTAAACGTCCAAATATTTTCCCCATAAGGTTTGTACACGTTTTTCTTCAGACTATTGATTTTGACACTTTCGTAAATTTGATCGACTTGAGACTTAGCACACACCTCGACCACCATACCCAGGAGGGCCAAGGGGAAAATCGTCAGGATAACGTCATCGTGGGTCATGTGACGTCACATTAAAGGGGCAGATTTTAGGACCCTCTATCTCTGGAAGTACATGTCTGATTGGGGCCATACTTGGTATGGAAGTATTCCAGAATGTGTTATAGACGAAAATTAAGATGACATCATGATGACATCATTGGGTGTCATGTGACGTCACATTACAGGTGCAGTTTTTGCCATAGGATTTGTACACGTATTTTTCAACTTATATATCTTGGGAAAATTGGCAAATCCAATCGATTTCAGACTTGGCACACACATAATGAAAGTCATCTTAGACATCCGAAACAGCTCTGTGTTTGTCCACAAACACATGTCTAGTTTTTTTTTTTAGCTGTTTCGGTTTTTCATCGAAACAGCTTTTGTTTTCGTTAAAGTTTTTTTTTTTTTTTTTTTTTTTTTTGCTTTTTCGCTCAAAAGCGAAAAAGCCTTTCTTTTTCTTCTGTTTGTTTTATTAGCTGTTTCGGCCTTTTAGCCGAAACAGCTTTTGTTTTCGTTAAATTTTTTTTTTTTCTTTTTTTTTTTTTAGCTGTTTCGGTTTTTCACCGAAACAGCTTTTGTTTTCGTTAAATTTTTTTTTAGCTGTTTCGGTTTTTCACCGAAACAGCTTTTGTTTTCGTTAAAGTTTTTTTAGCTGTTTCGGCATTTCGGCCGAAACAGCTTTTGTTTTCGTTAAAGTTTTTTTTTTTTTTTTTTTTTTTTCCTCTTTCAGACTTTTCCCCATAGGATTTGTACACGTTTTTTCTGGCATAGCACTTTGACACTTTGGTAAATCCGATCGACTTGAGACTTGGCATACATTTAGACAACCACCCAAGGACGGTCCTAGAAGAAATTCGTCGTGATTACGTCACTCAAGGTCACGTGACTTCGCGTTAAAGGTGAAATTTTCCCCATAGGTTTTGTACACGGTTTTTTTCAGACTATTGAATTTGACACTTTGGTAAATCCGATCGACTTGAGACTTGGCATACACTTAGAACACCACCCACAAATGATATTGGAAGAAATTCGGAACGATTGCGTCTTTCAAGGTCACGTGACGTCACGTTAAATGTGCAAATTATTCCCCCATAGGTTTTGTACACGTTTTTCTTTAGACTATTAACTTTGACACTTTCGTAAATTTGATCGACTTCAGACTTAGCACACACCTCAACCATCATCCCCAGGAGGGCCAAGGGAAAAATCGTCATGATGACGTCATCGTGGGTCATGTGACGTCACATTAAAGGTGCAGTTGTTAGGCCCCTCTATCTCTGGAAGTACAGGCCCGATTGGGGTCAAACTTGGTATGCAAGTATTCCAGGATGTGTTATAGACGAAAATCAGGGTGACGTCATGATGACATCATCGTGGGTCATGTGACGTCACATTAAAGGTGTATTTTTAAAGACCCTCTATCTCTGGAAGTACAAGTCCAATTAGGGTCAAACTTGGTATTTAGGTATTCCGGGATGTGTTATAGACGAAAATTAAGATGGCATTGTCGGGTGTCATGTGACGTCACATTAAAGGTTTAATTTTGCCCATAGGATTTGTACACGTTTTTTTCAACCAATATATCTTTGGCACTAAATAAACTTCCAGGATGTGTTATAGACGAAAATCAGGGTGACGTCATGTTGACATCATCGTGGGTCATGTGACGTCACATTAAAGGTGTAGTTTTTAAGACCCTCTATCTCTGGAAGTACAAGTCCAATTAGGGTCAAACTTGGTATTTAGGTATTCCGGGATGTGTTATAGACGAAAATTAAGATGACATTGTGATGATATCATCGGGTGTCATGTGACGTCACATTAAAGGTTTAATTTTGCCCATAGGATTTGTACACGTTTTTTTCAACCAATATATCTTTGGCACTAAATTCGATCGACTTTAGACTTGGCACACACTTAGACCACCACCCAAATATTTTAAAATTCATTTTAGACATGCGAAACAGCTCTGTGTTTGTCCACAAACACATTTCTAGTTTTTTCTTTTTTTTCTTTTCCACTTTCAGACTTTTTCCCATAGGATTTGTACAAGTTTTTTCTGCCATAGCACTTTGACACTTTGGTAAATCCGATCGACTTGAGACTTGGCATACATTTAGACAACCACCCACAGATGGTCCTAGAAGAAATTTGTCACGATTACGTCATTCAAGGTCACGTGACATCACGTTAAAGGTGAACATTTTCCCATAGGTTTTGTACACGTTTTCTTCAGACTATTGACTTTGGCACTTCGGTAAATCCGACCAACTTGAAACTTGGCATACGGTTAGAACACCACCCCCAGATGTTTCTGAAAGAAATTTGGCACGATTGCGTCATTCAAGGTCACGTGACGTCACATTAAAGGTTCACATCTTTCTCCCATTGGTTTTGTACACGGTTTTCTTTAGACTATTGACTTTGACACTTTAGTAAATCCGATCTACTTCAGACTTGACACACACTTAGACCACCATCCACAGACGGCCCTATAAGAAATTTGGCACGATTACGTCATTCAAGGTCACGGGGCGTCACGTTAAAGTTTCCCATAGGTTTTGTACACATTTTTCTTTAGACTATTGCCTTTGACACTTTAGTAAATCTGATCGACTTGAGACTTGGCACACACAAAAGACCACCACACACATATTGAAAGTAATTTTAGACACTCGAAACAGCTCTGTGTTTGTCCACAAACACATGTCTAGTTTTTCTTTTTTTTCCTTTTTTTTTTTTTTTTTTCCACTTTCAGTGTTTTTACCCATAGGATTTACACACGTTTGTTCTGCCAATACACTTTGGCACTTTGGTAAATCCGATCGACTTGAGACTTGGCATACATTTAGACAACCACCCAAGGACGGTCCTAGAACAAATTCGTCGCGATTACATAATTCTTGGTTACGTGACGTCACGTTAAAGGTTCAATTTTCCCCCATAGGTTTTGTACACGTTTTTCTTCAGACTGTTTAATTTGACAGTTTGGTGAATCCGATTGACTTGAAACTTAGCACACACCTCGACCACCATCCCCAGGAGGTCCAGGAGAAAAATCGTCATGATGACATCATCGGGTGTCATGTGACGTCACATTAAAGGTTCAATTTTCTCCATAGGTTTTGTACACGTTTTTCTTCAAAATATTGAATTTGACACTTCTGTCAATTCGATCGACTTGAGACTTAGCACAGACCTCGACCACCATCCTTAGGAGGGTCAAGAACAAAATAATCAAGATGACGTCATCGGGGGTCATGTGACGTCACATTAAAGGTGTAGTTTTTAAGACCGTCTAACTCTGAAAGTACAAGTCCGGTTGGGGTCAAACTTGGTTTGCAAGTATTCGAGGATGTGTTATAGACAAAAAATAGGATGACGTAATTATGACATCATCGGGTGTCATGTGACGTCACATTAAAGGTTCAATTTTCTCCATAGGTTTTGTACACGTTTTTCTTCAGACTATTGAATTTGACAATTTGGTAAATCCGATCGACTTCAGACTTGGAACACACCTCGACCACCATACCCAGGAGGGCCAAGGGGGAAATCGTCAGGATGACGTCATCGTGGGTCATATGACGTCACATTAAAGGGGCAGATTTTAGGACCCTCTATCTCTGGAAGTACATGTCTGATTGGGGCTAAACTTGGTATGCAAGTATTCCAGAATGTGTAATAGACGAAAATTAAGATGACATCATGATGACATCATCGGGTGTCATGTGACGTCACTTTAAAGGTGCAGTTTTTCCCATAGGATTTGTACACGTATTTTTCAACTTATATATCTTGGGAAAATTGACAAATCCAATCGATTTCAGACTTGGCACACACATAATGAAAGTTATCTTAGACATCCGAAACAGCTCTGTGTTTGTCCACAAACACATGTCTAGTTTCTTTTTTTTTTTTTAGCTGTTTCGGTTTTTCACCGAAACAGCTTTTGTTTTCGTTAAAGTTTTTTTTTTTCTTTTTTTCTTTTTGTTTTTTTTTTTTTTTTTTTTTTTTTCCACTTTCAGTGTTTTTACCCATAGGATTTACACACGTTTGTTCTGCCAATACACTTTGGCACTTTGGTGATTCCAATCGACTTGAGACTTGGTGTACACTTAGACCTCCACCCACAGATGGTCCTAGAAGAAATTTGGCTCGATTGCGTCATTCAAGGTCACGTGACGTCACGTTAAAGGTTTAATTTTCCCCATAGGTTTTGTACACGTTTTCCCTCAGACTATTGACTTTTACTCTTTGTTAACTCCGATCGACTTGAAATTTAACACACACTTCGACCACCATCCCCAGGAGGGCCAAGAGGAAAATCGTCATCGTGGGTCATGTGACGTCACATTAGAGGATCAGTTTTTAATACCCTCTATCTCTGGTAATACAGGCCCGATTGGGGTAAAACTTGGTATTCAATTATTCCAGGATGTTATAGACAAAAATGAAGATGACATGAAGATGGCATGACGATGACGTTATCGTGGGTCATGTGACGTAACATTAAAGGTGCAGATTTTAAGACCCTCTATCTGCAACTGTTAAAGTTGTTTGCTGCCCTCATTGTTGCAAGTGATCTAGTTTAATTAATGTGTTTTTGAGACCGTTAAAGTTGTTTGCTGCCCTCATTGTTGCAAGTGATCTAGTTTAATTAATGTGTTTTTGAGACCGTTAAAGTTGTTTGCTGCACTCATTGTTGCAAGTGATCTAGTTTACTTGTGCCTTAACGGATGAAACGAAATTGGGTCGGGTACTCAAAACATAACCTTGACCGGGATAACTCTGGCCAGTAGATATACCTGGGCGGGAAAGAAACATGAATATATTTCATATGAAGCACGATATATGGCAGAGAAACCCCCACCCCCCCCCCCCCTCTTTTGTGTTGACCATTGTGTTCCCGGAATCTCGGGAATTCCTTTTAGGTTACAATAGTGTAGAGTGCGTATAAAGTATAGGGATAAGAGGGGGGTACCCCTCTGCCACATTCGTGCTGGGTATTAGGCAAAATTATTGAGGATTGAGCAGTCATACAAGCTGACAATAACTATTTAATGTTGGTTTTAGTATTAGTTTGGGTATGACATACATTGTCAAAACTTTTCTAATTTTGCTCACGAAATTAAAGATAGCGTTTCTGCTTACAAATCTTTGAAGAGGAATATAATTTAGTGGTAATTAAATATCTATGTGGACTGGAGGTCTTTTTTTGGAGTCAATTAGGTTTCATTTGACAAGCAATAAACTAAAATATGCCTTAAAATGACAAAATAATACTGTATACATGTACTTGTATGGATATAAAGAGACATGAGAAGTTGCATTCATATAAATGTACAATTTTTTTTATTTCATTTCAATATGCAAGAACAAATTCATGTAGTCAGGAATATCTGTTAGAAAAGAATATTGCAAGTTCAGATGTACATGTATAAAACTGTTTTTGAAAACGTTACCAACACTACTGTTTGGTTGAAGGAATTAAGGTAGTGTAAAATGAGAGATATTAATATACTTCAAAGTGTACAGCACAACATTTGACCTGTTATGAATGATATTCCTATAATAAAGCATTTAAAATATTTTAGTGAATTTTGTTTTGACTCAAGATACATGTACTGTTTATACATCCTTGAAGTTAACATCCTTATTCAAACAGAGTTCGTGTTTTGTATTACATGTAGCATTAAAGTTTGCAAAGAACTGTATGTACCTGAATGATAATCATTAATACAAAAAAAAGTAAAGTCAACAATGTGTCATTCTGCAGTAGGACTGACGTATTGCAATGAAAATTAACTTAACACTCATGAACTCAAAGTCTTACATGATTTTAAAAACACTGGGTTTAGGTTCCCAACCCTTAGACCTTTTTGCAAGGAACCATATTAAATTCGCTTTTTGCACAATTCCGGAAAAAGCATGGACTGGAGAGTCTCCATCTTGTAACATTACACAATAAATATATCCGGTTCAGCGAGTACCGTGTATACAACGAAATGACTGAAACGGCTAAAATTGTGTAAAGTTGTCAGATTGGATCTCTATGCTTAGGGTGAACCATCTTAAATTCGCCTTTTGCACACTTCCGCCATAAGCATTGACTAGAGAGCTCCGATCTTGTAACTTCACACAATAAATATATCCGGTTCAGCGAGTACCGTGTATACAACGGAATTACTGAACCGGCTATAAATTGTGTAAAGTTGTCAGAACAGGTCTCTCCATGCTTAGGGTGCAAGTGTGCAAAGGAAAAATTGTGCCAAGTTTTTTCAATTGCCACCATGTAACAAATTATGCAGACTGCTGGAGTAAGCATCAACTAGAGAGCCTCGATCTTATACATGTAACTTCACACAATAAATATATCCGGTTGAGTGAATCCTGCGTGTGTACAACGGAATTACTGAACTGGCTATAAATTGTGTAAAGTTGTCAGATCAGGTCTCTCCATGCTTAGGGTGGAAGTGTGCAAAGAGAAAATTGTTTTTCAATTGTCACCATGAAACAAACGTTATTCAGATCGCAAGTGTTTCGCCTTTTGACGCAAGCGATCAATATACGGTATGTTTAAATATTCACAAATATGATTTTTGTTTGCATTTCCAATTACCTGAAATGACCCGACTTGACATGTAACTTCAGTAATCCCATGAAGAATTTGGTCTTCCCATCTACCGCTAGCTGCATCTAAGTTTTATCAAAACCCATTTAAAGGGATCGTATACGTTTGGTATTTACTCCAAAAATTAATGGCAATAAAAACTTACTTGGTAAGAAGTACAGCAGCTTTGGATAGTATATTGCATTTTTAGAAACTGTTCACTTCCATGTACTGCGGTTATGGAAAAAGATATCACTTTTTATCCAAAAAAAATTGAATCTGAGAAGCGTTAGTGCAGTTAAGTTTTTCAGACTGTGTATTCCAATGCAGATTATTCTTCCTGCGTGGACATAACCGCTCCAGATTTTCGGCAATATTTTAAAATCGCTACTACCTTTTGAAATGATTTTGTTTGCAGGTTAGTTTTATGGTATATATCTATAACTATATAGGATTGAAACAAACAGTGGGTTCCAATTACCAAACGTATACGATCCCTTTAAGCATGTAGAAGCTAGTCGTTTTTGTTTACAAATAAATATTGGCGACACAGGACTTGGGAGTAATAGTGCCCCCAAAACAATGTTTACACAATACAAAAAAATGGATTCATTCTAAATCCTCCTTTGAATTTGTTTATCAGAGTCAGCCGCAATGACATACAGAAACAGTATGAATGACATCAAGGGCACAATTATGCATGGCTGAACATAAACAATAAGGCTAGTATGGTACATCTAATGAACTATCAATGACTCCAAAACTGCGTTGAAGGTTTAGGAAGATTTAGGAGGGAAATTAGGGTTAAATACATGTAAAATTACAAAATTAGCATAGCCTTTAGCATTGAACAGAACTCAGGTAAGTAAGGCAATGATACACATAGCCTTTAAAGTCGTACACTCCATTTGCAAATGTCACAAATAAAACTAATTAAAAATTATAAAATACCTTGATAGCCGACTATGGTAGAAAAAATCACATTTTTTTCAAACACTCCACCCCCCCCCTAAATATGTGGCAAAATCTATTCCCCCTCTTGTCTACATACATGTACCCTATACCGCCTATAATATATCCCCTACCTCATGACCAGCTCCACCAAAATGGGTATTATGGGACAATTCTTTTATTTTTTGAGTTGGACACAGCTGAATTGGTTATATTATAAGCTTTAATTTGGTATGTTTAAACCCTGTGGCATGTTGCATTCTGGAGATATACCAATTTTTGCATAATCATATTGTACAATGTAACAGGAGTGCCTCCAAATAGAACAGCTCTTTACATGAAAGAGCATAGCGTCCCTTAACCAGTTCGCGCCAGATGACGTATATAAACGCAAAATTTTTACCCAAATTAAAAATGGATGACGCATAAACATGCCAAGTTCAAGTTCGGAAATGTATGTCAGCAGCGACCAAGGCCGGAAATGTGTGGGTGTGCTTCCCGGCACTATCAGCCTGAACCCGCTTCGGATCGAGTTTCGTTAAAAATAATCCCGCCCCTCGGCTTGGTGATGTTAAAATAATCCCGGTGCGAACTGGTTAATACCCTTTTTTGCAGAGTGGGCCACATGTACAAAATACATATCCGATTAATCCTAACACAAACAGTCCTCAATCCTCCAAAATCAATATAATTTTTTACACACCATAGAGAGTTGCAGTTAAAACCTAAAAAGAATTGCCAAGGTTCTGGCAGCACAGTCATCAAAAATGACGTTCTTTAATAAATGGTGTCCAGTTTTTGTGTCCCTGTTACATCTGACATATACTGAAATGCAAAAGAAACTTACCACTTTTTAAAACAGTTCAAAATAAAACAAACCAATAATTGCTAATTGAAACATTGGTTTTTTTTGTGATGAAATATGTCAAGTTTTTGACCAAGATACACCATCTCATCAGTTTGTTCTGCAGTAAAAAACAAAAGAGGGTGCAATGTCAGTTCCCCTTCAATAGCGTGTGTGGCTACCATTGATTTGGATACAGGCAGTACATCGTCGGCGCATACTGCCTACCAGTCTTTGGATGGATTGCTGCTGGATTTTGTCTCACTCAGTTCTCAATGTCTGAACTAACCCTGCCAACTATACGCGTCTCCCAAGCTCATCCCATAGGTGCTATATGGGATTCAGGGGAGAGCGAAGGCCACTTCATGGTGTTGATGTTCTAGCCTTGGAGAAATGCAGTGGTAAAGTGAGCAGCATGGGGACAAGCATTGTCATAATAATAATAATAATAATAATAATAATAAATAACATTTATATAGCGCTTAATACAAGTGTTTCTAAGCGCTGCGATTTCACCGGTCATTGGGCCCATGCAACATTCCAAATATCATCTTTGTCCTCACAGGTACCCATTTACTCCTGGGTGGAGAGAAGCAAAGAGTGACAAAGTGCCTTGCCCAAGGGCACACGAACCGTAGTCCCAGGCTGGACTCGAACCCACAACCTGCAGCTTTACCTACAGATTGCAAATTCAATGCTCAAGACCACGAGGCCACGGCACTCCACTCATGCTGAAACGTTCTCAGTTCTGGGTGGTGTAGCAGGAATGGCAGCAGATGAGGTCGAAGGATGTTATCCACATACCGCTGGGCATTAAGATTCCGATCCACAACCACCAGTGGCGTACTGTACCGATCTGATATGGCGCCCCACACCATCACACTTGGGCCGCCCTACCCGTTAGTTTGCCCCACGCAACAATCGGCATATTGCTCGTCAGTTCTTCTCAAGACACGCTCACGCCCATCAGGATGATCCACACAGAACCTTGACTCATCGCTGAAAGCGACCTCGTTTCAGTGCGCCAAGGTCCACCGCTGCTGGCACCATCTCTGTTAGTTGTGGCGATGAACTGGGTTAACCAAGGGCTCTGTATGGTCTTCTGGCATTCAGACCATAGTCATCATGCAGTCGTCTAATTTGTGCAGTATCATTGAAGATTCGTGGGTTTGCACGCCCCGGAATTTCTGCTGCAGTGCGGGATGCTGGACAGAATCGATCCCGCATGTGACTTAGGACCATCTGTCTGTCCTGCCTTGCAGTGGCAACTCTTGGCCTCCCTGATTGAGGTCTGTCATCTGCAGAGTTGTGGAGGGTTCCTTTGTCCACCAGGGCTGATATCGTCTAGTGTTAACAGCCAAGACGACGTGCCACCTTACGGTAGCTCAGTCCGCCTTGCAGCGTCCCAGGGCACGCTGCTGTTAATCCTCCGATAATCGTAGCATTTTGCTTGAAATGCCCATTTTGCACTGGTCTTTTTAAAGCCAACATCAAGACATCACGTGCAGCTCATTACAATTATTTCATAACCCTTGGCTAATCACGGACAGTCAAAACAGCTTTTCAACAGCTGTGCTATGAAGTGACCATTTAAGGTTTAAGTGACCATTGAAGGTTCAAGTGACCTTCAGATACCGTTTGGTCTTACAGTGACAACACTATTGTCCACAATTAAGTTCACACATTACTACACGCATAAATTATTGTTGCTATTTAAAGGTTTAAAAGGTGGTAAGTTTCTATTGCATTTCAGTATATACAATTTAGCAAACTAGATGCATTTTATAGAATGACTATGTGAAGCAATGTACCTGACAAAAATAGTGTGTCATTTTTAATTGATAATTTAAACCAAAAATATCACCTTTTGGTATTGCATAATGAGCCATATCTCTTAATGGTCTTCCAAAACTTACTTGTTCTTACCATTAAAGGCAACTTGTATACTCAGTCCAAAGCCTATAGTTGATACATGTACTATGCTAATTGCTTAGGCATCACTGTACCACCAGATATCCTCAGTTACATCAAGTAATTGTCATCCATTGATACTGGACAGATGGAATATTTCAATAGTATTGAAAAGTTATATGTTTATTGAGGACTGGTTAAATGTCACATCTGTGGATGTGACGATGCTCCACAGTTATAGTGAGTGATGTCATTGTCACATACAGGCTCCACAGCTGTTGGTCTGACAATGATGCTGCGTAGTTATAGTAAGCGATAGTTATCATCCAGTTATGACCAGGACAGATGAAAATATCAAACACAGCTGTAGATGTGACAATACTGCACAGTTATAGTCAGTGATGACCAGGACTAGTGAAATGTTACACACAGTTGCGGATGTGACGACGATCTCCACAGTTATACATGTAGTGAGTGGTGATCATCATCCACTGATGACCAGGAGGACTAGTGAAATGTTACATGGCTGTACATGTAGATGTGACAACGATGCTTCACAGTTATAGTGAATGGTGGTCATCATCTATTGATGACCAGGACTGGTGAAATGTCACACACAGCTGTGAATGTGACAACGATAATCCACTTGTGGACAACGATGGTCTACATAGTGAGTGATGGTCATCACCCAGTGATGAGCAGAAGGACTGGTGAAATGTCATACACAGCTGTGGATATGACAACGATGGTCCACAGTTATAGTGAGTGATGGTCATTATCCAGTGATGACCAGCAGGACTGGTAAAATATCATACACAGATATGTGGATGTGACAACGATGGTCCACAGTGATAGTGATGGCCATCATTCAGTGATGAGCAGGAGGACTGGTGAAATATCACACACAGCTGCAGATGTGACGATGATGCTCTGCAGTTATAGTGAGTGATGGTCATTATCCAGTGATGACCAGCAGGACTGGTGAAATGTCACACACAGTTTGGATGTGACGACAATGCTCCACAGTTATAGTGAATAGTGGTCATCATCATCCAGTGATGACCAGGAGGACTGGTGAAATGTCACACACAGCTGTGGATGTGACTTTGAAGCTCCACATTGATAGTGATTTCACTAAACGTTGCGGCGCGAGTTACAAAGAGTAACGCGTCGCATCTCGCGACGAGTACGACGAGTAACACGGCGCGTCGTAGAGATACATCGCGTCGCGGGGCTGCGATGCATCGTAAGTTAGAAAGTGTTTAGTGAAATTGGGTGCAGGAGGACAGGTGAAATATCACACACAGTTCTGAATGTGATGATGCTACAACCTATTCAACCTATTACACAAAGCTTCCAGAATTGTTCAAAGTGAAACAATATGCATACTATCACAGAACTGAAAGAAGCAAACTATGTAAACAATTAAAAAATAAGCGAAGATATGGGCTCGCTTTTGTTCAACATATTTAACAAAAAAATCTACCTTCCTTTTCCCGTCAATTTGTTAATAAATATTTGTCAGTTAATTTTATTTAAAATAGGATATACCAATCTCTGCACCCCATACTTTTTTGACCCCATAGGACTACCCATGTAAAAACAAACAACTGAAGCAGTAGAATGGTTAATTAAGTTAATAAACACAAAGAAATTGTGCTAACAAGGCAGGTAGATTGGTGGCCAACTTTACTGTGTTTTGTGTTATATAGTTATAGTCAGTAATGTTCATAGTCTAGTGATGACGAGGTCAGAGAAAATGTCACACATATTATTTTCCCTTCTTGTTAACCAAACTGTTTATCTACTTTTTTTTTACCATATAAACAAATTTAAACAAATTATGTATCCTCCTTGACCACACTCATTGTCTTCATTGTTGACCCTAATTTTTATCATTCTTAGTTACCATAATATTAACTCTTGTTAGTTACTGTACCATACTATTTCTTCATTATTTTAATTAATTAAAGAATACTATTTCATTGGTCTTGTTTGTCACGCTACATGTATTTTGTCATTCTCAGTTACCATGCACATTTTATTATCCGAATATTTTTTTTAAACCTAATTCCTTCATCTTTTAATATGATAAAACAATTGTTTCGGTTCACATTTCATTGCAAGTGTTTCTATCTTTGTTTCACAATTTTGTTGAATGTATTTTTGTCATAAAAGTAAAACTACAACCGAATGATAACTGCCTCATGGTAGCTATAGTAAGTTGGACTAATATGCACATAAATGTCATCTATATTTTTTACATAAACATGATCAAGTAAAGTAGCTTTTTCAGTTGTTGCATGACTTAAATACTGCTTATATCCATGATAATCCATCAGTGTCTTTACTTGAGATTCTTTTTTCATTATATCTTCATTAAAATCCCCCATAACAATGCACGAGTTTGAAACCTTGTGTATCTCATTCAATAACATTTCAAGAACCTGTAAAAAATCCTTTAATGTATAGGATGGGGGTCGATAAACTATTACAACAATTGATGACACATTTGACATTACATGTAACTGAAATGCAATATATTCAAGATTGTTGATTGGCAAATGTATCCTACTAAACACTCTGTCCTTTTTGCCACACACAGCTACGCCTCCACGACTCTGTTCTTTTAACATGCATGATACATGACTGGAGTTATCATAACACATACTTCTTGGTTGATGATACCATGTGTAATCACTCATATCCATATCACAATCAAAGTCTTTCTCAGTCCATGTTTCTGTCAGGCAAATGAAATCACATGACATCATTTCATTATTAGCTTTCAAATCCATTGCATGTGCGTGAAGTCCTTGAATATTATGCATAGCTATACTTGTGTTACAACAGTCATCATCCTTGATTTTAGTGTTATCAATATACGATGCCATTTTACTCATTGCCTCAGCAACTGCCTCATTACAATAAATATATTTCTCATCAAACCCTTCTATCACAAGACCATTCAATGATACAACTCGACTCAAACTAACATAAGCTTGTCCTGCTGAAAATGTACGAGTCAGACACACCACTGCCTTGTCCAAACTCATGCCTTGCACTTTGTGAGATGTACATGCCCAAGCTAACTTCAGAGGGAACTGGTGTCTCACACACTGTTTGTTAAAACTGTCTTCCACCATTTCAATACTGACAGTGTCTAAATCATTACCAGAGGACTGTTTTTTTAGTTTTGAACCGATATTCTCATTATCAAATTTAATTTTAATACACTTAGGTGACTGATTATTAGGCAATGTAACAATGTCATCCACAGTTCCGAAGACACCATTTACAAGTCCATCAGAAACATCAAGGTTTCTTGTAAGCATGACTCTAGCACCAACACCAAGCCAAAGTAAATCAGGTAAATTAGTGTTTGAGGGTTTCTTGACTAATTTTTGTGTTGGTATCATTTTCCCACTTTTTGCATCTCTCTGGAAATCTTTAGCAAGAACACTTATACAATCTGAACATTTAGCAAAAAGAGTCTGTCTGTTGTACTCATCAACCTCCTTATTGCATGGATAAATATGCACAGCATCAGTCCAATCTTCTCCAGTCTCACGTGATTGTAGCAGTTTCTTATCATCACTTTGTAAACTTTGCTTTTTCTTTCTGATTCGTAATCTATTCAACACCTCAGCAAACTTTGCATCATCCTTCTGTCTCATTATGTCAGTCAGTTCTACTTTGGCAAAGTTATCATTCCACAAATCAGTTGTAACACCAGTCTGGTACAAAGATTTCCCTTTTACTGGAGGTAACTGATAAAAATCACCAACTGCTAATACACTGACATTTCCAAAGGGATTATGATTTTGTGATTGTTTAACCTGTCGCAAACGACCATGAATGTAGCACAAGAGTTTATGACTCACCATTGAAATCTCGTCAACAATTATAATTTGTAGTTGCCTCAATTTATGCCGCAGTGTACTAATCTTCTCTTCACCAAGTGGTTGATATGGCAATCTTGCATTTGTTGTTATTGACAAAGCACTATGAATTGTCGAACCATGAATATTATATGCAGCTACACCTGTGGGTGCTGTAAGTAACACTGATACATCATCAGGATTCTCCATCATTCTTCCAAAAAGTCTTGTTGCTTCATAGTAAATACACTTTATCAAATGACTTTTCCCTGTGCCAGCTCCGCCAGTGACAAATACACGAAACGGTTCAGGATTTTTACCATTGACTTTGTCCAAGCACCACTGCCTTACTTTGTAAAACACTTCTTTTTGTTTAACATTGAGACACCTCAACAAATTCATTGCTTCTTGTTTGGATACATTTAGTCTGTGTGGCTCAATAGTACATTTCACACTGTCATCTTTTTTAGATTTCAAATCAGGAATATCAGAATCACTGTCATCATCTTCCACTTGTTCTTCTCGCTGTCCTTCACATTCAAGTCTTTCCATTTCAGCTTCTGGAGCTATCAATGCCCAAGCATCTTCTTGTGGACCATACTTCTCCAACATTTCCTCAGCTTCATCTACAGCCTCAGCACTAGCTTCATACAATGATCGGTTATTTTCCACAATATTCTTGACAAGTTTTAATGCACCACTGAACTTAATAATGCCATCGCTATAGAATTCTTCATAAGATTCAAACTGCTGCGGTTTCAAATGAACATCAACACGATATGGAAGATACAATTGCAGGATACTTTGATAGTACTTTTCAGGCCATTTTTCTGCTGAAAATCTAGGAAATCGTATGACTGCTGGATCAGTTCGACTACGTTTCTGTATGTGTCCTAAACCATTCTTCAATTCATATACTGGCGAACGACTTGTTTTAGCTATATTAGTATATATGACTCTATAATCCGAGCAAAATGTTGCCAAGCACATTGTTTCAAAATAATCAATATTTGGTCTTGCTAGGTATCTATCAATTCTGCTGGTCATCCAAATACTATCATCTTCATCACATGTACTTTGAATAACACTGAGTGGCTTGCTCATTCTAATTGGATTTTCACCAACAGGTATAAATTCCACTTTTCGTGATCCTTCTTTCAATCTCAGATTACATACACGATACACTGCTTCTTGTGCCGAGACCTCGCGATTATGCAAATACACAGCTCCAATTTCCTTCATACTCTGTCTGGCATCCAAGTTTCCTTTCTGTGCTTCAGCCTGTGCATGTGACAACAGTACACTCATTTCACGTTCAGCTTTTGACATGTAGGATACTACATAGGCAACACAAGCATAAGCATCACAGATGTACTGAATATCCATGTTTGCATTCCAACATCTTATCAAATGTGGATTGTATAAATTTACCCACACATCTTGTGGTTGTCTCTTATGGACTAAACTTGTTTTGCAACTTAATACATCATTAGCGTTTTCAAAATCACTTTGTGTGAGATTTACACTTGAAAATAATTCATTGGTTGTCATGTGTTCATTCTCAGGTTTCTGTATTGCAGTCCATATTGATTGTAGTAATTCCTTGGCCTTGTTTCTTTCACTGCTTTCACCATCATTAGTTTCATTCTCATCACTACCTGTAGTTTCAATCTCATCACCTTTCGGCATAGACTCTGTAATGAATGTTCGTTCAGATGGAGGTCTTGGGAAATTAAACCTGCACTCGGTACCCTTCTTCTTGCACGATTTGGAATGCTTTTTACTATGTAACTGCACGTGACTGATGATTTCATTTAACTCTTTGTCTTGTTTCTCCGATGGCAAATTACAACTTATATATTTGTCAATAAACTTTACAACCTGTTTTTTACTGTCATGTTCTAACTTTGGTGCATTTTCAATCCAGAAAAGACAATGTGTATGGGGAGACCCTCTTTGCTGAAATTCTACTCTGTAAAAATAGTCTTTGACTTTTCCAATGGGTTCTGCTCTAGACAGTATAACATCTCTGAGAAATGTATGAAATCGCTGATCAAACATTCTTGCAGCCGTTACAGGATTACTTCTCAATACTGTACATTTCTCATTCCAGTCCAAATCTTTGACATCTCTAGAATCACCTTGCTGTCTCAAAATTGTATTGATAACTTCAGGCCATCGCATATCTGCTGCAGAAAATGAACAAAACCATGTAGGTATTCCCAGCTGCCTGATCATAGCTAAAACATCCTTCTGTGCTGCTTGCCAATATGGGGGTGTACCACGGATAGGTTTGAGAAATTTATATCCGCTGTCCGATTTCAAAATATCTTTTAACTGGTCCCTGTCATTAATCATGGAGGCATTTACTCTGTCACCATTATACTTTTTATCACATCCTTTTCGCAATGCAATAGACACACTAGACATAACTTTCTGAATCTCTGCCGAATACTGAGCATAAAAAATGTATTGAGTACTCTTGGCAAATCTGTTATCAACATTCATTAATCGGTTATGCAAATATCTACCCAATGTTACCCTCACTTCACGTTCATCATCAAATATAGGCTGACCTAATGGAAATAATGCTGGAAAGCATTTTGCCTCATTACCCTTTTCCATTAACATTCGAATTGGACTATTGCCTTCACATGGAGCCACACTCATTACATCATCAAAATATTGATCAAGTATTTCCTGTCCTATATTAGTTGGCTGCAAACAACTGTCTAATGCCATGCCTCGTAAACGATCATCATCAGTTTCCTCATCAGTTTCCTCATCAGTAACACTTTCATCATCAACTCCTTTCGCATCATTTTTAGACTTGCACATTTCATCATTTTCTTCATCACACAATGGAGTATCCCAATCAGGGTTTACTTCAATATGACTGTACCACTTATTGTTATGTTGAAGATAACGTAAAGCATTCTCAACATTCTGTTTACTCACAAACTGATATTGATAATGACCTTTATAAGTTAGTTTTCTCTTCAACTTTACACGGATCATCTGATCATTACTTGCAGGCCTTGGTAGTGCTTTTACTGTGTCTGTTATATTGGAGGGCACACAAATTACTGGCCCTCGTATACCGTGCTGTCCACCCTTAGGTAATGCAAGGATTTTAATGAACGGGATATTGATGGCTATTAGATGCTCTTCTAGTGTATTCAAACAAGCCAATTCTTCAGGAATGTCTATCAGATTTAAATTATTCACACTTGCTTCAGCAGGGACTTTTTTAACAAGCAACTTTCTATGACACGTATAACATATCCATAAACGTGATCGGCTTGATTCTGCAATCTTACACCTCGATTCACAATGGTCATTGCAAGTATGTAGATATTTGTTACTAAAAACTGTCTGGTCTTTGTATTTAGGCATATTACACTTCACAACTTGCTTTTTAAACAACAGTTTATAACAGCAAGCACACACATACTCAGGACCATTAGATATGCTTTCTTTAAATGTCTTGGTAACAAAACTAATGTTAAGCCTTTTCGCTTTAGCAATTACATTACGTCTGTATTTCCTCTGTGCCATGTTTTGACGATATTTATTATTTGTTTTGTACTTTTTTTTCCCATACTGTATTAATTTTGTCCTGTAAGAAGTGATACATCTGTATTTATTTTTGATTTTTGCAATGAGCTTACTTCTATATGACGCATTGCCATGGTATTTACATTTAGCTCTGTCAATTTTTTTCTTTCTGTAAGCAGCATCACCGTGGTACTTTCTTTTCCCCTTAGTAATTAACTTCTCTCTGTATTCAGGATTATCACAATACTTTGTTTTCCCCTTAGTGATTAGCTTCTCTCTGTATTCAGGATTATCACAATACTTTGTTTTCCCCTTAGTGATTAGCTTCTCTCTGTATTCAGGATTATCACAATACTTTGTTTTCCCCTTAGTGATTAGCTTCTCTCTGTATTCAGGATTATTGCAATACTTTGTTTTCCCCTTAGTGATTAGCTTCTCTCTGTATTCAGGATTATCACAATACTTTGTTTTCCCCTTAGTAATTAACTTCTCTCTGTATTCAGGATTATCACAATACTTTGTTTTCCCCTTAGTGATTAACTTCTCTCTGTATTCAGGATTATCACAATACTTTCTTTTCCCCTTAGTAATTAACTTCTCTCTGTATTCAGGATTATCACAATACTTTGTTTTCCCCTTAGTAATTAACTTCTCTCTGTATTCAGGATTATCACAATACTTTGTTTTCCCCTTAGTGATTAGCTTCTCTCTGTATTCAGGATTATTGGAATACTTCGTTTTTCCCTTAGTGATTAGCTTCTCTTTATATTCCGGATTATCACGATACATTTTTTTCGCACTGTTTTTTGCCCTTTCTTGGTATTCAGAATTATTACTATACTTTTCTTTTTTATATTTTAAAACATTAATTTTATGTGTCTCATTGTTATGATACCTTCTTTCTAGGTCATTTAATTGCTGTGTTTTAAAGTCAATGTCACTAGTGTACTTTTCTTTGAACAATTCATTTTTGTTAGCTGCATTTTTGTTGTAGTTCTTTCGGTTATACATCTTTATTGTTTGCTTTTGGTCATTCTGTTTTGGTTTATTCACCTTCTGTACATACAATTCCTTACTTTTCTCTCTTTTCTTTTTTTGTTGTAGTTTTTTATTTGCCCGTTTACGCCGTTTACGATTCAATTTGTCTGATTTACTGTCAGTAGCATCTTTTTCATATTTTAAATCTCCTTCATTGCTTGGATTATGTTGTTCATTACGAGTTTGTCTTGTTGCTTCAAAAACTGACAATACAACATCGTAATGAATTCTTTGCTTATGATACAAGTAAACTCCTTCATCTGATGTTACAGCCTCTTTGTCAAAGGTACTTGCAGAAAAAACATGCCACTTGCTTCCATCTTCAAATGTATAAATATCTGTACGTAGCATGTCTGCAATTGCCATGATTTCAACCTCAGTAGCCCAGGTTCCACAGTCAAACATTCTTTGCCTCTTGACATATTCTTCCACATTTACATAGCCTTCTCGGAGGAAACCATTAAATTTATTTCCATTTTTCAACAGATAATTAACGGTAGACACTCTTAGTTGTGTATGGTTATCTTCAGTTCCTGACACAGCATATGATATTGCCCTGAAAAAACAGTTGCCATCTCCTTTAATTCGTTTCACAGAATTAGGTCGTCCCATATTTTTGCATTTATCTGAAATCTCATTACAGTTAAGAGATACATGGCCCATTCGATGTTGTCTACACAGTGCATTCTTGCTAGTATATGTCAGCGGAACAAACTTGAAACTTATTTGAGTTACTCCCATAATTTCAACATCACTGCTACAATCTTCATTATTACAACTCAGTTCATGTAAACCACGTTGGTCACATTCCTTCAAGTCACTACAAGAACCAATGAATACTCCAAAGCCAGTACTTTCTTCATCCACTTTTGTACTCTGATCACTACTTCCAAATAACAAATGTTTTGTCTCCTGTATACTCCCATTACTATCTTGTCTTGTCTCATCATCTAACCATACAGTAACACCTGTAATTTCAAACTGCTCATCGTTAGATAAATTCATAGATCTTGCTAAATCAGTACAATACATATGTACATCCTGCCATGTGGCCACTGCTTTGAGTAAACTTCGGCCCTCAGCAACTTGACAACCTTGGGATGTTCTACTATGTGAATCAAAGATATAGTACATGCCATTTTGAGCAATTACAACAAACGTATTTCCATGGAAACATATAAAGCATGCATAGTATTGCTGGACAGTCTGTTCTAATGCACGATTCAATTGCATCATATTAAATTCTCGCAAATTATTATCTTCTGCAAAAACACCACATACAGGCTCATGAAACCTCATCGTGAAATGATGATTGAGCAAATCCCATTCACTTGGCAATTCATTTATCAACAGGTACTGATTATTCACTGTTGAACTCCTAGATAAATGTCTGTATAACTCATTTCCAGTATTCAGTGCTGTATCGATATCACGGCAACCCCAATCTTTCAACTCTTTCACTTTACTGTATAAGACACAGCTCAAACTGTTTGGCACACACTGTCTACCTGAACTCCAACCAAATCTATGATCACCTTGATGAAAGCTTCCCTGCACAATCATTGTATTGGGTTCATTACGCTTTCTATCTCCACTGTAACTGTTTGCTCTACTACCTTCTGTTTTACTCTGCTGACTTAATTGTCCTTGTCTCATTGATTTACACCTTTCATGTTGGACAGTTTTCAGTTTTGTGACGTCACTTTTGACATGCTTATTAACTGGGACTTTCTGTATTTTTTTTCTTCACATTTCATTTCACAACTTTCACTGTCGCCTGACAGTTCTCGTTTTCTACTTTTAACTCTACACATTGTTTCCTTTCTTTTTTCCAACATCACATCATCGTTGTCACTTTGCAAATTCTTTGATCCGCAACTTTGTTTTTCGGGATTATTTTCCAGTCCAACACCGTCTTCAACCTTGTCATTTCTTGTACGTGACCGACTTTTCCTTCCAACAGGTTTTGACTCGCTAGTTTCACTTTTAGCTGCGTCATCTTTTGGATTATCACCTTTCTTATTCCTTAGTGAATAACCACCTTTCTGTTTATGTACCAATACCTCTTTGCCTTCAATCATTACTGTAACAAAACCTCTTTCTTCGTTTCGTTTTGTATCACTTACAATTCTTTTCTTATTGTCTAGCTTCCTGTCCTTTCTGCATTTTACACTTCCATACCTCCGACTGCCATCTTCAGTGCATGTGTCCTGATCAAACAAGTTGTCATCTGTTGGAATACCCAAATCACACAAAAGGGACCCAGAATAAGTACTTTTCCCACATTTTTGGCATATCCACGTCACAGCTTTATTGGTTAATAGCTCCTCCATCTTTGAAAAATTCATACATTTCACATGATACCAAATGGCACAGCCATCACATTGCACATTACTTTCAGACGACTTTATACTCTGATCACAGAACCAACACTGCTTTTCAGGAATTTCACCCGCATTATCCATTAGATTACTTTGACATGGCTCACTGCACTTTCCATTTCTGATGTTTGATTTTCGCATCACATCCTTACTATTTGTTACTGTATCAACTACTTCACCATGCCTATCATGTTTCTTATCATGTACTACATCTTTTGGGCATTTTCTCTGTCTGCTTTTGTTTTGAGACTTATTCACATTACCCATCTTCTTGATCACAAACTCAAGACTTCTTTTAGTATGTCCAAAGATGTTCTTTCTGACTTTTTCTTCTTGTCTTTTTTCTTCCTCACTCAACCAGAACTCAACTACTTTCCCATTCTTCCGTCTATTATAGGATTCCCTGCACACTTCTCGTCTTCGCTTCTTGTGACTGATTTTCGTCTGTTTCTGCTTTCCGCCATTTTGATGCTCATCTGCATTTTTTCTAATAACAGAGTGCTTGACCTTCAACAGATAATACAACTTTCTCATTGCTTTCTCGTCATGAAGTCTTTTCCTTGTCATGTTCAACACCCTATTTCTTCTCATTTCTTTTACTTTGTGGCGGACATTCACTTTCTTTACCTTGTTAGAATTCCTTTGTTTTTGTGGATTCTCTTCATCAGCCTCATCATTGCCCTTCGTTTGCTTCACATTCACACCAACGGTATCGGAGATCTTTGCTTTGACATTCACATTACCTGTAGATTGTAATACAACAAATCTCAAAAGTAACAATTGGTCTCTTCTTTCAACATTAGCTTTGGAACACACTTCACTCTCATGACTTTCTACATGATGTTCCATACACCGACTCATCACTGCCACATTCTGTGGTTCATTTGGTTTCTCATTTGGTTTCTCATTTGGTTGGTTTTTTCTCTCTGTTGGTTTGGTTTTTTTCTCGGTTGGTTTTGCTACCTTTTTGCTGTCCAGTGAACTAGTTGGAGGGCAGGCTGCATGCCCCGTTACCGAAGTAACGTCAACTAGCCAATCCTGGAATAGCGTCTGTCCTGCAAGGTCACACAGCCGTTTTTGTGACCAGGGTACTCTAAGAGTACACTCTTTCGAGTCAGACTTCGGTGAGATACCCCAGCATGCTGGGATAGACAGACTCCCTTGAGGAGGAGCAAAACTCAAGGTATCGAAATTTTCACCAGGTGGTGAAGGTTCTCCGGGTAAGGGAGCACCAGGAAGAAACGAAATGGCAGATGAACCGGGTATGGAACGGTTACATATAGAGAAGTGTGAATGGGGAGATGAAATGGATGATGAGTCAGAACACATTACAATGACAGACAACGGAAACGTACATCGTTGGGATGAGCGGTCCATCACCAAACGCCGCATCGCATCTCTCCTCACTCTCTGGTTCAGCTGGTAGTACTTCATCTTCTGTTGATACAGACAAAAACAATCCCTCAGATGTGCACTGTTGTATCTCTTTTATTTGCACACACAACATAAAAAAGTGTTCAACTATTGATAACCATTCCCAAAGCCTCTGCCATAACAATTCAGACCGCAGACACTAAACTTATAACAAAGCCAGTTCCAGCCAAATATAAAAATCGTGGTATTAACCCTCCTATAGTGCAGTTCCCATAAATTTGTCAGACCTTTTAAAACCTTTAAAAGTTTTCAGGACTGAATGGTTTTGAAAGGTAAGAAAACTGTCTGACAAAAAAAAAAGATTTTGAAAAAACAAAATCTCTGAACAAACTGGTGTGAGAAAAAGAAATACCTTTCAAATTTCCTGGACTCGAGGGTTTTAAAAGGTGAGAAAACTGTCCGACAAAAAGAACATAACGGTATGACAGATTTCGAAAGGTAAAACAATTCTCTGAACAAACTGGTATGAAGAAAAAATACATTTCAACAGGTATTGAAAGGTGTGGTAGTGCAATAGCAACAATGTCTGGAACCTTTTGAAAAATTCATACTTATTTATAGCCTTTTTTCCGAGTAAGCAGATTTTGAAAGGTTTTAAAAGGTCAACCATAGGAGGGTTAATTTAAATAAACTGCTGATCACATACATCATCCATATTTATTGAGCTATCTTCACCGACGGTTCAAGTAGCTTCTAGCATCCTAATTTAACTTACATTTGCCTTTAATTTAACTTCATTAAAAGACGAAGGATATTTCCAGCACATCGTCAATTGATGCCCAACCCTTTTAACTTTTTAAACTACATGTACATGTATTTAATCACTGATTTGTAAAAGACAAGTACTAGACTTGGTAAACAAATTCTGCAATTTAACATAATTTCTCTAATCACAATTGGTTTTTTTTAACACAATTTGTTTTTTATCAAATACAGTGCATCACATTTTGTTTGTTACTTTATAATATCCACCTTAACCCCAACAGTCAGTAATCCTCCAAATTCAATATCATATTGTTACTGTTAGTAATGCCAATGTACAGAATTATTTTTTAGCCTACTTCCAAAATAAAATCACTTTCACGGTCTCTGTTAATCAAGGGGATTTGGACTATGCTTTCTTGAGGTCAGTCTCTTTTACATTTTTAACCATTTGTTAAAACAAAACAAAAAAAGTTTAAAATTTTTCAAAACAGTCATACGTAACAATTTTGGGTCAACTCGTACCCGAGTCAATTCATGTCAACTCGTACCCGAGTCAACTAGTACGCGAGTCAACTCGTACCCGAGTCATTGTACTCTTCTCCTGTTAATTAACTTTCCTTCATCTTTTTAGTTTTACCATAGTAAAATTTGCTCAAAATTTTCAAAATGATATCCTTTTCTTTTCTTTTTCACTGAATAGCTATCGATACGGCCGCAATAATTTCTAAACCCATTATTCCTTGACGTACATTTAAAACAACATTTTTGATCAAATTCACCACCTCTAAAATTTTATTTCATCCTGAGCAAATTAAAGAGTACACAATTTTAGTCATTTATCATTAAATATTTGTCATACAGATATTGCTTTTAATTTAATTGGCGATCTCCTTGTATTAGGGGGTTCACCATTCAGTTGGGCCGTGTAAACAATTGAGGCCTGGTATAAAAGGAAAATCTCATTTAGGACCGGTATAAAATGAAAATCAGACAAAACAGGTGCACTATAGTCAACAAGTACTAATAATTATATTTAACAAGTGCAGAAGAAATTTAAATACTATTGATGTTGTTGTATGATTTTGTTATAAAATTTGCCCGAGTCAACTCGTCTGTCATGACGCTAAAAGGACGCTACCTCTCCAACACACATATTCATACACGAGGGTACGACTTGACTCGGGTACGACTCGACTCGGGTGTAAAATTTGGGGTACGAGTTGACTTGGGTAAAAGTTGACTTGGGTACGAGTTGACCCATTTCTATAACAACAGTAGATGCTCAAAAACATACTAAGTAACTACCCATACGGTACTCACTACATTATACATGTATGCCTACGATCACAAAACATTTCAGTACCAAGATCTCGTACCAGATATAAAAAAGCCGGCAAAAAATCAATTCAAGGGCATACAACAATACTGTTAAATCGGCTTTCAATATTGATCATTTTCATTTCATTTTAAATTTTAATTTTTTAGATAGCTAAAACTGATTGATTGTTCTTGTTTATAAAAGATCACCCGGTGTTTAGGAAAAACAAATACCAGTTGATCGTCCTGATTTTTCCAAAAAAAGGAGGACGAAAGCTTTTTTATTTTCTATTTTTTTCCAAAGAGGGCCGCCAAGTATTTCAATTCAAACAGGCCACCAATTCTTCAGTTTGAAATCACCGCTAACTTTCTTTATATCTATTTGTTGCATGAGGACCCGGGTTAATAACAGGGATTATTACACTAAGATGAACATGAATATAAATAATGACTCTGTAAAAATAATGGATTAAATAATTCAAACGATTACGCAAGCAATCTGAAAAACACAAAAAATGCAGAATACATCAGACACCAAGACAGATTTGATCATGAACAAATACTTTAAAAAAAAAAATGACGTTGGTCATGTACCCGGCACGCCATAAAACAAATATTTGTTTTAAAAAAAAAAAAAAAAAAAAAAAAAAAAAAATATCGAAAAAAAAAAAAAATTATAAACAAGGATGCGGCCTCAAAAAAGGATTCGGGTGGGAACGATCAACTTTAAAAAAAAATTGTATTTGGCCTTATTGCCCTGTAGAATATCATATAGGCCCTATTATATCCAAAAATCTTATACAAAATTTGGACACATGTGAAAATCATGAACGATTGAAAATCGCAATCATCTTCAATTTATGTTACCACAAAATGAAATTCTAACTTAGTAGTGTTAGCCAGTAAAGTTTTAGGACTTGCTCAGTTAAAAACAGTTAAACTTTTAACCCTAACTCCCTAGGGTATGTTAAAATTCATATTGAATTAAAAATAGAGGATTCAGAATGATTCTCCGTTATCTGACAAAAAAGAGGTGCGTGCATGGTTTGTTACTGTTAGGGCCGAATTCGTCTGGTTTCGAAATGCGTGGTCATGTCAAGTACCCGCCGCACCTACAGACAGCTCATAAATACTGCACGTTCTGCGACACTGCGACACGTAGCGCCCGCTATCGCTAGCGTACTATGTAACATATACATGTACATGTACATTATGGCACATGACATGATCATGTCTCAATTCACGTATCATTTCATCACCCTTTTCCCAAATATATTTCCACATAATTAGTACGAATTCCACATTCAAAAGTAGAGTAAACATTTCCCCTTACAATCATTATAATAAAACCTAAAACAAATCCCGCTATGCAGAAAAACAATTCGCAAACAACATTTGATAATCACTTTACAAACCCTACCTTTGGCGTTGAAGGACTGGTCTGGTACCGCGACCTTCCTCATAGCTAGCTCCTCGGCCACGTCCACACAGCATACGCAGCATACCACTCCACCACATTGCACGCAGCCTCGATTCCGTGGGCGCGTGCAGCCTAGCCTTCAATATGATCAATCGCGCAAGGCGCGGCATGATGGGGCAAGATCGTAGCCATAGTAACGAAGTTGCACTACACGTTATTTAAAAGTACGGTGCCCAATAAACACCACACGTTTTGGGTAAAAAAAAAACGGGGACTTCTAATTTTAAACTAGGCTCAACAGGTACGTGTGTTCCTGTAGATACATTTAGGTAATAAATAAAGAGAACGTCACGATTACGTCAGCGGGTATCATGTTACGTCACTTTAAAGAATCTCAGGAATTACACGTCTGATTGGATTCAAATTTAGATAAGCATTGCAAGTATTTCGGATTGTGCTACGGTGTATGTAAACTATCATGCCATAATTGCATCGTGAGTCATGTGACGTCACATTAAAGGTCAGTTTTTGTTCTATCTCTTGAAGTACAGGCCCGATTTTGGGTCAAACTTGGTATGCAAGTATTCCACGATTGGTTATAGACAAAAATTACGATGACATCATGATGACATCTTCGGGTGTCATGTGAAGTCACATTAAAGGTGTAGTTTTCCCCATAGGATTTGTACAAATTTTGTAAAAACATATATCTTTGGCACTTCGGTAAATCCGATCGACTTCAGACTTGGCACACACTTAAACACACATACTGAAAGTGATTTTAGACATTTCTCACATTAAAAGACTTCAGACATGCCACACACTTAGACCACCACACACATATTGAAAATAATTAAATAACACTCGAAACAGCTCTGTGTTTGTCCACAAACACACCTCTAGTTTTTTTTTTTTTTTGTCACTTTTTCCCCATAGGATTTGTACACGTTTTTTCTGCCAATACACTTTGACACTTTGGTAAATCCGATCGACTTGAGACTTGGCATACATTTAGACAACCACCCAAGGACGGTCCTAGAAGAAATTCGTCGCGATTACATAATTCTTGGTCACGTGACGTCACGTTAAAGTTGCAATTTTCCTCCATAGGTTTTGTACACGTTTTTCTTCAGACTGTTTAATTTGACAGTTTGGTGAATCCGATTGACTTGAAACTTAGCACACACCTCGACCACCATCCCCAGGAGTTCCAGGAGAAAAATCGTCATGATGACGTCATCGTGGGTCATGTGACGTTACACAAAAGGTGCAGTTTTTAAGACCCTCTATCTCTGGAAGTACACGTCCGATTGGGGTAAAATTTGGTTTGCAAGTATTCGAGGATGTGTTATAGACGAAAATTAAGATGACGTAATTATGACATCATCGGGTGTCATGTGACGTCACATTAAAGGTTCAATTTTCTCCATAGGTTTTGTACACGTTTTTCTTCAAAATATTGAATTTGAAACTTCTGTCAATTCGATCGACTTGAGACTTAGCACAGACCTCGACCACCATCCTTAGGAGGGTCAAGAACAAAATAATCAAGATGACGTCATCGGGGGTCATGTGACGTCACATTAAAGGTGTAGTTTTTAAGACCGTCTAACTCTGAAAGTACAAGTCCGGTTGGGGTCAAACTTGGTTTGCAAGTATTCGAGAATGTGTTATAGACAAAAAATAGGATGACGTAATTATGACATCATCGGGTGTCATGTGACGTCACATTAAAGGTTCAATTTTCTCCATAGGTTTTGTACACGTTTTTCTTCAGACTATTGAATTTGACAATTTGGTAAATCCGATCGACTTCAGACTTGGCACACACCTCGACCACCATACCCAGGAGGGCCAAGGGGGAAATCGTCAGGATGACGTCATCGTGGGTCATATGACGTCATATTAAAGGGGCAGATTTTAGGACCCTCTATCTCTGGAAGTACATCTCTGATTGGGGCCAAACTTGGTATGCAAGTATTCCAGAATGTGTAATAGACGAAAATTAAAATGACATCATGATGACAACATCGGGTGTCATGTGGCGTCACTTTAAAGGTGCAGTTTTTCCTATAGGATTTGTACACGTATTTTTCAACTTATATATCTTGGGAAAATTGACAAATCCAATCGATTTCAGACTTGGCACACACATAATGAAAGTTATCTTAGACATCCGAAACAGCTCTGTGTTTGTCCACAAACACATGTCTAGTTTCTTCTTCTTCTTCTTCTTGTTCTTGTGCCATAAATCGCATAGACTTTGTACACGTTTCATTCTGGCGGTCACTTTTGTCATTAAACAGACTTCAATGTCATCGAAACTTTGCACATACTCAGAACTCATACTGAGCTAGTGCCTAAAACTCGGATGTCATCATGACGTCATCACGTGACATGTGACGTCATCTTAAAGTTTTAATAATTTAATCTTTGAAAATTAATACAAAATCAACCACGAATGACCGTAACTTGAAGTTTGTGGGAATCGATAAAATAATTAAGGATCTTCATTTTATCTCGTGTGCGTAAAATCACGTGACCCTTCCTTCCGGTCCAAACCCGAAGTGGCTTATAATTTGAAAGTGGAAAATGATTTGAACTTACTTTTAACGATGTTAGTCTCTAGCTAGGCTGAGCTCTACAAAAAAGTGACCGGTGACGTCATAAATTGTTTTAGCGCCCTCTAGCGGCAGGTTGACACATGTTTGAAATGAATAATCAGTTGATGTGTGTGGCGAAGTTTGTTCAAATCACTTTATAACTGATGTATATAATCAGCTTCATGATAGGAACAGGTTGACGGAAATACAAAAATATGACGTCACCAGACCGGAAGTTATAATGAAAATACCTCTTTTCCTTTAAAAAGTTCTAAAAAATTTACCCTGACAGATATAATCTTGTTTTTTGCTCTAAAGGTTAATGTAAAAGTACTTCTCAAACTTCCCTGTGTTTTTTGGCAAAAGGCGAACTTGGACATACCCTGAGACACCCTTGAAATTTCATGTTTTAGGTCCTTGACTGCACGGCGCAAGTATACGTGTACATTGTATTGAGCGTACTCGTACGTAGTACGCTCCATACATTGTACAATATAAATAGAGAAGGGAAGGCGGGACACTGGTATCCATTTGTACGGTGACATGTGAAACACGAGAGTCATCAACATAGGCCATGAGGAAGGGCGCCGCTTACGGCAGGTAGGTAAACGTGCCTTCGGCAACGCAGAACTACGCGTAAATTATACCATATAATAGATGTACGCGAACTTTTGCACAAGTACTTTTAACAGAAAACAAATTGGTATTCTCATCAAACTTAACCTCCGTAAATACTCTATAGTGCACTCGTGCCTTGTGGACAGGCGTCGTGATGACGTCATCATGGGTCACGTGACGTCGTCTGAAACGTGCAATAGATTTATTGTTTGAAAATTAATAAAAAATCAACCGCCAAAGATCGGAACTTGAAGTTTGTGGGAATTGATATAATATTAAATCCAGGATCTTCATTTTATCTAATGCGCGTAAAATCCCGTGACCCTTCCTTCCGGTCGAAACCGGAAGTGCCTTATAATTTGAAAGTGGAAAATGATGCGAACTTACTTTCAACGGTGTTAGCTCTCGAACAGACAGCTCTCGAACTTTCTGTTAACGTCGTCACGATTACGTCATCAAGTGTCAGATTACAAGCAAGCAATATTTTCTAGATTTAATCTTTAAAAAACAATATAAAATCAACTGTAATGAGATACATTTTTTACTTTTACGGGAATTGATAGAATAATCCAGGGTCTTCATATTTCGTACAACGTGCAAAATTTCAAAGATTTGACCCTTCCTTCTGGTCCAAACCGGAAGTGCCTTATAATTTTAAAGTGGAAAATGATATGGACTCACTTTCAACGATGATAGTCTCTGGCTAGAAACAAAATATTACGTGACCAGACCGGAAGTAGCAATGGAAAGACCACTTTTCCTTCGAAAAATTCTGCAAAATCAACCCCGACATATATAATGTTCATTTTGCTCTAAAGGTTAGTGTAAAGTACTTCTCGAACGTCTCTGTTTTTTGGGCAAAAAGGTAAACTTGGACATATCCTGCGATACCCTTGAATTTGCATCTATAATGTCCTACTGTTGCGGGGCACACGTGTAATACATGCACATGTTCTATGTACTGACATCGTACATGTATATACACGTACGATGTACATGTAGAAATACGTTCCAGTGATTGAAAATTGAACATTTGTACGGCGACCTGTGAAATAAGACGAGTCAGTTTTGGGCTATGGGAAAGGGCGCCGCGTAAGGGTCGGGTGAAGACCTTAATTATATGGTGAACTCGAGTTGAAAATTAAAACAAATTAAACTGCTAAAGACCGGAACTGGCAGTTTGTGGTAATTTATAGAATAATCGAGGATCTTTATTTTTATCTCGTTTGCTTAAAATCACGTGAACCTTCCTTCTGGTTCAGACCGAAAATGCCTTATAATTTGAAAGTGGAAAATGATGTGAATTTACTTTTAACGATGTTTATCGCTGGCTAGTTTGCGATTTAAAAACAAAGTTACAGGTGACGTTATAAAATGGTATTGCGCCATCTAACGACAGGTTGGAAACTGTTTAAGTTTAATAATCTGTTGATGTGTGTGTGTGTGTGGTGGAGTTTGCTGAATTCCCTTTAGTTTGTTATCCAGATACATTGTATTTGCTTCAAATAGTAAATATTAAACAGCTGTCGAGCCTTCTGTTAAAGACGTTATGATGACGTCATGAAATATTATGGGAAAAGTCGAACAGGGTGTGTACTTACTTTCAAGTTTCAACGGTTAATCTCTGGGTGGGTTGTTTTTTAACAAACGAAAGGAATGTCAAAGCCATTTTATTACAAATGTTTTAAGAACTTGGTTTCGCAAGTTTTTGTTTAAATACTGACAGTATTTTAAAGCAACTCAGATTTTTTTCTGAACATCTTTTTTGTTACATTTTTGTCTGAACAAACTTAACGGTTCACAATTGGAACATAAAACTGCTAATAAATTAAACCATCTTTCTGAAAGAACAGCACTTTTATCAGTGGTCCCGAAAAGCATGAACAAGTTTAATGTTTAACGAGGTACACTTTCCAATAACAGCAAATTAGCCCTATGGGAGGGAAAGTGGGCTATACAAAAACTTGTTGGGTAGTCGAGGTTTATCGTTGGAACAATGCAGACAAATCGGCAGAGTTCGTACAGAAGAAAATTACTTGTTTAATGAACTAGAAATGGTATGATTTTTGACAAGGTATGATAATGCATTGCCCCTAAAGGAAGAGTGTAATGTTCGTATATAATTGTTTACCTTTGCGATCGCCCACTTTGCCTCCCAGGGGCTCAAATAATGATGTCTAGTAAGATACATGTACATTGTACATACATTTAAGAGAAAAAGGTTGCAAACCAGCTGGACTATTGGATTTTAAATGCACTACAGATTCCTGTGTGAGCATATTTTAAATCATTTAAATTGGCCAACTCATTAATGGTTAAAATAATCTAAATAATTTCATTTCAACCAACATCGACATTGTTCCTTCTAAAATCAGCGCTTTCTATTTGTATCAAAACTGTTCGACATAAAATCTATAAGACAATGCAAATTAGTAAAACTCCTAAAAGATACACAAGTCCTGTCCAAAGAGTTACAAAATTAACAATGTTACGATTGCATACAATAACAGTATATAGTTATTAAAAACGCATTCCGAATGTTGAGATAGTATAGTGTGAAACTGGGATCCTGTAATATCTTAGAAATTGAAGTGATAAAAGTGAATAGTACTACATGTATACCGACATCTGTATTTGATAACGTTTCATTTGCTGTCTGCCAGTTGAAAGGTGTCATAAACATACTAACATTGTCATACAATACTGAAATCTACAGGTATAAATGGTAGTCAGTTAAAAAACAAACAGTTGTAATGATTCTACTCAAATCAATACTTTACTTGAGTCCGACTTTAGGCACAATTGTTTGGCAACTAGACTTCGCCCAAGTTCTGACAATGAACATTAATATTCAAGTTTTATGAATACACTGGTATAGCGGCTGCTCACCATGCGATGGACTATGTGGTTTTGTATTGCACTTAATAATTCAGAATTGAATTTGAAACCTATTTTTCACTTCGATAATTTTCTTATTAAAAATTACAACAAACTTTCCGTTGTGTAATAGTATACACTATTTGCAAACATGTATGTCTGCAGCTTTAATTACATATTACAAATTCAATGCTCAAGACCACGAGGCAACAGCACTCCACAGAGAAGCAATGAGTGAGAAAGTGCCTTGCTGAATGACACATGCAACGTAGTCCCAGGCTGGACTTGAACCCACAACCTGCAGCTTTACCTACAGATTACAAATTCAATGCTCAAGGCCACGAGACAACAGCACTACACACAGAAGCAATGAGTGACAAAGCGCCTTGCTGAATGACACACACACTGTAGGCCCAGGCTGGACTCGAACCCACAACCTGCAGCTTTACCTACAGATTACAAATTCAATGCTCCAGACCACGCGGCAACAGCACTCCACACGCACCGTAGTCCCCGACTGGACTTGAACCCACAACCTGCAGCTTTACCTACAGATTACAAATTCAATGCTCAAGGCCACGAGACAACAGCACTACACACAGAAGCAATGAGTGACAAAGCGCCTTGCTGAATGACACACACACTGTAGGCCCAGGCTGGACTCGAACCCACAACCTGCAGCTTTACCTACAGATTACAAATTCAATGCTCCAGACCACGCGGCAACAGCGCTCCACACGCACCGTAGTCCCCGACTGGACTTGAACCCACAACCTGCAGCTTTACCTACAGATTACAAATTCAATGTTCAAGACCACGATAGCATTCCACAGAGAAGCAATTACAAACCAAAGGGCACATGCACCATAGTCCCGGGCCAAAGTCCAACCAACAACCTGCAGCTTTACATACTGACTGAAGGTGAGAGTCCATGACATGGTGTATGTTTGTTGTATCATGAAAAAAGGAAATCATACGGCAGCTGTGTATGTACATGTATGGACGTGTACAGGACATAGACTGCCATCGGCTTACATCATTGCAAATATTTTTTACAAAGTTTTTGCACTTATTTTAAGAACCTCAGTTTATGCACACGCACAGTATAGTCCGAGGCTAAACTCGAACCCACACCATAGTCCCAGGCAAAACTCCAACCCACTTCTTGCAAATTTACATACAGACTGCGAATTCAATGCTCCATACCAGGAGGTCACAACACTTGTGAACAGTAAGGTCTTGAATAGTAACATCTTGAGGGAAGGACATAAACAAACAACTAACAGTGGAGAAGCCGATGCAGTGCCATAACTTGGTTTCACCCACTTCACAGTCTACCAGTTCATGATGGTAGAAAAGCGGATACAGTGCCATCACTTGGTTTTACCCACTTCAGAGTCTACCAGTTCATGATGGTGGAGAAGCGGATACAGTGCCATCACTTGGTTTCACCCACTTCAGAATCAACCAGTTCATGATGGTGGAGAAGCGGATACAGTGCCATCACTTGGTTTCACCCACTTCAGAATCAACCAGTTCATGACGGTGAAGAAGCGGATACTGTGCCATCACTTGGTTTCACCCACTTGAGAGTCTACCAGTTCATGATGGTGGAGAAGCGGATACAGTGCCATCACTTGGTTTCACCCATTTGAGAGTCTACCAGTTCATGATGGTTGAGAAGCGGATACAGTGCCATCACTTGGTTTCACCCACTTGAGAGTCTACCAGTTCATGATGGTGGAGAAGCGAATACAGTGCCATCACTTGGTTTCACCCATTTGAGAGTCTACCAGTTCATGACGGTGAAGAAGCAGATACAGTGCCATCACTTGGTTTCACCCACTTCAGAGTCTACCAGTTCATGATGGTGGAGAAGCGAATACAGTGCCATCACTTGGTTTCACCCGATCAGATCTGTACGCCAGTTCATGATGGTGGAGAAGCGGATGTACAGTGCCATTACCTGGTTTCACCTAGTTCAGATAGAGTTCACCAGTTCATGATTGTGGAGAAGTGGATACAGTGCCATCACTTGGTTTCACCCCATCAGATCTGTCGACCAGTTCATGATGGTGGAGAAGTGGATATAGTGCCATCACTTGGTTTCGAGTCCACCAGTTAATGATGGTGGAGAAGTTGATACAGTGCCATCAATTGGTTTCATCCACTTCAGAGTCCACCTGTTCCTGATGTTAAAAAAGTGAATACAGTGTCATCAATGTTTACATTTGGAAATCTTGTTCCACTACAATTGTTGCCCTCTATTTGCTAAGAATGCCAAGGACATAACAATATTTGGTTAGTCTCATTTCATGGGTTACTGCGTGTAATTAATGCCGTAGGTGCAGAATTGAATTGAAGTGTAATTGAATGTACCAAGTAGTTAACGTGAGCTTACACACATACAAACAAAACTCTTAGTATGATATCTCAAATATCATCCTTAATTAACTTACCTGAACAGCCGAGCTTCATGAACGTACACAGTCAGCTGCACATTGGTTGACGACACTGTTAACGTACAGTGTAGCACCGCAAGCAGGGTGTGAAGTGCAACAATATTGCAGTGGCTGTTGACTGTATCTTTAACTTCATACTTAAGTGACCAAAACAAATTCCCTTCTCATTTCAAATTTTTAGCTAGATATAATAATTGCAGATGTATTTTGTTAACGTTATAAACAAACACTCTGCGGCAGTTCCAAAAAAATCAGAATGACATGTTATCGACAACTTTGTACTGGGTGTCATCGGAAATTTTGGGTTTATTATTAAAGCTATAGACATCAACACAACCATAGAGTTATAGTGGTGATGAAAATGACATCAAAGATGCTGGCATAATTATAGCCTTATGACTTGGTGTGGGTGATTTTTCTACTAAACACAGTGCTTAAAATTTGCAGCAAGTGTAAAACTCGGGATCCTTATTGTATCAGTATATACAACTGTAGATTGTATTTGCCTTCAACAGTGGTGCCAACAATGTATTGCAAAATTATGCAATCGTGTATTTACAGTATATTTTAAACACACCCCTAACAAAATGGCCTTGATATAAATGCTACAAACTTTCACTCACCCTACCAATTTGTAATAATGATGTTACATTGTATTCTTTTTTTATCAAATACCCTTCACAAGATTATTCGAAAGTACTGAATTGTACCAAAGTTTTTCAATGCAAGATGTCAGGTGTCATTGCAATGTCAGGTTCTAAAGTCCGCACCTTCTTACATTGTAGATTTTTAAAATGGAGTCGTCATTTACTTTAGTATATTCCAAGGTCTGAATTCAGGTTTTAATTCATGTGTTAGTTCCTTTTCATTTAGCTGTACGTTTTGGTTGCAATTTTATTTTTATTTTGCAGTTAACCCATAACTAAATTACAATGTAGGATTTGGGACTAAGGTCTTATACAGGTTTTTCGATTACTTTGCTGTGGTCTGCCGCTGCTTTAGACATTCTTTATTATTTGTTTTTGACTGTTTTACAGTTTGCTTTACGCATCACTACATGTATTGTAATAATGCAAAGAAAAATAAATACTTAGATTGTTATACTGTTTCACATTTTGCTTTAGACAGCATTGTAGAGTGTGTTTTGAAATGCATCTGTTTGATCTGTATTTGATGCTTAAAATGTAAAGAAATACTTAGATTGTTATACAAACTGCTTCATGATAACTATAATATGTAGGGATTACTGAAGCACACACTGAATTCATATTTCTTACGTATACATGGTCAAGCAATGTATCACCTTCTGTTGTTGAATCAGTAACAATCTGTTTATAGCCATGATCTTGCATTACATTTTCAATCCTGGAAACCTTTTTCAAAATGTCTTCATTGAAATCACCCATGATAATGCATCTGTTAGATATCTTGTGAAGTTCATCAAGTAATATTTTAAGATTCAAAATGAATGTCTCAATAGTATACGATGGTGGACGATATATAACTACTACCAAACAGGATATGTCACAAATGATCTGAAATGCAACAAACTCAATATTGTGGACTGGTAACTTTAGCTTACTGAAAGATAGGTTTCTTCTTCCAAATACACTGACACCTCCATGACTTTGCTGTTTTAAACGTCTTGTCACCTCATTTGAATTATCATATGATAAACTTCTAATTTGATGATAGCATTTAAATTCAGTTAATTCTGTATCTAAATACAATTCATCATCAATCCATGTCTCAGTAAGACAAATAAAATCATGTTTCATCATTTCATTATTACCTATCAAGTCCACATAATGTTCCCGCAATCCTTGAATGTTATGCATCATAATGACAGTCCTGTCTGATTCTTCTTGCACTGTACAAGTATTTGCTTCATCAATAAATGCTGGCATACTTTGTAATGATTCTGACACACTCCTATTACAATAGATATATTTTTCATCAAATTCTTTGATCACAAGTCCATTCAAGGATGTCACTCTGCTCAGTGCAACATACGCTTGACCAGCTGAAAATGTATGTTCAAGTGAAACAACTGCTCTATCTGTTGTCATTCCTTGCACCTTGTGTACTGTACATGCCCAGGCTAATTTTAATGGAAACTGTTGTCTAACACACTGTTTAGTCACATTCTCCTCTATTTTTTCTATTGAAACTGTGTCAGCACTATTTAGTAATTTGCATTTCTTTTTAAACTTACGTCCAACATCTTTATTATCAAACTGAACATCAATACATTTTGGCCAAGATTTATCCGGCAGCATTATTATTTCACGTACAATCCCAAACACTCCATTGACAAGCCCATTTGAGACGTCAATGTTCTTAGTTAACATCACTCTAGCACCAACACCTAACCACAATGATTCGGGCAAGTTTGTGTATGTTGATTTCTTAGGAACTTTGAACTTTGCTGTTTGATTACCTTTACTTGATTTTTTCTGAAAATCCTTTGCAGCAATACATGTGCACTCACTACACATTGCAAACAATCTCTCTCTATTATATTCACCAACCTCCTTGTTACACGGAAAGATATGTAAAGCATCATTCCAATCCTCTCCTGTTTCTCGAGATTTTAAAATTGCCACATCTTCATCCGATAACTTTTCTTTTTTCGGTTTCATACGTAATCTATTCAATATCTCTGCAAACTGAACATCATCTTTTTGTCGCATAATTTCACAAAGCTCAACTTTCTGAAAATGTTCATTCCACAAATCAACTGCAACTGCTTTCTGATGCAACGCTTTTCCTTTGACAGGAGGCAACTGATAAAAATCACCAACAGCTAAAATACTTATATTTCCAAATGGATTATGATTGCGTGTTTGTTTTATCTGACGCAACCGTCCATGAATATAGCACAACATCTTGTGATCAACCATTGAAATCTCATCAATAATTAAAATGTGGAGATCTTGCAATTCATTCCTCAAAGTATTTATTTTCTCGTCGCCAAGTGGTTGATAAGGTAATCTAGCATTGTCTGGGATAGATAAAGCGCTGTGGATTGTTTTACCATTGATATTAAATGCAGCAACTCCTGTAGGTGCAGTTAATAAGACTGAAACATTATCTGGATTCTGAACTGTTCTTGTAAACAATCTTGTAGCTTCATAATGTATTGATTTAATCAAATGGCTTTTTCCAGTTCCTGCTCCACCAGTGACAAACACATTAAATGGTTTAGGACTTTTACCGTTAACTTTTTGTAAGCACCATTGACGAATCTTATTAAACACCTGTCTCTGCTGAACATTCAAGGATCTCAACAAATTCATAGCATCATGCTTTGAAATTGTTACTGAATATGGTTCAATATTACAGATTTGTTCTTTTTTGTCACCCTGCAAATCAGGAATATCAAATTCATTCTCATCGTCCGGTACTGCTTCACGTTCTGATTGACTTTCAAGTGTGTCTTGCTCAGATTTAGGACAGATTAAAGCCCAAGCATCTTTTTGGGGACCAAATTTTCTCACATACTGTTCTGCCGCTTCAAGAGATTCAGCATTTGCTTCATAAATGAATCGATTACTTTCAACAATGCATCGTACTAATTCCAATTCATCAGTAATACGCACAGCACCATTTGTATAGAATTCTTGATAGGTTTCAAATTGATGCGGTTTGAGTTGGGAATCTACATGATATGGAAGAAACAGCTGCAGTATACTGTGGTAATATTTCTTAGGTTGTTTATCTTCTGAAAACCGAGGATATCTTATCACAGCAGGCTTAGTTCTAGTACGTTTCTGTATGTGACCCAAACCATCTTTTAATTCATATACTGCTGGATTCTTTTTCTTCTTAGTGTCTACGTTATATATAATTCTGTATTCTGAACAAAATGTTGCCAGGCACATCCAATTAAATATATCTTGTTCTGGTCTTGCTTTATAACGGTCAACTTTATTAATCATGAATATATTACTGTCATCCTCGGATCTACTCTGGATTACACTCAGTGGCAAGCTCATTCTGACTGGATTCTCACCGACAGGTATAAATTCTACTTTTCTTGAACCCTCTTTCAATCTAAGACTGCAAACACGAAACACTGCTTCCTGGGCTGATATTTCACGATTATGTAAATACACACAACCAAGTTGCTTCATGCTTTGCCTAGCATCTAAATTACCCTTCTGTGCTTCTTTATGGGTATTAGACAGTAATTGACCCATTTCACGTTCAGACTTGGACATATATGATACAACATAAGCTGCACAGGCATATGCATCACTAATATATTGGATATCCATGTTAGCATTCCAACATCTTATCAAATCAGGATTGTACAGATTGACCCATACATCTTGTGGTTCTCTCTTTAAGACAATATTAGCTTTGCTGCTCAAGACATTGTTAGCTTTTTCAAAATCCTCCTGTGTAATATTAAGTGTATTAAACAAGTCTATAGTTGACAAATGCTGGTTTTCCTCAAGCTGCAGTGAATCCCACACTGACTTCAATAACTCCTTTGCATTACTCTCTTTCATTCTGCCACTGCTGTCAACATTACCTTTAGCATTCTCATTAACTTTGTCACTGCTATCACCAACAAAACTATCACAGTAGTCCTCATCATCATCGTCATTATTGTTGTCATTAGCTATTGGATCTGGCTTAGTAATAAATGTTCTATTCGAAGGTGGTCTTGGAAAGTTAAACCGGCAATCAGTTCCTTTCTTTCTACACGACTTTGAATGTTTTCGGCTATGCAGTTGCACATGAGAGATGATGTCATTAAGTTCACTGTCTTGTTTCTCAGATGGCAATTTGCAACTGATGTACGAATCAACAAATTTAATAACGTCTTCATCACTGTCAACTCCCAGCTTTGGTGCATTTTCAATCCAAAATAAACAATGTGTATGTGGAGATCCTCTTTGCTGAAATTCGACTCTATAGAAATAGTCCTTAACTTTCCCAACAGGCTGAGCTCCTGACATGATGACATCTTTTAAAAATGTATGAAACCGTTTATCAAAAATTCTAGCTACAGTCACAGGATTACTTCGCAACAGTCCACATTTGTCATTCCAGTCCAAATCTTCAATGTCTCTATCATCACCTTGTTGTCTCAATAATGTGTTTATGACCTCAGGCCATCTCATATCAGCTGCTGAAAATGAGCAAAACCATGTTGGTATTCCAAGTTGTCTAATCATAGCCATGACATCTTTCTGAGCGGCTTGACAGTATGGGGGTGTACCTCTGATTGGCTTCAAGAACTTATAACCACTATCAGACTGTAAAATATCTTTCAATTGATCTCTATCTTTAATCATACTAGCATTCACATTCTCAGCACAATTTTTGCCTGAACTCTGACGCATTGCAATTGACACACTTGACATAACTTGTTGTATTTCTGATAGATATTGAGCATAGAAAACATACTGAATATTTTTAGCAAATCTATTGTCCGCATTCATTAACCTGTTATGAAAATATCTATAAAGACTTAGCTTCCCTTCACGGTGGTCAGTAAATGTAGGCATGCCTGTTGGAAATAATGTTGGAAAACACTTGGCCTCATTCGCTTCTTCCATAAGAACTCTCACTGGGCTATTTGCTTCACAAGGAGCTACACATAATACTTCATCAAAATGCTGGTCTAAGACTTCAGAAGCAACATTCACTGGCTGCATACATGTATCATAAGACATTCCTGTCAAACGTTCTTCGTCCGTTTCCTCATCAGTATCTTCATCACTTTTACTTGCATCGTCGAATTCATCTCCTTGTTCATTGTCAGATTCATCTCCTTGTTCATTTTTATCTTGCAATGGATTTTCCCACTCGTAGTTTATATCAATATTACTATACCACAAATTGTTCTGCTTCAAAAACAAAAGAGCACTTTCAACATGTTCTCTACTTACACATTGATACTGGTAATATCCTTTAAATGATAATTTCCTCTTCAACTTAACTTTGATTAACTGATTACTGTTTCCACATCTAGGTAGTGCTGTTACTGTCCACGAACAGAAGTTTGACCACCTCTGGGTAAAGCTATCATCTTAACAAATGCAATGTTAATTGCAATCAAATGTTTCTCCAGTGTATTCAAGCAATTCAATTCCTCGGGAATATCTTTTAAATCCAAATTGTTTACACATGCTTCTGCTGGCATCTTATTTTGAAGCAATTTCCTGTGACAGGTGTAGCAAATCCACAAACATAATCGACTTGAATCTGAAACTTCACACTTCTTACAACTCGTGCTTGTACATTTATGCAAATACATATCCGATATGCAACCAATGTTACTGTATTTGTTTTGCTTACATTTAATAACTTGTTTGCGAAACAGAAGTTTATGACAGACTGCACAGATATACTCGGGTCCTGATGACACTTCTTTCCTCCACATTCTTCTGACATTACTCATAACTGTTTGCTTTCTTTTATTTCTGATTGATCTCTGTAAAGCCATGTGCTTCAATTTATGACGATATTTTTCATCACTTTTATATTTCCTTTTTGATTTTTCAATTAAAGATCTTTGATAATGTATATTACAATAATACTTTTTTTAAATATTGTTGATAAGATTGTTTTTATATGCTGAATTAGTATTGTATTTAATCTTTGCACTATTAATTTTTTTTTGCCTGTATGTTATATTTCCATGATACCTAATTTTCACATCTGTGGTTTTTTTTTGCCTGTGCGCTTCATTCCTGTGATACTTTGTTTTTGCACAGCTAATCTTTTCTTGCCTGTGTGCTTCATTTGTGTGATAGATATCTTTTGCCCGTCTAATCTTTTCTTGTCTATAATGTGTATTCTCATGATATTTATGTTTAACACATCTTATTTTATTGTCTTTATATGCAAGATTATTTTTATATTTCTCTCTCAAAACATCCTTCTTTGAAGCATTTTCCCTATATTTTTGTCTCTCATACTCAAGTGCAGCTTTTTTACTTTTCTGACAGCCATGGTACTTTTCTTTCTTGGCACATTTTTTCTTTTCCCTGTATACACTATTTTGTCTGTATTTAGTTTTTGCTGCTGCCTTCTCATCACTTTGATACTGTTTATCGTTAGCATACCTTGTTTTTTTCCGTAATTTTTTGTTTGTTTTATTAACATCAGACGTTTCATTTTGTACAATTTTCAAATCTTTTGTTTTGTTATATCTTTGTTTACCTTTCTCTCTTTTTAATTTCTGTTGCAATTTCACATTAACACGTTTCTTTCTTTTACAATTAATTTTTTTTAGCACTTGTGGTTTCCCTTGTGCAATGAACTTTTTCTTGTTAGAGCTTTGGTTTTCTTCCCCAGCAATGTCTAAAACTTTTCTGACCAAATCATAATGTACACGTCCTCTATGGTACAAGTAAATTCCAGACTGCAAAACGTTTTCACTGGTGTTGCATGTATATGTACTACAAAATTTATACCACTTATTTACAGCATCATATGTGTAAATATTCACATTCAACATGCTTGCCACTGCCATTATTTCGAATTCTGTAGCCCACGAACCACTATTACACATTCCTGTTCTTGATATATAATCTTCAACTGTTGTGTACCCTTCACGTAATAAACACTGAAATGTGGTTCTATTTTTCAACAAGTGATTAATTGTTGCTGCCCTGAGTTGCATGTGATTATTCTCAGTTTCAGATATAGCACAAGAAATAGCTCTAAAGAAACAATTTCCATCACCTTGAATTCTTCGAATACAATCAGGTGCTCCCATCGTGTCACATGAATTTATGTCATGAATATTAAGACATACTTTTGAAACACCCAATTTCTCACACAAATCAATCTTATCTGTATATGTTAAAGGAATAAATTGATGAATAACTGCTTCATGGCTTTCTACAATTTCTATCTCACTTTCATTTGATTGCTTTGCCTGTCCATTTATGCTGGTACACACTTTCCTCCCATCGCTACTCTCTGCATGATTACAGATACTCAGATCATCATCTATCCAGACAGTGACACCCGTAATTTCAAATTGTTCATCATCCCTAATATTCATAGAGTTACCAAGTTCAGTACAATAACTGTAAACACCTTGCCATGATGACAGACATTTAAGCAAGCTTCTCCCTTGACAATGTTGATGTCCATTTGCATCTCTCGAGTGTGAATCAAAAACATAATACATTCCATATTGAGCCATTACTGAAAATGTGTTTCCACGGAAACAGATAAAACATGCAGAATATTTTTCAACTGTTTCCTGAACTGCACTACTCATTGACATCATATTAAATTCTGTCAGATTTTCGTCTCCAAAAATACCAGAAACAGGTTCATGAATCTTAATATTAAAATGTTTACTAAAAACATCTATTTGATCAGGCAATTCATTAACCAACAAATAATCATGCGCTATTGTTGAACTGTGAGACAAAAAAGTGTACAATTCATTTCCAGTCTTCAATACAAAATCCATGTCATTAGAAGTCCAGCTGTTCAAATTCTTCACTTCCTGGTACAATATTGCACAGAGTGAGTTTGGCACACATTGTTTACCAGAATTTCTGTGAAACCTAAAATCTCCTTGGTGAAAACTACCTTGTACAATTGTTATACATTCATTCACCTTCTCTATTTCAATAGTAGCTTCATCACAAATATTTGTCCTATTTTCCTTCTGCGACTTTTGTTCTTGTGAAACAAGGCAAGTCTTTTTGTTACTTGCAGATGAAGAATTTTCACAACAGTTGTCTAAGTTTTCTGCCTTTCTTTTTACTTTTACTTCTTCTCTGTTCTTTTCACTTTCCTTTGATACTTTCCTCCTACTGCGAAGATTATAATTCACACACATTTCTTCTTTACAAGTCCCTTTATCAGCATATTTTGAATCATGTCTATTCTCTTGTTCACTACTCTTTTCTCTTTCGTCACTTGGCCCCTCTTCAACTTTTGCAACATTATTTTTGTTTTTTGTGCTGGCAGTTGCCTCGTCTTTAGATCGTTTCTTATTACGCAATGAATAACCTCCAGTTTGCTTTACTGTAGACTGTGACTTCACTGATTCTGCCAAATTCTTGTTTCCCGGTGTTGTAGTTGTACTTTCTGCTAGTCTATCTTTAAATGCATCTGTTATTTCAATATCAATGTCCTCTGTTTGGCTTGCATACTGACGTATCTTGTCAAATTCCTCATTTTGCTTTTGCTTTCTACTTTTTTGTCTCAAGCATTTCCTATTTCTTCGTCTACATTTCGTCATTTCTATTCCAACTTTGTTATCATTTATAATTGCTCCGATTGTATTACCTTCAATTTTTTCTTGCTTGTCAGGATTCTGTTCAACAGACTGTTCCAACATGTCTTCTTCAATGCCATCCATCAATGTTTCCTCATACATGGTCAAATCTACAGGAATGTCAAGATAGTCATGTAAAGATTTACAATAGTTATTTCCTTGACATGTGATGCATACCCATACTACTGGTTTGTTAGCCAAGATGTCATTCGCAATACTAGATGTAAATCCCATGCAATCAACATGATACCATAATCCACAGTCACACTGTACTTTGTGATCAAATGTCCTAATTACTTTATCACACATCCAACATGCCTTATCAACCGTGACATTACTTCGGATTTCTACAATATGTGCTCTCCCTCTTTCAACATTTCTGCCTAATTTTGTTTTGCATTCATTTTCTTGTTTCTTCATCTGAGTTTTCAACACTTGGTTTTTACAACACACCTTTTGTGCAGGTATCATATTCTTTGTTTTTTTGTTTGTCCTGTCGTGCGAGTTCTTCATGTTCTTCAAAACTGTATTCAAACTTCTCTTTGTATGACAACAGATATGTTTCTGCCACTGCTCATGCAACCTTCTATCTACTTTGCTCATGCGACTCTCTACTACCTTTCCTCCATTCGTGATGTTATGAGTCTCCTTGAACACTTGTTTTCTCACTTTTCTGTTGTGCTGTCGTGATGGTCTCTTTCTACCGTTTCCTTCCCAAAACTCTTCTACATAATCCAAGAGATGACCTTTATCACAGTGCTTTGTCCAACTGTACTGTTTCAGCCATTGTACACCACGTAAGTTACTCACTGACGATAGTCGCTTCTTCCTGCCCTCTCTCAGAACACTTACTTGTTTCTGTCTGTGCACTTGTATCTTTCTCGTAGATTCTTCTTGTACCTTCTTCAACTGCATCTTCTTAGGTTGCACAATCTGTAAATAGTACAGTTTCATCACATGTGTTTCATCACAGTTCTTTTCTTTGTAAAACTTTTTTCTCAAAACCGGATCGGCTCCAGGCAATTCATTAATTTCACTATGTGTTGCATACCAATTTTTCTCGTGTTGGTTTGTACTCATGTTTTCTTTAAGTTCATTCATTCTCAAGTTTTGTTCAAGATGGTTTGTCAAACTTGTTCTAAAAACCTGGCTCTCCCCAGGTACCTGGCTCACCCCAGGATTTGCTTTGTTCATGAAAACCTGGCTCTCCCCAGGATTTGATGTGTTCATAAAAACCTGGCTCTCCCCAGGTACCTGTCTCATCTCAGGATTTTTGGCTTTGCTTGTGGTTCTCAAGTTCATGGTTCTCAAGTTCATGGTTCTCTGATTCATGGTTCTCAAGTTCATGGTTCTCAAGTTCATGGTTCTCGGGTTCATTGTTCTCGGGTTCATGGTTCTCGGGGTTCTCACGATTCTCAGGGTTCTCAGGGTTTCTTAAGATTCTCAGGGTTTCTTAAGATTCTCAGGGTTTCTTAAGATTCTCAGGGTTCTCAGGGTTCTCAAGATTCTCAAGATTCTCAAGATTCTCAAGATTCTCAAGATTCTCAAGATTCTCAAGATTCTCGGGATTCTCGGGGTTCTCGGGGTTCTCGGGGTTCTTCCTGCCCTCTCTCAGAACACTTACTTGTTTCTGTCTGTGCACTTGTATCTTTCTCGTAGATTCTTCTTGTACCTTCTTCAACTGCATCTTCTTAGGTTGCACAATCTGTAAATAGTACAGTTTCATCACATGTGTTTCATCACAGTTCTTTTCTTTGTAAAACTTTTTTCTCAAAACCGGATCGGCTCCAGGCAATTCATTAATTTCACTATGTGTTGCATACCAATTTTTCTCGTGTTGGTTTGTACTCATGTTTTCTTTAAGTTCATTCATTCTCAAGTTTTGTTCAAGATGGTTTGTCAAACTTGTTCTAAAAACCTGGCTCTCCCCAGGGGTCCTCGGGGTCCTCGGGGTCCTCGGGGTCCTCGGGGTTCTCGGGGTTCTCGGGGTTCTCGGGGCTCTCGGGGCTCTCGGGGCTCTCGGGGCTCTCGGGGCTCTCGGGGCTCTCGGGGCTCTCGGGGCTCTCGGGGCTCTCGGGGCTCTCGGGGCTCTCGGGGCTCTCGGGGCTCTCGGGGCTCTCGGGGCTCTCGGGGCTCTCGGGGCTCTCGGGGCTCTCGGGGCTCTCGGGGCTCTCGGGGCTCTCGGGGCTCTCGGGGCTCTCGGGGCTCTCGGGGCTCTCGGGGCTCTCGGGGCTCTCGGGGCTCTCGGGGCTCTCGGGGCTCTCGGGGCTCTCGGGGCTCTCGGGGCTCTCGGGGCTCTCGGGGCTCTCGGGGCTCTCGGGGCTCTCGGGGCTCTCGGGGCTCTCGGGGCTCTCGGGGCTCTCGGGGCTCTCGGGGCTCTCGGGGCTCTCGGGGCTCTCGGGGCTCTCGGGGCTCTCGGGGCTCTCGGGGCTCTCGGGGCTCTCGGGGCTCTCGGGGCTCTCGGGGCTCTCGGGGCTCTCGGGGCTCTCGGGGCTCTCGGGGCTCTCGGGGCTCTCGGGGCTCTCGGGGCTCTCGGGGCTCTCGGGGCTCTCGGGGCTCTCGGGGCTCTCGGGGCTCTCGGGGCTCTCGGGGCTCTCGGGGCTCTCGGGGCTCTCGGGGCTCTCGGGGCTCTCGGGGCTCTCGGGGCTCTCGGGGCTCTCGGGGCTCTCGGGGCTCTCGGGGCTCTCGGGGCTCTCGGGGCTCTCGGGGCTCTCGGGGCTCTCGGGGCTCTCGGGGCTCTCGGGGCTCTCGGGGCTCTCGGGGCTCTCGGGGCTCTCGGGGCTCTCGGGGCTCTCGGGGCTCTCGGGGCTCTCGGGGCTCTCGGGGCTCTCGGGGCTCTCGGGGCTCTCGGGGCTCTCGGGGCTCTCGGGGCTCTCGGGGCTCTCGGGGCTCTCGGGGCTCTCGGGGCTCTCGGGGCTCTCGGGGCTCTCGGGGCTCTCGGGGCTCTCGGGGCTCTCGGGGCTCTCGGGGCTCTCGGGGCTCTCGGGGCTCTCGGGGCTCTCGGGGCTCTCGGGGCTCTCGGGGCTCTCGGGGCTCTCGGGGCTCTCGGGGCTCTCGGGGCTCTCGGGGCTCTCGGGGCTCTCGGGGCTCTCGGGGCTCTCGGGGCTCTCGGGGCTCTCGGGGCTCTCGGGGCTCTCGGGGCTCTCGGGGCTCTCGGGGCTCTCGGGGCTCTCGGGGCTCTCGGGGCTCTCGGGGCTCTCGGGGCTCTCGGGGCTCTCGGGGCTCTCGGGGCTCTCGGGGCTCTCGGGGCTCTCGGGGCTCTCGGGGCTCTCGGGGCTCTCGGGGCTCTCGGGGCTCTCGGGGCTCTCGGGGCTCTCGGGGCTCTCGGGGCTCTCGAGGGTTCTCGGGGTTCTCAGGGTTCTCAGGGTTCTCAGGGTTCTCAGGGTTCTCAGGGTTCTCAGGGTTCTCAGGGTTTTCAAGGATTTTCAAGATGCGGTATCTTGGGCAAAATCATTGATGACTTCTGAAGATGCAATCTGTAAATACACAAATAAAAGTACTAGATGTAAACAAATCATCAACAAGAATCCGATCAACGGGATTATATAGAATTGTTGTCAAAACTATAACTATCAATATCAGTATATATCTTAGACATCCCCAACACAAAATTTTTTCTTGTTGGTGCAGGGGCAGAGTGTGGTGGTACACTGCCATTTGTATTTTATCTGATATAGTCAAAAAACTTATTTAAATTGTACTTAGTCATTTGTAAATCAATTTTATTAATTAAACTTTCCATTCTCAAATGTTTTCAACACAAGCTGGAAAAGATTTGTCAGTATGCTCACAGAACCAGAGTAAGGAAAACTCTTCATTGCAATTGTATCGAATCTTCACATTATGTACTCATACTGGGTTTGTAAATGTTTTCAAAGTCCCAATAACATCTTATCAGGCTGGCAACTTGGAATTAACAAAAACAAGGAAATGTTAATCTTTACAAGACTTTGTACGTATGTATGTACACTGTTTTTCAATGGCATAAGGGCTCAGTCACCATAAAGTCATGGATTCCTCCATTCTTCACACAACATTACCATGATAACCATAGGTATTTTATAGATGTAATCTGTAAGAAATTGTTACTTTAGAATATATGAGCAGTCATTTAGGAAGAAACTTACTTAAATTGTAAAAACCTCGTGGCACAGAAGAGAGCCAATGCACAACTCTACTCACATATGGTCCGAGCCGCAATGAAACCCAGGACACATTGGTGAGAGGCGAGTGCTTTTTTGCACAAACCACCTACCAGGATGCCACGTATTTATGAGGCTACGCTAGGGACTTACATGTAACACTACTACAGTCAGTTTGTGAAAAGAATGTTGCAACCCAATTCCACTTTTATCTTATTCAATGCAAAAATGTTGAAAACACATGACAAATAAGCATAGACTATGCCTAAGGGACTGAGAAACATTTCCAATTCAGGGACTGCTACTGAGAATCATTCCAAATTTTCTTGACTCCAAACACTTTTTACTTAACATTGTTAACATTCCACAGCCCCTAAAGTGTTGTCAATACAATATACATATTCAACGACAATAAACACTAAACAGTTTAGGTTTAGACTAGACCCACACACGTGACGTTATAAAATTTGTTCCTAAAAATACACTTTATCGGTCGAAATATTCCAATGTTTACAGTGTTTTGTTTACACACTGTACATGTATTAATCCCACTTTATTTGCACGTGAACCAGTGTTAGTGTCACTGTCAGTTAGGCCAAATAAAAACAAAAACATGTTTAGCGTCATGCCTTTTTTTTTAAAGGAAGGAGGAGGCCCTTTTTGTTCTTTTTATTTTTCAAAATGGCTGCCCGACACATCTTAATTCGAGTCATGTAGTAAACATGTCACACCCTATCTTCCAATTTAAAATTAAAACATGGTTTACCCACGATTAAAAATCAAAAATTCATGTGGGTCGATCATGTATGCACCGTACACGACTACACGTCACACTCTAGCCTTCTTATTAGAAAAAAATATTTTCCAGAGCATGTACACAGTGATGCTAAAGTCTAAATTACGATCTTAAAATTTTATTATCTTTACAATTTGTTTTTTTAATTTTTTTTACCAAAAATTAATGGTCAAATTTATCATTTTTTTCAAAAAGAAAAAAAAGAAAAAAAAAGGAGGCGGCCCCCAAAAAGGAAGCGGGCGGTGACGCTAAACATCTTTTTTATCTTTTTTTGTATTTGGCCTTAGTGTTACGTGTAAAAAATAAACGAGGCTGCGGCCATATCTCGAAGTACCGTAGTAAGTAAGTCAAGTATTTGAGCCACATTTATGAGGCTACATTTTGCGGATGCAAAAGTAAGAATTTTCATTAGTTTTTACCATGTAAGGCTAGTTAACACAGACTGGTGTGGCGTTGTATAATATTACCATTGTGGTCTACAGTATTGATATTATGTGCAATTCACGTTCCGCTAAAGTACATCGACATCCTAACGTTACTCGCATTCAATTCCTAAAAAATGCGAACTAATTACACAGTTATACTTTCATGTATTTCAAATAGGAAAACCCTTCCAATTAAAAGTTAAATTATTCTAAAAAAACAATGAATTCTTTACATTTTTGTTCACTGAATTCATTGAAGTTTGAACACTTACGATTCACGCTGCACAATATAAACCTTAGCTTGGCTCCGATCCATCAAATCTCGTTGAACGCTATAGATTATCGTCTGTAAGTGAGTGAGGTTGAAGCCAGACTAATTTGACGAATATGAGGCCGAGTTCGAGGCTTTCATTCAGGCTGAAACGGGCTTCCATAGCTACGGCTACGTCTATTGTCAGCATGCTCACGCGTACAGCTAGCGAGACAATAGCCGGCCGGCCATAACCAAGAGATTCAGACGTGGCTTAAGTTCGAGGCTAAAAATCGGGCGGCATCGCGGCTAGCTTGAGACATTATTGAGGCATTATTGAGGGCGCTACTCAACTTCTGTCCAGCTTCAGACCTAAATAATCGGCAGCGCTGCTCGCGCTCACATAGGCGATCTTCCATCCTCGTACGATACGAGTAGTGTTTGGCCGTCTAGCATCCTCAATCTTTCTTTCTTTGAAAATATGCTTAATAAAATCCCTACTAAACTGCACAAAATGATACGAATTAATGTCTGCGCTTTTTCAACTATGATTTAAAACAATTACCGCAACCGCAACCATTCTAGATTACGCATTGTACCCCACCAATGGTAATTGCTTGAATTATCAGGAATAGGTGGATTTGTGGGGTTGTATTTTATAGTGAATATCGTTTAATTGTCTGAAGATTTACAAGCATGACTGCCGACAACAATAAACGTTTTTCTTTGTTTCTCTTCAATTTGTGCAACAATTACAAGATATCTAGCGCAATAATTTTGCTGGATGCCTACAATCTATTATTTACTTTCGAATAAATAACATATTTCCTAATAAGTAAAAAATAGTAAACAAAATTGAATATCTGCAAATGGTGTATCCTACCTTTAAACAAAATAAATAAATAAATAATTCAACTTTACATAATTTTATAACCATTAGTCTACCGGTGGCTTTATACATAAAAAAATACATCGGCTTCCGCGTAGTTTAATTTGAAATGTTTAATTTTGTAAGAAATAATATACGAAAAACCTACAACAAGATCCGGGACTACTCTGATAATAATTTCAACTCCAACTTATCTAAGTCGTTTAAAGGTAGTATACACCATTGGTAGATTTCGAAAAAAAATCACCGAATTTTTCAGAAATATCTTACTTATTTGAAAGTTAATAATGATTCTAGTCATGCCATTTGTAAATAATAATCATATAATAGCGTGTACCCTACAATTATCCAATTATCTTTGTAACATTAAAAACAAAATTGTTGCTAATACAGAATGCAAATATAGGCCTACACAGAATTTTGTAAAAACAAATTCACATTATACTTTACGGTCCAACTCAACACATTCATCTTCATCATAGTTGTTTCAAACTCATACAAAATAAAAAAATGCATAACTCCACGATGTCCATTATTATTATAAATTGATGTACACATTTCATTTTGTCTAACATTTTTTCTTTCTTCGAAAGCCATAATTATAAAGTGTTCCCCCAAAATGCTGTAAAATCTACCACTCATTACTCATACCACATCATGCAACATGCATCTAAAATACTTCATGTCATACAATTTTGACAAACAATGCTCCTTTTAATTTTCCTTTTCCCATTTTTCATTGTAAATTTTCGATTTTATGTAATAAAAAGACTGGAAATATAATTCATTTTTCTTGCTTAAAATAGTACAGTTAAGACATTTCCCATATTTTCTGTTAATGACTTCACGATAACGTTCATAACAATTATTAAGAATCAGATTACACGCAAGCAAAGATTTCTACATTTATTCGTTGAAAATAAATACCAAATCAACTGTAAAAGATCTGATTTTGATTGTTACGGTAATTGATAGAATAATTCAGGGTCTTCATATTTCGTTTAACTTGCAAAATGATTTGACCCTTTCTTCCGGTCCAAACTGGAAGTGACTGAAAATCAACCGCGAGAGATATAATCACTTTTTTTTTAATTTTCATTTTGTATACAATAAACATTAAATGAAAAGAATCATAAATGTTAGGAACAATGAAAAAAATGCGAAAAAGCCATATGCTCTGTTCCTTGAACAGACATATCTCTAGTTTTTTTTCCTTTTTTTTTTTTTTTCCACTTTTAGTGTTTTTACCCATAGGATTTACACACGTTTGTTCTGCCAATACACTTTGGCACTTTGGTGATTCCAATCTACTTGAGACTTGGTATACACTTAGACCTTCACCCACAGATGGTCCTAGAAGAAATTTGGCTCGATTGCGTCATTCAAGGTCACGTGACGTCACGTTAAAGGTTTAATTTTCCCCATAGGTTTTGTACACGTTTTTCTTCAGACTATTGACTTTTGCACTTGGGTACATCCGACCGACTTGAAACTTTGCATACACTTAGAACACCACCCCCAGATGTTTCTGAAAGAAATTCGGCACGATTGCATCATTCAAGGTCACGTGACGTCACATTAAAGGTTCACATTTTTCTCCCATTGGTTTTGTACACGTTTTTCTTTAGACTATTGACTTTGACACTTTAGTAAATCCGATCGACTTGAGACTTGGCACACACTTAGACCACCATCCACAGACGGCCCTAGAAGAACTTCGGCACGATTACGTCATTCAAGGTCACGGGGCGTCACGTTAAAGTTTCTATTTTTTCCCATAGGTTTTGTACACGTTTTTCTTTAGACTATTGCCTTTGACACTTTAGTAAATCTGATCGACTTGAGACTTGGCACACACAAAAGACCACCACACACATATTGAAAGTAATTTTAGACACTCGAAACAGCTCTGTGTTTGTCCACAAACACATGTCTAGTTTTTCCTTTTTTTTTCTCCACTTTCAGTGTTTTTACCCATAGGATTTACACACGTTTGTTCTGCCAATACACTTTGGCACTTTGGTGATTCCAATCGACTTGAGACTTGGTGTACACTTAGACCTCCACCCACAGATGGTCCTAGAAGAAATTTGGCTCGATTGCGTCATTCAAGGTCACGTGACGTCACGTTAAAGGTGAAATTTTTCCCATAGGTTTTGTACACGTTTTTCTTCAGACTATTGACTTTGGCACTTCGGTAAATCCGACCTAATTGAAACTTGGCATACACTTAGAACACCATCCCCAGATGTTTCTGAAAGAAATTCGGCACGATTGCGTCATTCAAGGTCACATGACGTCACATTAAAGGTTCACATTTTTCTCCCATTGTTTTGTACACGTTTTTCTTTAGACTATTGACTTTGACACTTTAGTAAATCCGATCGACTTGAGACTTGGCACACACTTAGACCACCATCCACAGACGGCCCTAGAAGAAATTCGGCACGATTACGTCATTTAAGGTCACTGGGCGTCACGTTAAAGTTTCTATTTTTTTCCCATAGGTTTTGTACACGTTTTTCTTTAGACTATTGCCTTTGACAGTTTAGTAAATCTGATCGACTTGAGACTTGGCACACACAAAAGACCACCACACACATATTGAAAGTAATGTAAGACACTCGAAACAGCTCTGTGTTTGTCCACAAACACATGTCTAGTTTTTTTTAGCTGTTTCGGCCTTTCAGCCGAAACAGCTTTTGTTTTCGTTAAAGTTTTTTTTTTTTTTTTTTTTTTTTTTTTTTTTAGCTGTTTCGGTTTTTCACCGAAACAGCTTTTGTTTTCGTTAAAGTTTTTTTAGCTGTTTCGGTTTTTCACCGAAACAGCTTTTGTTTTCGTTAAAGTTTTTTTTAGCTGTTTCGGCCTTTCAGCCGAAACAGCTTTTGTTTTCGTTAAAGTTTTTTTTTTTCTTTTTTTTTTTCTTTTTTTTTTTTTTTTTTTTATTTGTCATTTTTCCCCATAGGATTTGTACACGTTTTTTCTGCCAATACACTTTGACACTTTGGTAAATCCGATCGACTTGAAATTTGGCATACATTTAGACAACCACCCAAGGACGGTCCTAGAAGAAATTCGTCGCGATTCCGTCATTCAAGGTCACGTGACGTCATGTTAAAGGTAACATTTTCCCCATAGGTTTTGTACACGTTTTTCTTCAAACTGTTGACTTTGACACTTTAATGAATTCGATCGACTTGAGACTTAGCATACACTTAGAACACCACTCACAGATAGTCCTGGACGAAATTCGGCACGATTGCGTCATTCAAGGTCACGTGACGTGACGTTAAAGGTGTAATTAATTTCCCCATAGGGTTTGTACACGTTTGTCTTCAGACTATTGACTTTGACACTTTCGTACATTTGATCGACTCGAGACTTAGCACACATCTCGACCACCATCCTTAGGAGGGTCAAGAACAAAATAATCAAGATGACGTCATCGGGGGTCATGTGACGTCACATTAAAGGTGTAGTTTTTAAGACCGTCTAACTCTGAAAGTACAAGTCCGGTTGGGGTCAAACTTGGTTTGCAAGTATTCGAGGATGTGTTATAGACAAAAAATAGGATGACGTAATTATGACATCATCGGGTGTCATGTGACGTCACATTAAAGGTTCAATTTTCTCCATAGGTTTTGTACACGTTTTTCTTCAGACTATTGAATTTGAAAATTTGGTAAATCCGATCGACTTCAGACTTGGCACACACCTCGACCACCATACCCAGGAGGGCCAAGGGGGAAATCGTCAGGATGACGTCATCGTGGGTCATATGACGTCACATTAAAGGGGCAGATTTTAGGACCCTCTAACTCTGGAAGTACATGTCTGATTGGGGCCAAACTTGGTATGCAAGTATTCCAGAATGTGTAATAGACGAAAAATAAGATGACATCATGATGACATCATCGGGTGTCATGTGACGTCACTTTAAAGGTGCAGTTTTTCCCATAGGATTTGTACGTATTTTTCAACTTATATATCTTGGGAAAATTGACAAATCCAATCGATTTCAGACTTGGCACACACATAATGAAAGTTATCTTAGACATCCGAAACAGCTCTGTGTTTGTCCACAAACACATGTCTAGTTTTTTTTTTTTTTTTTTTTTTTTAGCTGTTTCGGTTTTTCACCGAAACAGCTTTTGTTTTCGTTAAAGTTTTTTTTTTTTTTTTTTTTTTTTTTTTTTTCCACTTTCAGTGTTTTTACCCATAGGATTTACACACGTTTGTTCTGCCAATACACTTTGGCACTTTGGTAAATCCGATCGACTTGAGACTTGGTATACACTTAGACCTCTACCCACAGATGGTCCTAGAAGAAATTTGGCGCGATTGCGTCATTCAAGGTCACGTGACGTCACGTTAAAGGTTTAATTTTTCCCATAGGTTTTGTACACGTTTTTCTTCAGACTATTGACTTTGGCACTTCGGTAAATCCGACCGACTTGAAACTTGGCATACACTTAGAACACCACGCCCAGATGTTTCTGAATGAAATTCGGCACGATTGCGTCATTCAAGGTCACGTGACGTCACATTAAAGGTTCACATTTTTCTCCCATTGGTTTTGTATACGTTTTTCTTTAGACTATTGACTTTGACACTTTAGTAAATCTGATCGACTTGAGACTTGGCACACACTTAGACCACCATCCACAGACGGCCCTAGAATAAATTCGGCACGATTACGTCATTCAAGGTCACGGGGCGTCACGTTAAAGTTTCTATTTTTTTCCCATAGGTTTTGTACACGTTTTTCTTCAGACTATTGACTTTGACACTTTCGTAAATTTGATCGACTTGAGACTTAGCACACACCTCGACCACCATCTCCAGGCGGGCCAAGGGGAAAATCGTCATGATGACGTCATCGGGGATCATGGGACGTCACATTAAAGGTTCAGTTTTTAGGACCCTCTATCTCTGGAAGTACAGGTCCAATTGGGGTCAAACTTGGTATGCAAGTATTCCAGGGTGTGTTATAGACGAAAAAAAAATGACATCATGATGACGTCATCGTGGGTCATGTGACGTCACATTAAAGGTTTAGTTTTTAAGACCCTCTATCTCTAGAAGTACATGTCCGATTGGGGTCATACTTGGTATGCAAGTATTCCAGGATGTGTTACAGACGAAAATTAAGATGACATTATGATGACATCATTGGGTATCATGTGACGTCACATTAAAGGTTCAATTTTCCCCATATGATTTGTACACGTTTTTTCAACTAATATATCTTTGGCACTTGTGTAAATCCAATCGACTTCGGACTTGGCACACACATAGACCACCACACACACATATTGAAAGTAACGTTGGACAATCGAAACAGCTCTGTGTTTGTCCACAAACACATGTCTAGTTTTTTTTTTTTTTTCTTTTTTCCACTTTCAGTGTTTTTACCCATAGGATTTACACACGTTTGTTCTGCCAGTACACTTTGGCACTTTGGTAAATCCAATCGACTTGAGACTTGGTATACACTTAGACCTCCACCCACAGATGGTCCTAGAAGAAATTTGGCTCGATTGCGTCATTCAAGGTCACGTGACGTCACGTTAAAGGTTTAATTTTCCCCATAGGTTTTGTACACGTTTTTCTTCAGACTATTGACTTTGGCACTTCGGTAAATCCGACCGACTTGAAACTTGGCATACACTTAGAATACCACCCCCACATGTTTCTGAAATAAATTCGGCACGATTGCGGCATTCAAGGTTGCGTGACGTCACATTAAAGGTTCACATTTTTCTCCCATTGCTTTTGTACACGTTTTTGTTTAGACTATTGACTTTGACACTTTAGTAAATCTGATCGACTTGAGCCTTGGCACACACTTAGACCACCATCCACAGACGGCCCTAGAAGAAATTCGGCACGATTACGTCATTCAAGGTCACGGGGCGTCACGTTAAAGTTTCTATTTTTTTCCCATAGGTTTTGTACACGTTTTTCTTTAGACTATTGCCTTTGACACTTTAGTAAATCTGATCGACTTGAGACTTGGCACACACAAAAGACCACCACACACATTTTGAAAGTAATTTTAGACACTCGAAACAGCTCTGTGTTTGTCCACAAACACATGTCTAGTTTTTTTTTTTTTTTTTTTTTTTTTCCACTTTCAGTGTTTTTACCCATAGGATTTACACACGTTTGTTCTGCCAATACACTTTGGCACTTTGGTAAATCCAATCGACTTGAGACTTGGTATACACTTAGACCTCCACCCACAGATGGTCCTAGAAGAAATTTGGCTCGATTGCGTCATTCGAGGTCACGTGACGTCACGTTAAAGGTTTAATTTTCCCCATAGGTTTTGTACACGTTTTTCTTCAGACTATTGACTTTGGCACTTCGGTAAATCCGACCGACTTGAAACTTGGTATACACTTAGAACACCACCCCCAGATGTTTCTGAAAGACATTCGGCACGATTGCGTCATTCAAGGTCACGTGACGTCACATTAAAGGTTCACATTTTTCTCCCATTGGTTTTGTACACGTTTTTATTCAGACTATTGACTTTGGCACTTCGGTAAATCCGACCGACTTGAGACTTGGCATACACTTAGAACACCACCCACAAATGATATTGGAAGAAATTCGGCACGATTGCGTCTTTCAAGGTCACGTGACGTCACGTTAAATGTGAAAATTATTCCCCCATAGGTTTTGTACACGTTTTTCTTCAGAATATTAACTTTGAGATGTTCGTAAATTTTATCGACTTCAGACTTAGCACACACCTCAACCACCATCCCCAGGAGGGCCAAGGGAAAAATCGTCACGATGACGTCATCGTGGGTCATGTGACGTCACATTAAAGGTGCAGTTGTTAGGCCCCTCTATCTCTGGAAGTACAGGCCCGATTGGGGTCAAACTTGGTATGCAAGTATTCCAGGATGTGTTATAGACGAAAATCAGGGTGACGTCATGATGACATCATCGTGGGTCATGTGACGTCACATTAAAGGTGTAGTTTTTAAGACCCTCTATCTCTGGAAGTACAAGTCCAATTAGGGTCAAACTTGGTATTCAGGTATTCCGGGATGTGTTATAGACGAAAATTAAGATGACATTGTGATGATATCATCGGGTGTCATGTGACGTCACATTAAAGGTTCACATTTTTCTCCCATTGGTTTTGTACACGTTTTTCTTTAGACTATTGACTTTGACACTTTAGTAAATCCGATCGACTTGAGACTTGGCACACACTGAGACCACCATCCACAGACGGCCCTAGAAGAAATTCGGCACGATTACGTCATTCAAGGTCACGGGGCGTCACGTTAAAGTTTCTATTTTTTTCCGTTAGGTTTAGTACACGTTTTTCTTTAGACTATTACCTTTGACACTTTAGTAAATCTGATCGACTTGAGACTTGGCACACACAAAAAACGACCACACACATATTGAAAGTAATTTTAGACACTCGAAACAGCTCTGTGTTTGTCCACAAACACATGTCTAGTTTTTTTTTTAGCTGTTTCGGCAACTCAGCCGAAACAGCTATTGTATTCGTTAAGATTTTTTTTTTTTTTTTTTTTTTTTTAGCTGTTTCGGTTTTTCACCGAAACAGCTTTTGTTTTCGTTAAAGTTTTTTTAGCTGTTTCGGTTTTTCACCGAAACAGCTTTTGTAATCGTTAAAGTTTTTTTTTTTCTTTTTTTTTTTTTTTTTTTTCTCCTTTTTCAGACTTTTCTCCATAGGATTTGCACACGTTTATTCAGACAATACACTTTGACACTTTGGTAAATCCGATGGACTTGAGACTTGGCATACATTTAGACAACCACCCAAGGACGGTCCTAGAAGAAATTCGTCGCGATTACGTCATTCAAGGTCACGTGACTTCACGTTAAAGGTGAACATTTCCCCATAGGTTTTGTACACGTTTTTCTTCAGACTATTGACTTTAGCACTTTGGTAAATCCGACCGACTTGAAACTTGGCATACACTTAGAACACCACCCCCAGATGTTTCTGAAAGAAATTTGGCACGATTGCGTCATTGAACGTCACGTGACGTCACGTTAAAGGTGCACATTTTTCTCCCATTGGTTTTGTACACGTTTTTCTTTAGACTATTGACTTTGACACTTTAGTAAATCCGATCGACTTGAGACTTAGCACACACTTAGACCACCATCCACAGACGGTCCTAGAAAAAAATCGGCACGATTACGTCATTCAAGGTCACGGAGCGTCACGTTAAAGGTTCAATTTTTCCCCATAGGTTTTGTACACGTTTTTCTTTAGACTGTTGACTTTGACACTTTCGTAAATTTGATCGACTTGAGACTTGGCACACACATAGACCACCACACACACATATTGAAAGTAATGTAAGACACTCGAAACAGCTCTGTGTTTGTCCACAAACACATGTCTAGTTTTTTCTTTTTTTTCTTTTTTTTTTTTTTGTTTTTCAGATTTTTCTTCATAGGATTTGCACACGTTTGTTCAGACAGGGCACTTTGACACTTTGGGAAATCCGATCGACTTGAAACTTGGCATACATTTAGACAACCACCCAAGGACGGTCCTAAAAGAAATTTGTCACGATTACGTAGTTCAAGGTCACGTTACCTCACGTTAAAGGTGAAAATTTCCCCATAGGTTTTGTACACGTTTTTCTTCAGACTATTGACTTTGGCACTTCGGTAAATCCGACCGACTTGAAACTTGGCATACACTTAGAACACCACCCCCAGATGTTTCTGAAAGAAATTCGGCACGATTGCGTCATTCAAGGTCACGTGACGTCACATTAAAGGTTCACATTTTTCTCCCATTGGTTTTGTACACGTTTTTCTTTAGACTATTGACTTTGACACTTTAGTAAATCCGATCGACTTGAGACTTGGCACACACTTAGACCACCATCCACAGACGGCCCTAGAATAAATTCGGCACGATTACGTCATTCAAGGTCACGGGGCGTCACGTTAAAGTTTCTATTTTTTCCCCATAGGTTTTGTACACGTTTTTCTTTAGACTATTGCCTTTGACACTTTAGTAAATCTGATCGACTTGAGACTTGGCACACACACAAGCCCATCACACACATATTGAAAGACACTCGAAACAGCTCTGTGTTTGTCCACAAACACATGTCTAGTTTGTTTTTCTTTTTTTTTTAGCTGTTTCGGCATTTCAGCCGAAACAGCTATTGTTTTCGTTAAAGTTTTTTTTAGCTGTTTCGGTTTTTCACCGAAACAGCTTTTGTTTTCGTTAAAGTTTTTTTTTTTAGCTGTTTCGGTTTTTCACCGAAACAGCTTTTGTAATCGTTAAAGTTTTTTTTTAGCTGTTTCGGTTTTTCACCGAAACAGCTTTTGTAATCGTTAAAGTTTTTTTTTTTCTTTTTTTTTTTTTTCTTTTTCAGATTTTTCTCCATAGGATTTGTACACGTTTGTTCAGACAGGTCACTTAGGTACTTTGGTAAATCCGATCGACATGAGATTTGGCATACATTTAGACAACCACACAAGGACGGTCCTAGAAGAAATTCACCGCGATTACGTCACTCAAGGTCACGTGACTTCGCGTTAAAGGTGAAATTTTTCCCATAGGTTTTGTACACGTTTTTCTTAAGACTATTGTCTTTGACACTTTGGTGAATTCGACCGACTGGAAACTTAGCATACTCTTAGAACACCACCCCCAGATGTTCCTAAAAAAAAATTGGCACGATTGCGTCATTCAAGGTCACGTGACGTCACGTTAAAGGGAAAATTGTTTCCCCCTATAGGTTTTGTACACGTTTTTCTTTAGACTATTGACTTTGACACTTTAGTAAATCTGATCGACTTGAGACTTAATTGGCACACACAAAAGACCACCACACACATATTGAAAGTAATTTTAGACACTCGAAACAGCTCCGTGTTTGTCCACAAACACATGTCTAGTTTTTTTTTTTTTTTTTTCTTTTTCAGAATTTTCTCCATAGGATTTGTACACGTTTGTTCAGACAGGTCACTTAGGTACTTTGGTCAGTCCGATCGACTTGAGACTTGGCATACATTTAGACAACCACACAAGGACGGTCCTAGAAGAAATTCGCCGCGATTACGTCACTCAAGGTCACGTGACTTCGCGTTAAAGGTGAAATTTTTCCCATAGGTTTTGTACACGTTTTTCTTAAGACTTTTGTCTTTGACACTTTGGTGAATCCGACCGACTTGAAACTTGGCATACACTTAGAACACCACCCCCAAAGGTTCCTGAAAGAAATTCGGCACGATTGCGTCATTCAAGGTCACGTGACGTCACGTTAAAGGTTCAATTTTTCCCCCATAGGTTTTGTACACGTTTTTCTTTAGGATATTGACTTTGACACTTTAGTAAGTCTGATCGACTTGAGACTTGGCACACACTAAAGACCACCACACACATATTGAAAGTAATTTTAGACACTCGAAACAGCTCCGTGTTTGTCCACAAACACATGTCTAGTTTTTCTTTTTCTTTTTTTTTTCCACTTTCAGACTTTTTCCCATAGGATTTGTACACGTTTTTTCAGCCAATACACTTTGGCACTTTGATAAATCCGATCGACTTGAGACTTGGTATACATTGAGATAACCACCCAAAGACGGTCCTAGAAGAAATTCGTCGCGATTACGTCATTCAAGGTCACGTGACTTCGCGCCAAATGTGAAATTTTCCCCATAGGTTTTGTACACGTTTTTCTTCAGACTATTGACTTTGGCACTTTGGTAAATCCGATCGACTTGAAACTTGGCATACCTTTAGAACATCACTCACAGATGGTTCTGGAAGAAATTCGGCACGATTGCGTCATTCAAGGTCATGTGACGTCACGTTAAAGGTTCATTTTGTCCCCCATAGGTTTTGTACACGTTTTTCTTTAGACTATTGACTCTGACACTTTCTTAAATTTGATCGACTTGAGACTTTGCACACACATAGACCACCACACACACATATTGAAAATAATGTAAGACACTCGAAACAGCTCTGTGTTTGTCCACAAACACATGTCTAGTTTTTTTTTTTTTTTTTTTTTTCCAGTTTCAGACTTTTTCTCATAGGATTTGTACACGTTTCGTTCAGCCAATACACTTTGACACTTTGGTAAATCCGATCGACTTGAGACTTGGCATACACTAAGAACACCACCCACAGATGGTCCTAGAAGAAATTCGTCGCGATTGCGTCATTCATGGTCGCGTGACGTCACGTTAAAGGTGCAATTTTTCCCCATAGGTTTTGTACACGTTTTCATACAGACTATTGATTTTAACACTTTAGTTAATCCGATTGACCTAAATGTTAGCACACACCTCAACCACCATCCTCAGAAGGGCCAATATAAAATCGCCATGATGACGTCATCGGGGGTCATGTGACGTCACATTAAAGGTTCAGTTTTTAGGACCCTCTATCTCTGGAATTACAAGTCCGATTAGTGTCAAACTTGGTATACAGGTATTCCGGGATGTGTTATATACGAAAATTAAGGTGACGTCATAATGACGTCATGTGACGTCACATTAAAGGTGTAGTTTTCCCCATAAGATTTGTACACGTTTTTTCACCCGATATATATTTGGCACTTTGGTAAATCCGATCGACTTCAGACTTGGCTAGCTACTCTTAGCATACTACCCACAGATGATCCTATAAGAAATTCGTCACGATTATGTCATTCGTGGTCACGTGACATCACGTTAAAGGTGCAGTTTTTTCCCCATAGGTTTTGTACACGTTTTTCTTCAGACTATTGACTTTGACACTTTGGTAAATCCGATCGACTTCCGACTTAGCACACACCTCGACCACCATCCCCAGGAGGTCTAAGATAAAAATCGTCATGATGACGTCATCGTGGGTCATGTGACGTCACATTAAAGGTTCAGTTTTTTGGACCCGCTATCTCTGGAAGTACAGGTCCGATTGTGCTCAAACTTGGTTTACAGGTATTCCGGGATATGCTATAGGTATAAATGGAGGTGATGGCATAATGACGTCATCGGGTGTAATGTGGCTTCACCTTAAAGGTGTAGTTGTTAAGACCCTCTATCTCTAGAAGTACAGGTCCGATTGGAGTCAAACTTGGTATGCAAGTATTCCGGGATGTGTTATAGGTATACATTGAGCTGACGTAATGATAACGACATCGGGTGTCATGTGACGTCACATTAAAGGTGAGTTTTCAAGACCATCTATCTCTGAAAGTACAAGTCCGATTTGGGTCAAACTTGGTACGCAAGTATTTCGGGATGTGTTATAGGTATTAATTGGGGTCACGTCATGATTATGTCATCGGGTGTAATGATATGTCACATTAAAGGTGTATTTGTTATAGTTTTAGATGAATGTTTTTGTCATTTTTGTCACATTTGTTATCAATGAAAGTATGTTGTGATGGTGTCATAGAATCATTGAACACTGCCGAAACAGCTAGTGTTTGTCCACAAACACATCTAGTTTTTTCTTTTTCTTCTTCAGACTTTTTCCCATAGGGTTTGTACACGTTTTTTGTTCGGACAATACACTTTGACACTTTGGTAAATCCGATCGACTTGAAACTTGGCATACACTTAGACCACCACCCACAGATGATCCTAGAAGAAATTTGTCACGATTACGCCATTCGTGGTCACGTGACGTCACATTAAAGGTTCAATTTGTCCCCATAGGGTTTGTACACGTTTTTCTTTAGACTATTGACTTTAATACTTTGGTAAATGCGATTGACTTGAAACTTAGCACACACTTCGACCACCATCCCCAGGAGGTCCAAGATAAAAATCGTGATGATGACGTCATCGTGGGTCATGTGACGTCAAATTAAAGGTGCAGTTTTTGGGACCCTCTATCTCTGGAAGTACAAGTCCGATTGGGGTCAAACTTGGCATGCAAGTATTCAAGTGTGTGTTATAGACACAAATTAAAATAACATCATGATGACGTCATCGTTGGTCATGTGACGTCTTCTTAAAGGTTCAATTTTCCCCATTGGTTTTGTACATGTTTTTATTCAGACTATTGAATTTGACACTTTGGTCAATCCGATCAACTCGGGACTTAGTACACACCTCGACCACCATCCCCAAGAGGGCCAAGGGGAACATCGTCAGGATGACGTCATTGTTGGACGTCACATTAAAGGTCAGTTTATAAGACCCTCTATCTCTAGAAGTACATGTCCGATTGGGGTCATACTTGGTATGCAAGTAATCGGGGATGTGTTATAGACGAAAATTAAGATGACGTAATTATGACTTCATCGTCGGTCATGTGACGTCACATTAAAGGTGTAGTTTTCCCCAAAGGATTTGTACACGTTTTTTTTCAACAAATATATCTTTGGCACCTGGGTAAATAAGATTGACTTCAGATTTGCGACACACTTTGACCACCACCCACTTATTACAAAACAAATTAGACACCCGAAACAGCTCTGTGTTTGTCCACAAACACATTTCTAGTTTTTTTTTTTTTTTTGTCACTTTTTCCCATAGGATTTGTACACGTTTTTTCTGCCAATACACTTTGACACTTTGGTAAATCCGATCGACCTGAGACTTGGCATACATTTAGACAACCACCCAAGGACGGTCCTAGAAGAAATTCGTCGCGATTACGTCATTCAAGGTCACGTGACGTCATGTTAAAGGTAAAATTTTCCCCATAGGTTTTGTACACGTTTTTCTTCAAACTGTTGACTTTGACACTTTAATTAATTCGATCGACTTGAGACTTAGCATACACTTAGAACACCACTCACAGATAGTCCTGGACGAAATTCGGCACGATTGCGTCATTCAAGGTCACGTCACGTGACGTTAAAGGTGTAATTTATTTCCCCATAGGGTTTGTACACGTTTTTCTTTAAAATATTGAATTTGATACTTCTGTAAATTTGATCGACTTGAGACTTAGCACAGACCTCGACCACCATTCTTAGGAGGGCCAAGAAAAAAACAATCAAGATGACGTCATCGCGGGTCATGTGACGTCACATTAAAGGTGTAGTTTTTAAGACCCTCTAACTCTAAAAGTACAAGTCCGGTTGGGGTCAAACTTGGTTTGCAAGTATTCGAGAATGTGTTATAGAAGAAAATTAAGATGACGTAATTATGACATCATCGGGTGTCATGTGACGTCACATTAAAGGTTCAATTTTCTCCATAGGTTTTGTACACGTTTTTCTTCAGACTATTGAATTTGACAATTTGGTAAATCCGATCGACTTCAGACTTAGCACACACCTCGACCACCATACCCAGGAGGGCCAAGAAAAAAATAATCAAGATGACGTCATCGCGGGTCATGTGACGTCACATTAAAGGTGTAGTTTTTAAGACCCTCTAACTCTGAAAGTACAAGTCCGGTTGTGGTCAAACTTGCTTTGCAAGTATTCGAGGATGTGTTATAGACGAAAATTAAGATGACATCATGATGACATTATCGGGTGTCTTGTGACGTCACATTAAAGGATCAGTTTTTCCCATAGGATTTGTACACGTTTTTGTTCAACCAATATATCTTTGGCACTTTGGTAAATCCGATCGACTTTAGACTTGGCACACACATAATGAAAGACATTTTGGACATCCGAAACAGCTCTGTGTTTGTCCACAAACACATATCTAGTTTTTTTTTTTTTTTTTTTTTTCCACTTTCAGTGTTTTTACCCATAGGATTTACACACGTTTGTTCTGCCAATACACTTTGGCACTTTGCTAAATCCAATCGACTTGAGACTTGGTATACACTTAGACCTCCACCCACAGATGGTCCTAGAAGAAATTTGGCTCGATTGCGTCATTCAAGGTCACGTGACGTCACGTTAAAGGTTTAATTTTCCCCATAGGTTTTGTACACGTTTTTCTTCAGACTATTGACTTTGGCACTTCGGTAAATCCGACCGACTTGAAACTTGGCATACACTTAGAATACCACCCCCAGATGTTTCTGAAATAAATATGGCACGATTGCGTTAATCAAGGTCACGTGACGTCACATTAAAGGTTTACATTTTTCTCCCATTGGTTTTGTACACGTTTTTGTTTAGACTATTGCCTTTGACACTTTAGTCAATCCAATCGACTTGAGACTTGGCACACACTTAGACCACCATCCACAGAGGGCCCTAGAAGAAATTCGGCACGATTACGTCATTCAAGGTCACGGGGCGTCACGTTAAAGTTTCAATTTTTTTCCCATAGGTTTTGTACACGTTTTTCTTTAGACTATTGCCTTTGACACTTTAGTAAATCTGATCGACTTGAGACTTGGCAGACACAAAAGACCACCACACACATATTGAAATTAATTTTAGACACTCGAAACAGCTCTGTGTTTGTCCACAAACACATGTCTAGTTTTAGTTTTTTTTTTTTTTTTTTTTTTTTTTTTTTTTTGGGGGGGGGGGGGTGTTTGTTTTTTTCTTGGGTTGTTGGGGCGGTGGTGTTGATGTTGTTGTTGGGTTTGTTTGGGGTTTGTTTAAAAAAAAAAAAATTTTGTTGGGGGGGTCAGCAAGGTTGATCACTAATACTAAACAATAAGTCTTCATTCATACACACCGCCCAAAGATGGCGCTAGGAATGGCTAATTTCTTCATGTTGCATGACGTAATTTCTTTGAACCCCTATTGACAGAATTGGTTTTAACAATAGTATCCGTGTGCGAGTAACATGTGCGCGCTGAATGTACGCATGTTGGTCAATTCACTGGGCAACAAGCTACCGACATTCCTGTGAGATCTTGCGTTTCCTTTGCATAATGTGGTGAAGCAGGCTAGCCAGTCCCATGCGCCCTACTTTAGGCGGTGAATACAAGACAATACGGAGTAAAGGCTGAGGACCGAGAGTCATTTACCAGGACTGGTGGCCTTCCATAGTGACGTATGTGGCCTTATATATAGCGTCCCACCAGGGAGACGCCATAAAACGGTCTTTACTGAACCAGTTGGTGATGTTGGAATTCACACCGTTGAAGATCAACTGAGCTGCGGGTTTTGCTTCATCAAAGTTGAACAAGGAAAGCTTCACCTTTTTGAGAAAAAAAGGAAGGTTATAACCTATAGTTTCAGACTCGGAGCTCTGTGTATAAGAGCACCAAATACATCAAAGACGTCAGGCCAAAAAAATAAAAAAATTGTTGCGTCACCGCCCGCTTCCATTTTTGGGGCCTCTTCCTTTTTTCTTTTTTTTCCTTTTTGAAAAAAATGATAAATTTGACCAATTTGGCAAAACAAAAATTATTATTAATTTTTGTTTTAAGATAATAACATTTTAAGATCGTATTTTAGACTTTAGCATCACTGTGTACATGCTCTGGAAATATTTTTTTCTAATAGGAAGGCTAGGGTGTGACGTGTAGTCGTGTACGGTGCATACATGATCGACTCACATGAATTTTGATTTTTAATCATGGGTGAACCATGTTTTAATTTTGAATTGGAAGATAGGGTGTGACATGTTCACTAAATGACTCGAATTTAAATGTGTCAGGCGGCCATTTTGAAGTAAAATAAAAAATATCAAAAAAGGCCCCATCCTTCCTTTAAAAAAAAATGGCATGACGCTAAACATATTTGTTTTGTTATTTGGCCTAAATAGTTTTCTTACAAGTTTTAGCTTGCTGCTGTTGTTGCGCCAAGCATCGTAGATAGACTTGTCGCGGTAATGGTCTTCAAGGGTAGAGCCCCAGCGATTGTCGGTCCATATCTCATACAGGCTACGGTTAGACGTAGTCTGGCCTCCCAGCCCCTTAAACGCGAGTTGCCACTGCAAGCCTGCCAGAAATCAAAGTTATACGGTGACGGTTTATGGCATTCAGGATTTACCTTTCTTCTGAATAAAACATACCTATCGCAAACCCCTAGTACCAAACCTGTTGTTCTAGTTTGTAAAGACCACGATTTTCACAGATGTCTACACCAGGGTTCATTACACTACAAAATATACAAAAGTTATTCTCATAAACAATAGTGTAGTAAGATCACTGCCATGTAGTATTTTGTGGTATAAGGCATAGGTAACGTTATGTTAATAGAATTGAAAACAGCAATGCCATTTTCGTGGCTGTCTTTCCCCCAAAATGTAAAAATGTACTGATTTGTACTATAGAAAGGCAGATAGGGGAAACATTTGTGCCATTGATGATACAAGCACGAGTATATCATAGGGCCAAATATAAACAGAATAACAAGCAATGGCAGCATTTAAAAAAGAAAAAGAAATATTGCTTAGATTTTTTTGTCCTATCGAGCAAATCTGATGCTATCAATTTTGGAGTACCACAATGAACTATCTTGGGCCCATTATTATTTTCTATATTTATTAACGATATCACGTCTGTGATTGAACATACTAAAATTGTCCTATATGCTGATGACACTGCTATTTTTTATTCAAGTAAAGATATTCATCAGATTAACTTGTATCTAAACCTTGATCTCCAGAAAATATCAAACTGGCTTAATGTTAATATATAGGTTTTCCGGGACGATATCGCAAAATGTGCACATTCATTTGTAAAAAATGCATTCAATTTCGCGCTGATTTTCAGAACGACGTATGTCCGAGTTTCATTTTCGCAAAAAAGAGCATTCAATTTTATTTTGTTTAATTCAAATAAATGAATGTGCTTAGCGTTTCATTTAAACGATTACAAAAACGTGATTGGGCTTTCGGTTTGACGTATGGGTGGCCGATTATTAAGAATGTGCAATCCATTTCGCAGCAAATCGATTTATCATTGTGTCACGGCCTGAATTGAATATTCTTTTTCGTTTGTTATAATTTAAATTCGCATATTCTGCATTCAATTTCAATAAAGTATATATGGCTATACCATTCACAATACAACTTAGATTAAATCATTAATAAATCAATGTATTGTGGGACTAATTGATCATTAATGTGTTGGCTCTTTATCTTAAATCTATTTTACCCCTAACCACCCCAAATCCTCCAAAATCCTCTTTGCAAATTGCAGGAATGAGGTTATGTTGTTTTTGTTAATGACTTCTCTATCATTTTATCAGTTCAATTGTCTATCCGTCAATGACCTGTCCACCAAGACATCTGGGGAGATATGTCTGAGAGTGGTTGTACCATGCAGTGCATTTTGCAGGTGTCACCCTTCCAACGTTGAGTGCAGCCACCTCCTGGAGACGGAGAGATCTCCAGACTTGCAGGTTCACACCAGCTTGGCCTGCTGCGTCTTGATCTCCAAATCTGTCTTGCCATTCAGGTAACCCCAATGTGCGCTTCACTCCCGCCTTAAGTGCTGAGTGCGCCATTTCTGTTGGATTTAAGAATGGCGAGTAGGGGGGAAGCAGTTTGATGGTAAAATTGTCAGCATCTGGGGGTAGTTGGGCTCGGACATGAGGACGAGCGTTGTCATATATCAGATATATGCGTTCACCTGCGGGGAAGAGCATACGACATTCTTGTACAGTTGTCGCTAAGAACTCCTCAAAAGTCGCCCTCGTCACGGTCTCTGATGCTATTCTGTGAGCCACAAGTCCAACCTCACCAGAAATTGCAAACGTCACATTGACTCGCCTGCCTCTCTGGCCATGGACGACACGTCTCGCCGGTACTCCCCGAGCAGCGCGACCATAAGACCGACGGGTCCAAATGTACACAGTGTGTCCAAGGACACCATGCCGGAGAAACCAGTTTGCAAAGACAACTCATGCATCTATGACTCGTGGCGAATTCCTCTGTTCTGGAACATCTTCAGCTAGTTTAAGAGTTACAAGCATGCCATCTAGAGTTCTAGCTATGGTGCTAGTTGTCACAAAAGGCTTATTAGGAAGATCAGCTCGCAATTTAGCATTGAGTTGAACCAAAGTCATCCGGGGGTTATCATCTAGATATCGTTGAAGGGCATCTCTCTTGTCGTCGTCAACTTTCCGGTTTATTGGTCCTCCTTTCGGCAGCCTGTTACGACGACCATCTCGGAGATATATGCCAACGATTGATCTGGCCGTTGAATGGTTGATGTCCAGTCTATTTGCTACATCTAAGTAGTCCGCGTCGTCAGCCTCAAAGGCATCGATAAGACGATTTCGATCAACGTCCGAGACTCGTCTGTATCTCCCTCTTGCAGCCATTATTTGATAATTTTAGGGGGCATAAAGTAAAATCTAGCTATATGATGCGGTCGTGGCAAATGCTGAGCAAAAAAAGAATGATTTTCTTCAACTTAGGGGTTTATATAGCATTTATTTGGTATGTTTCAAAAGACAAGACCACCTGCATGGTTTAATTTTCCATATGTTACTTTTGATAACACATAAATGAATTCCAATGCTTGACCAGGCATACAAATGCGTAGAAAATCGACTGCACATTTAGCGAAATTGATTGTTGATAAATTAAAAGGAAAACATGATTGCAGGTGTGCATTCAAATTCGCGCGAAAATGAATTATAAATATACTAAATTCAGTGCACATTCGGGAAATCGTGCGCTGATTTCTTACGACTGGATGCACCATTTTGCAAAAAAGAATTATCAATTGTTAAATAGAAAACGGGAATGTGAACGTTCATACTATTTCGCACGAAAACGAATGCACCAGTTACAAATGAATGTGCACATTTTGCGATATCGTCCGGGAAAACCTACAGATTAAAATTGAATAATACCAAGTCAAAAAGTATGTTGATTGGTTCAGCCCAAAAACTTGCAAGATGTGAACATCCAAATATTGATATTTCTGTAAATGACAAGTGCCTGGAACAAATTACCACTTATAAATATCTTGGTGTTCATATTGATTGTAAAATGAAATGGATAGAACATATTGACCATGTAGCATCTTCTGTCTCTAAAAGAATAGGTATTTTAAATAGACTTAAACATGTCTTACCTACACAAAGCCTTAATCTTATTGTGAGAAGTCTTATTTTCCCCTAGTTTGATTATTGTGATCTTGTTTGGAGTAGTGCTTCCAAAACCCTGTTACAACGGCTTGATGTACTTTTAAATAGAGCAGGACGAACTATTCTAAAGGTCCCATCTAGAACATCAGCATCAGCTGTACTTAGTGAACTAGGTTGGGAAACGATAGAGACAAGAAGAGATATTCATGGTTTATAAATGTCTAACAGGCAATGTTCCAAGTTATTTTAGCGATGTTTTTATTCCAGTCAGTGAATTACATGGTCATCGAACTAGAAATAGCACTGTTGGCAATGTGGTTCTTTCAAATCCTAGAACAGAAAGTGGAAAAAGAACGTTTAAATTCAGGGGTGCCCAGGCTTGGAACAACTTGCCACAACAATTAAAATCTCCTCATTCAACAAGTTTTAAACACTTTGTCACACAACTTAAACAGTTCAGTTAATTGATCCACTATCCAGTAATGTGTTGACACTGTATTGCATTGTTTATCTGCTGTTTCTTATCGCTGCTGTTTTTTAGTATTTTTAAATGAATTTTAATTAATTCTATTACATAATTGTATTTTACTATTTTAACAGTACTATTTTAACTTATTTTATTATAGTACATGTAGTTTGTGTAAGCTGGGATCCATGGGAGATCAGTGAGTTTTTCTAACTGAATGGATCACCCAGGGTAAATAAGAAATAAATAAATAAATATATTTGTTTCAAAGGAAAAATAGCCAAATATTTTGTTCATGACATACTCTGACTGTGTGCAAAACATTCTATGTTTGTATCATCAAATGCACAACCCCATCACCTATCTATAGACTGGCATTACGTACAAGGCGATGTAGAGCATGTGCGGTTGGTAGAACAGCAAAATGCGGTAGCAGAGGCAGAAGGCCTGGGCCTACTGGGGATGAGGCTCTCGTCTGCGCTCCCATTCACGATGTAGTAACACTCGTCGTGTATCCAATGGCTACAAGGTGCCAACTTGGCGTGTCTACCTTCAACGTCGATCAAACCTCATTCATAATCGGCAAAGCCTGCTTGGTAGGCGTCATACAGCTGGGCTAACGTACATAGCTGCATGCCATACTGAGAGCAGGCGTGTCTGACTACAGACAAGTAGTCACTAGTACTAGTATAGAATATGCCTCAGTGGTTCGGATGATATCAAAAACATCTAGAGAAAAGGAAAAGGGAGACAAATGTGTACGTTATTTATACACAATATGAGAACGCTGTTAATTATACCTTTTTCGTATTTGGCAAACCACCTTTGGACGATGTTCTTGAGGGTTATAATTTTATAATATTTAATAAAGGGTGGCAACGACATAACAGAAAATAATCTTGTGAATTAATTCGGATACGTAGGCCTATTCCATTATGGTACAGTATTTTCGGTTGTACATGTTTTATTTGCGATCTGCACCCCTCTTTTCGTGAAAAGATATCAGGGTAGATTCACCAGTCACCACCATTAGGCCCCAATACCTTGTGTTTATGATAATTTTCATTATACAAAATTGTTTGAGGGTTGTGTAACTGCAACATGGATTTAACAGTGACATATTTTCATTAAATGTGAAATTGGCAACAACAAAAATGGTTGAAAAAACTCTCCATTGGTGTCCAATAATATTGGTCATTTTAACCAAAATAACCAATATCAAGATCAAAATAACCAATATCATTGGTTATTTTGACCACTATGACTAACCAACGATGTTGGTTATTTTAAGCAATATTTGGGTAAACATAACCATTAGAATGGACAAAATATGTCCAGCTATGACATTGGCCATTTTAACCCAATCTGTTTTTACATTGACAATTATTAAGTCTACAAAGAGTTCATTTATCATTGGCGTTATTTTCCAAGCTGGGTGGTTCTTGATTCTCAGAAGCGAACAATTCCAGTGAAACTTCGCTTGACTGTAAACAAAATTAAAGCAATACGTTTTTACGTATGTAATTTCTGAACCAATTCAACAAGATGCTGGTTACTCTTCCAAATTCACGTGGTTTACTGTCGGTTTTCCGATTTCAGATTAGACTTCACGCGCACATGGCTTGCGTCGTTATCGTTTTAATGATACCGTTTATTGGCTCTCAAGGTTGGATTCTAACCATTCTCAAGTCAAATATTTTCTGCCACCTATTAAAACTCAAATTAGAAATTTTAACGTTAACTTAGAACACATTGGCGGGTTAATATTAAACGTTCCCTTCTGTGTGTGTGTTTTGTATATTGTACATGCGCTTGATAGGTTACATATGTTTTTTTCCTATTCGGCCCATTAGAACGATTCTCCTGGTTGCCTAGCTAGGAAATTACAATAAGCCATTTATTTTTAGCACCGTAGCCCGTAGGTATAGCTAGCTCCACCATTCTTCATCTCGACTAAAATTTTACCTCAGGACTCGTTGCCTTGGTCGTAACTGACCAATTACCATGGTTAATATAAAATTACTTAAATTACTAAAATTACTTAAACGTTCGCAATCGTCTTACAAACATCTTTGTTATGGTTGCTTTTGCAATCAGAGATCCACTCTGCGAATAGACTGGTTCACGAACTCTACATTATCGACTCATGATATGAGGCTGGACCCAGTCTACTTTGCGAGAACTCAATGCCCTAAACTAATTAAACATTTTGCGGAGAAAATATTTCGTATCCAAACGCCAAATTGTCGATGTCTTAAGTGAATAACCTTTATAATGCTAGAACAAAACCAAATGAAATTTGACAATTCTTTTTTTGGATGAAACACAAACATACCACGGACAGTATACGTCTTTAATGAAGCACCTTCATCAATCGCAAGGGAAGTGTCATCTATTGTTATTGCCGCGCAAGGACACGCAGCGTACACATTAATTTGTAATCATGCTGACTAAACACAAGCTCTTTACAAATAAATTATGTATTCGTGGAAGACTATGCAAAATGAGAAACGTAAGGAAGGCCGTTAGGGCCAGGTACCTCTTTTTTTGACGGAGATGTGTTTCTCTTCACGGTGGTTCCGTTTCTCTTTCATGGTATCTCAACTCTCTTTCAGGAGTTTACAGTAGGCCTACCGTCAATTTTAAATTAGCTCCAAAGTCTATGTAAGAGAATAAGTCGCGACACCGAGTGACTAAGTAGTGGCCGCCACTTAATCATAATGACAGGGAAATACACCCCTGTGAACAAAAACAAAATTTTACCTCGAAATAGAGAAACACACGTTCTAAAAGATACGCTACCATAAAAGAGAAACGCACTACCGCGAATAAGAAGCGCACCTCCGGGAAAGAGAAACGCACCACCACGAAAGAGAAACGCACCACCGCGAAAGAGACACGCAAGGCCGCGAAAAAGACACGAAAGTTCGCGAAAAAGAACCGTAAAGAGAAAGAGTTACCTGACCTAAACGGGCTTCCGTGGTATAACGACGCCAAATGGACAAGTTTTGTCTGGGTTGTGTATTTATTTAAAGGAAAATATACAACATTTGATCTTTAGGCCTTACACTGTTAAAAAAACCAATACATTTCTAGATTATCCACCCTGCTAATCCACCACATGTAGGTAACTCGTGCAGTTATGTTTTGACCGGCAATCGTGGACGGGGCATTGTCCGACAGTCTTCCCTCTTTTGTTTATACACTAACGTTTTCTGATGATCGCCATAGGATTTGTACACGGGAAAAGATCGTGGACGTTGTGTCAATCGTGGACCCATTGTTTGACTCCCAATTCTTTTGTCCGACGACCACGATACATTTCTAGATTATTCACCCTGCTAATCTACCACAAGTAGGTAACTCATGCAGTTATGTTTTGACCGGCATAGTTGAGTTAGTCTTGCATACGCACTGTGGACCTCCGAACAATATAGGTCCACACGATGCGGGAAGAGGTTACGGTTTGTGGACTTGCACACGTCCACAATCCGTTTTTCAGTTTCCGAAAAAGAGCGCTAGAGGAAAAACGGGTTAGGGTTATATATAGAAAAGATAGAAGGGACAGCTGAGAGGCCCATAATCCAAATTTGAGGGTAAATTTGTTTTGGGGAAGCGAGAAAAATGAGTATTTAGTCAAAGTTTGTTAACTACACGAAGACAAAGGAATGTCCACAGTGCGTATGTAAGGTAAAGCTGTGTGTGTGCACACGACTAGATGTGCGTAGCAAATGAGTGTATTCTCACATACACGTACACACATTATGCCTAACATAATGCAATCATAATGAGTTAATGTTGTGACCCTCACTACAAAATAACAACATCCTGCAGTATGTTGTGGTCCAGGCATTTCTCGTTATTGGGTACAGTATAAATCACAAGAAGTTTAGAAAAAACCGTTAGGCCTACCTTCAAAGACTGCAAGTTGTGGCATGCCCCATTGTTCTAACAAGCGTCTGGTGTTTATGTTGTCCATATTGCTTTCCTGCGCTGCGCGCGTGCTGGCCTATGCGTTTACCTTACTTTAGTAAAGGTTTACCTAATTAAGTACGATTTTACAAAAGTTACGTCAATTGGCTTCTTTACTTCTTCAATATGTATTCAACAAAATACGTATCTGCGAGGTACTTATTTTCTGGCGAGTTTTACCGAATTTATGTTTGTTTTTAAATAATTATTTGTACCTAATATTGTTTTAGTACATGTACTCTTTTTGAGAGTGTATAGGAAGTCGCCTATCGCCCGAAGGTTTAGAATAATTTTATATTTTTTATAGACTTGCCTTCGCAAATGCAAGTCTATCTCATAGTCAAATTCAAACAAAATCGGCACAATTTGGGTGCAAAACTACTAACTGAAATACATGTACTAAAATACTCATTGTATTCTTGTTTTTAAATGCAAATGTGCGTCTTCCCACGATCTTGCCTTCCCTGCAGTTACTCTCGTTTGTGTATATTTTTAATGGATTATATATAAGATATTGTATATTTGTATGTGGAGAGACATAAAATAAGAATAAGAATAAATAAGAATAATGTACATGTACACCCCCCTTAACATCCAATTTGTAACATTCTGTAATAAGATGTTCATAGGCCATTTTAAATTGAAATGAGGACTGAAGGGGAGAACATGATCTTACCAAAGCAAGTTGTCAACCAAGCTTAATTCCCCTTCATTTAAATATTGAACCAATATTTAAACAACAGAAAGGACATCCAACAAATGAAGCTAACGTGTGTTAAATAATAAGAGCTAATTGGTTACACTAATCATTTAGAACGTCTTGTACCAAATGTGATTCAACCCTGCAAAATGAGTCTTATAAGGAGTAGTTTTTAGGTTTATTTTTTCAAATGCATTTGAAAGCACATTATTTGCTCTTCATTTTGTGCATCACTCAGGTTGACACCTTTAACCAGGCAGATGCATATCCAATATTTATCACGGCGAAGGAAGAGAGTTGCAAATTGGGTGTTAAAGTAACGGAATTCAATCGGTGATTTGGCAGCCAATTTATTGTTGATTTTGTTAATTCCCGCCATGGCAGCCAACGGACAAGACGTGTGTCGTATCAGCTCTCCGAGTTTCCTATCAAAACTCGACACTAAGATACAGGATATCGTGTCTAAATTCCAAGTGTCGCCGCCTATGCCATTGCGGTCAGTGCTAAGAACATGTAGTGATTTTACCATTGATGACTTGTTACAAGGGAGAATTGTGAATTTTGAGGCTGCGATGGAAAAGTACCGTGAAGACGTACAAGATGGCGACGAAACGGGCGACTCGTCAAAAAAGCTAAGTACCGTTTGTTCACTCAAATCCCGTAGATCCAATCAAACAGCATCCGATGACAGTAAGGAACTCTGACTGTATATTTGGTCATCTGAACACTTTTCCCATGTTTTGTCTTAGTTCAGCATGTCAGATAAATTCCAAGCAAACAAGGCATACTACAGATCGGGATTTAACCAGTACGCGCCGCATGACGTATATAAACGCAAACATTTCCCCAAATTCAAAACGGTTGACGCATAAACACGCCAAGATCAAGTTCGGAAATGTATGTCAGCAGCGAGCAAGGCCGGAAATGCGTGGGTGTGCTTTCCGGCACTATCAGCCTGAACCCGCTTCGGATCGAGTTTCGTTAAAAATAATCCCGCCCCTGGGCTCGGTGATGTTAAAATAATCCCGGCGCGAACTGGACAACCCCCGATCAAGTCCCCGAACCCACCCCACAGGTCATTTATCAAGCCATCATACAGGTCCCAAATGACAACAAATTACTTGATGAGAAGTTTTCAGACCAATTTGCAACACTATCTGGCCAGATTTCACGATCTTCTTGTCCCTAAAGGGAAACAACAGATCACCTGAAGAAGAAATGTGACGCTCTCCATTCTACCATTGATATGCCGATGAACCCTTCTTCTCGTGAAGCCTATTAGCCTATGTCATGACCTTCCTAAGAGGTCAACGAACGATTCTTGGAAAATCCAAGTTTAATATTTACGAACTTCTTCTAATAGTAAAAGTCATTTATGACCCATGTGAAGTTTCAGTCAATAAAGGGTGAAAGGTACTAGATTTCACAGGCGTCTATACATTTATTATGACACTATAAAAAGTGTTTAAAACTGGTTGGTTTTTAAATTAACATTGCAGGATTCAGGAATGTTGAGGTTTAACGCTCATAGTAATTATGTAAACAAAGTGCTTGAGTGTAAAGCTCCAAATTTACATTTGATGTCCCCCCAAAAAAACTGACAAGGGTAATGTGACCCAGGGTAACATCTGACAAATAGAACATATATTCCAAGGAATAGGGAATACAGTTTGTCAGCTGCTGTTAAATACACCGTGTGTAGGGATACGTGATATGCTCTCCTGTATGAACCAGTGTTGAACGCCATTGAACGACCCTTCACATTTAGGCCCGTCACGATCAAAAGGTCTTATTTTTTTCTATTTCTTTACATGGAATGTGATGGCTAGAATATTCTGCACACAATGAGGCGTTCTTGGGTCAGAAGCAGTACATTACGTTTATTTAAAGGGTGCATGGTTGTAAATAAGCCCAAAATTGCTTGCGCCGACCAGATCACATTGTGCATGCCCAGGAAATAATTTTCTAAAGAGCATTTTGAGAGCCATGCATTTGAAGGATTGTAAAAATACAGTGTACCACCTCGGTCCGGGAGTGTGAGCTTCTAATTCTGAGCATTTGGGATGAATCTGGCCATGGAATTGGCACTACTTGGCTCTTGAGCGAGAGGGTATTTTTTTCAAAATGGACGCTCTGCAGATTGGACTTCAAAACTAGTTTTAGGGGTGTTCTCCTTTGGAGGGAAATGTCACCCAAAAGTTATTAGATGACCCCACACAAATTGAAAAGAAAATGAAAGATGGTGAAATAAGCTTCATTTTGGTGTATAGTTTAGTCACCTTGAAGAGTTGTGAGTAATTTTCAAATTTTTTGAAGTTGGGGTATTTATCATTGTTGTCTATGGGACTTTATTTGGATGTGCGCAACCTATAGTCTCAAAATGGCGGCGCCCGGGGGCATGGAAAAATGGCCGCCTTTGTTCTCAGCAGAGGTAAAAATGAAAATAAAACCAAATATAGATAAATAGTGTCTATATTTAACACTGATTTTCAGGTTTTTATTGAAAAAACAATCTTTTAAGTCATATTATTGAAGTTTAGCTAAGTATAACATTATTTACAAAATGATTACTGTTTACATTCACTCCAGTTGGCATGTGTCCTAAGTTATGTCCTCTTATGGTGTTTGATTTTCTATTTTACTCCCACTCAATGTTTTTTCTTCTTTAAACTGGTAATTAAGGATAATATTTTGTATTTGGGAGCCTTTGATGTGTTTCATTGAGCTTGTCTAAAGCTGTGAATTTGAACAAATGCAAAAATAGGATGAACATGCACATCTGGGGTGAAACTTACAACCAATGGCTGATGGTTTTACTACGAGTAGTACAATTAAGTAAACATCAACAAAATGGAGGCCATGGTGTGGTGTTCAAAGAGAAGGTTTTCTATCAGTAAAAAAGTCGAGGAAAACTCCAAAGGCTGCATGATTTAGCATGATTTGATTTGGCATGATTTGGCAGGGTTCTTTACAAACTTCACGCTGGAAGACGAATTATGGACAAATTTCATGCAGGCTTCCAGGCTCCAAAAAACGCACAATGAGGAGTGTGCACAGAATGGCTTATATGGCATTTTCCGAAAATGTTGATCTATCAAAGGATTTGGAAGTAAGTCACCTGTGCCACAACTCATTGTGCGTTTTCTTTGAACATCTTTCACTGGAGCCTCGGTCCATTATTAATTCCAGGAAGGCCTGCAAACGTGAACAAATTTGCCAGGGACACGGTCCTTACAAGGATTGTGTGTCTTTAGTTTGAGAGTAAGTGGCTGTTTTTTTCTAAACATGCATCCATACACAGGAAAGAGCTGAATACCTTTGTAAATGAACAAATTGTATGAACAACAATGTATAAAGTAGCAAATTTACCTAATTTTTAAAACCTTTTGCAGTAATTATGTTCACTTTCAATACTTTTCCAGTCAGTCACTGTGGACCTGTAACTTAGTTTTGGGTCTAATTGACCCTTTTTGTACAGTTGTGAGTATTTTTTCAAATTTTTTGAAGTTGGGGTATTTATCATTGTTGTCTATGGGACTTTATTTGGATATGCGCAACCTTACGCGAGAGCTCGGAAGCCATATTGACAAATGTTCACAAAACGCCCTCTTCGGTAATTTTCGTCAATTCATGACAGAGGCTATACCACCCATGGACGCCCACACGTCTAAGCAGTCCAGCGAGCCACCGCACAGCGGATCTCAGTATAGCGGATCTCAGTCCAGCGAGCCACTGCACATTGGTTGTCTGCCCAGAGGTTCTGGTACCGACAAGCAACCGCTTTCCTGCATTGGCGACAGAGGATCCCGTTATCATCGACTCTAGCACCGGTGATCATGATTCCAGGACCGAGGCCGAGTTGGTGATCGACACGTACTTCGAAGTCTTGCAGCTAAACGGCCAACCTGACAACGAGGAGCAGATATCCCCATTGTCAATTTGCCCCGTCTCTCAAAACTAAGATTTCTTTTGTGTTTCTCGAATCTCGAGCAGCTGAATCAATACCGGAAAAAGCACAAGAAGCTGACAACTGCAAAGGACAAACCGGCGCACCTAAAGTGAAACAACCAGCACCTACAACAACGGAACACCACTGTGCAGATTAAGCAGGAGATTAAGCAGGCAAAAGAAAGTGATGTGCCACACCATATGTGGGGGGGGGGGGGGGGGGGGGGGGGAGATCTTGCTGCCCACAGATGCACCCACAGTGTACGAATCGCGTATACGCTTTGTGCACGGTAATCGAATTTCACGACGATCGTGAAGTTCTTTCTCGGTTTTTTGGTGAATCCGACGAAAACAGTACTGATTCGTCTGAATCGAATCACAGTAGGCCCCCTATTTCTTATTCAGACACGGACTCAAGCGAGGATAAAGATGGGGCCCCTCTGGCTGCTCTAGGTCAAAGCACGACCGCTCAGAGGGCTGTTGTTCGCTGCAGAGGGCCGAAAATCACTAGGCCCGCGCGGACCATTCCGCTCTGGTAAGCCTTATTGTACTTTGGCTGTCCAAATCCTCCGATATTCAGGATCAGCCGGAAACAAATGAAGGCTTACTCCATCCCTAGTAGTTTTTCTACACCTAGCAGCTACACACCTCGTCGGCATGACAGAACAATTTTGTATTTTTACCCTGATTCAGAATGAAAAACCATGTAAAGACGGACTTGTTGCAATGCGCGCAGTCAGTATGCGATAGGCCGGGTAGCAGCGCGGCGAGTCTCTCCCTCGATTTTCGTCATACCCCTCGCGAGGTTTTATGTTAATGAGGCTTCCTTTCGAGGTGCGGACTGGTTTGACCAAAATGTTCAAACATTTATCACAGAAACACAACCACACACATAATGTTGTTGTCAACATTATACTTTATTGATTTGAGCAAAAAAATCCTTATTACATGTTTCCTTTAAGCTCCATCGTCCACAGAACAATCAACTCGCACGCTGGCACTGTGTGAAAGGCTTGAAAAATACGCATTGTATGCATACTTTCGGTTGTAACTTGTCGTAACTCCATTTATCAATTTCACGGGCGAAACTATCATAATAAAGCCTACTTTATCCTCTCTCTTCGAGTATTTATTTGATAATTTTTAGTTGAATAAAAGTACCGTCTTTTATTTCTTCTTTTTTCTTAGTTTTACAATTTTGTGTGCGCATTTCTGTGGTGCGCGAGTCACCGGGACTGTTTTCCATTCATGAGTGGCAGCCCTCTTGACAGAAAATGACCGCAACATTCCAGGGAAAGCACTGCCATGCGATTTGGAGCTTCTTCTTTACAATGATATAAAATGTATTTTGATTGGACGAAAAAATCTACCGTCTATTTGTAAAAGAAAAAACAAACCAACTAGAGCTCGCGACTCATTCAACGAAATCCGTGACCGAGCTGGGGAGTCGCCATTGAAATACACACGTTTTCAGCTGTACATACAGTTGATAATCGACCTTCTGCAATTTTCGGCAAGTTTTATATACTTGCATGTAAACTATCCCCGTAAAAATTGAAGACAGTTAAGATTAATAAATAACTAACAACATCTGAAACTTTAGAGGGAATCTGAGGTACAAAACATTTCAAAATTGAAGCTAGAAAAAATGCGTTGAATATGTAACGACGCTGTCGAAGATCATGTGCGCGTGGAAATAAATCGTACCATTGTTCACGGGGGGTACACGAACACGTGCATGACGTCACGCATTCGCATTTTTGTATCACTGTGGGGACATGGCTTTGTTGTCGTGTACAAAATGGTTAGAAAGTTGAGCACGTTTTTCAAAATGCTCCCATTTTAACCATAATTTTTTTTCTGGGTTGAAATTTCGACCCAATATACCCTATATTATACCCTAACCCAAACACTAACCCTAACCCACATCCTAATTCTAGATTTGAGTAATTTAATTAAAATCCAAAAATCTAATTCGTGAAATTACCAGTGGAGACCTATTCATCTATAGAAATTTACCCTCCGGAGACGTTTTGTCTCCATTGTACACATTGTGTTCATGTCTCCAGAGGATACCGTATTTCGCACCACCTTGCTAGCTGTGCACACGTTTCTGTCCATACTCCATCCATGTGTTTAGACCATATATCAAATAAAAGCTTATTCTTTCAATTCCATCGAAATTGTTTACATTTGAATCATTTTATTCGATACTCCTTTTATTCTATGTTTAAATTAAGGCTTATTTGCATATGATCGTACCCATTTCAACAATGAAATGAACAATGAGTGTTTCAGGTGGATACACGGCCTTGACACACGTGGTGTGTGTGGGGCCCGGGAGCGAATTTTTTTTCCCCAAACGACATCGCCATAGAACTGGTTTTTAACGCATCTGATTGGTTGTTTAACATCTACGTCATCCATCCATCCATGTGTCGCATTGCATGGCATGTACTAGGGTCAAAAAAGCCCAGAGTCATAGGGTCAAAAAGGGTTAGGGTTAGGGTTAGGGTCAATAAGTTGAGAGTCCTACGGTCAATAAGTTGAGAATCCTAGGGTCAATAAACTGAGAGTAAAATTTACTACCATGACGTAACAGATAGCCAATCAGATGCGCTAAAAAACAGTTTTATATCGATGTCGTTTGAAACAAAAAAATCGCGGCCCGGTAGTCGCGTATACGCTATCTCAATGCTTACAATTGACCCAAGGCGGCGATTTAAACCGATCTGACTGAACATTATTCACGGAAAGGAATTCATGGTCAGTGACCAACAACACATCCGACAACCCGGAGACTATTGCCGCTCGGATCACCTCCCTCGGCGAGTCATTACAACCAAGATCAGTGACAATATCTTCGATCATACACCGTAAAAACCAAACAGTGCCACAGCACAGTGCAAGAGAGTAGGTTAGTAACATAAACTCAAACCATCTTGTGTCGGACGGCGTGCACCTCAACTCAGCAGGAGTGCGCCTACTTGCCACGAACATTATTCAACACATCAACGGATCACCATAAAGACCTTTGATAGTCGCACCCCACACCTTTCGGTCAGAGTTTGTACTCTGATGTCCTGATGAAGTGGACTACAGCGACCCGTGATGTTCCGACGGGTTTTCTAATGGCCAACCAGTATTACCCGTACCCCCATCAGAAACGGCACCAAACCACAATCAACGACGGCAGCCAGTATCCCAGACCAAAGCACACCCGCCACATTATCGAGGCCAGGAGTGGAACCAACATCTGAAAATGGTCAGGGAGCTGCTCAACCCCCAAGGCAAGGTTCTAAAATAAACATAACAGATGGCATTATCTTTAATCAAAGTTCCGGGGGTTTCTTATTCGCCCATCTTAACTTAAGAAGACTCATAAACAAATTTGACCATTTTAAGATTGTAATGTCTAGAAATCCATTCGACATCATCTGTCTAAACGAAACTTTTTGCGACGCCTCAATCTCTGATGATGAGATAACTATACCAAATTATTCTATTGTCAGAAAAGACAGGAACCGACATGTTGGCGGGTTGCAATTTACATTCGAGATACCCTAATGTTCTCTCGTCGTGAAGATCTCGAAATGGATGATGTCGAGTGTATAATGGGTTGAAATTAAGTGTAAACAAAGACAGCCTGTGCTTATCAGTTCTGTTTATAGGCCTCCTTTAAGCTCTGTCGAATTTATGTGAAAACTTAGTGATATCCTTAATAAGGCCTCTAGTGAATGTAAAGAAATTATTACAACTTGGGACTTTAATTATGATGTTTCAGAGGAACACGATAGTTTGCAATCAAATCCAATTATTTCTTGTTTTAGTTTGTTTCAAATGGCGCAACTCATACATGACCCAACACGTGTCAATGAATCCACTCAAACTACCACCGATCTAATTTTTTAGTTCCCACCCAGAGCTCATAAAGGACTGTGGTGTCTTACCAGTCCTAATCAGTGATCATTATATTGTTTATGGGCTACACTGTTGGAAAACACCAACAATGAACGGTCGTTCAAGAAATTTCCGATGTCTAAAAAATATAGACAGTGATGCATTTACGGACGATCTCACTATTGCACCATGGCAAGATGTTTTTGGTTGTTATGTTGTTGATAATGCGTGGTGTATGGTACTCCATATTTATGAGTATTGTTAACTGTTATGCGCCAGTCAGAACCAAACGCATTCGGGGTGCCTCAGTACCGTCGATGGCTCGATAGCGAAATTCTTAAAATTATGCGGCAGCGCGATCATGTACACAAATTGCAAAGCACGCAGGCTTACAAAACCATTGGGAATCATACAAAAACCTGCGGAACAATGTTACTAATAAAATCCACAGTAAAAAGAGTAATTACTACACATCTGCCATAGAATAATAAATAAAAAAATCATCTATGCTGTGGAAAACTCTGAAGGAGGTACTCCCTAAGAAACAAAAAACTGTACCAAATTCGATTACTTCCCCAAATGGGGAAAATATTGACGATATCGCCGACATTGCTGATACATTAAATAAACACTTTTCAACAATCGGCAAGCGTACTGCTGGGAACTACCCTTTGCGTGAACTTGAAATAGATAACAACACTGACGCCTTTATCTTTGATTCTTTTAATGACGATTGTGTAGTACATTACAGAAGAGTTTGTTCAAAAGCAAATGTAGTCCATGTCGGTTGGGAAAGCAACAGGTCCGGATGGAATTAGTGTTGAAATGATTACAATTGCTTCACCTTATATCAATAAATCTTTAACTCATATTTTTAACCTGTCTATAAGATGACTTGTGAGCGATACCCTAAAGATTGGAAACATGCCACCCAAACCAAATGCATGCTTATTGGTACAAGGCAGAAAATAATGTAAAAAGGTGTGTTCGAGAGGTTTTAATCACTCTGTTTCATACCGCTTGGAGTCTGGGTGCTGATAATTACCCGAGCCGAAGGCGATCAACCCACACGGCACTGAAAGAAGAATGAAAGAAGAATGCTACCCCACAAGTTTCGCTGTTAGTGGTGCAAATATTTGGAATAATCTGCCCGAACAATTGCGAACATTGGACTCATTAAGCACATTTAAATCGGCGCTGATCTACGGAGTTATAACTTGGTTGCCACTATAATGTGGAGCCGGATGGGCATTTCCCCTTCTCTCCCCCCCCCCCCCCAACAATTTTTTTTGCGGGTTTTTGCCTATCTCGTAAATCAGAACTAGTACCAATGTTTTGGATTCCAGTAAATATCCTTGTGCGTCTGTACATTTTATGTTTGTAATTTTCTGTAATGTTGTTGTATTTATATGTATACTGCTATGTTATTTAATGACGTATGCAGGGCCCAAATGAAAACCAATTTTAAACTGTTTGGGCAAACCCTGGGTAAAGAAATGGAATAAATAAAAAAATATAATGAGATTTCGACGACATATAATTATAACTTATAGGGCCTTTTCGAAACCTTTGCTTCGTCTCAAATTCCAAATCACTAAGAAGCAAAGAGAAATGGCAAATGAAAACATTCGATCTTGTTGGTCCACATCAATCGATTTAATGTTTCTGAAGGCATCATAATGTGGCTGAAAATCTCGCAGTTGGGAATCTAAAATCGCCTTGAACCAAAAACAAAGACGATTAAAAAAGGCCATTAGATCCACATAGTAGGCCTAACCCATCGCTTGCCAGGGGCGGATCTCGCGTTAAGTAAATGGGGGGGGGGGGGGGGGGGTTGACATAAGGGAGGGCGAATCTAGGGCGTGTCGAAGGCACGCTCCACCTAGGATAATTTATCATGCATTTCTTTAGCATTACATTGATGGGGCCGATTTACTCTTTTCATAACATTAGTCAGTGGCTAAAAGGGAGTGGGGAGGGGGTTGGGGTTGTGGTTCGGGTTTGGGTTGGGGTTGTATGAATTAGAAGTGTTCCAGTATGCAACTTAAATGGCAGGGAGCGCGCAAACAATTATTCGTATACAGTGCATGGTCTTCCTTCAACATTTGTTTGAAAAGAAAATCTATATTTGGAAAAAGCAAGGACAACTCAACTTTTATATTTCTTTTAACCTCGCACGTCACGGTATTTAACACTAAAATATGTTACATTTGTTCTCAATGCAATACATAATTTGTATTTTGTTAGAATATAACTTTATTTTGGTGATGTCACTTGTAATAAAAGAATGTAGATTTACCCCTGTGTCGATGTAGGAGTAGAACCAGCCTGGACGTAGGACCAAACTATCGGGGACACTTTGGTGAGAGGCGTTATAAACGAGTTGGCATAGCCCGGTGTCCAACTCGTAGTTAACGGAGCGGCACCATAGCTCGGTCGTGCACGCCCTGTGGCACAGCCCCCGAGTCTCGATGCGACGCACGCTGTGGTTGAAACCAACCAGCAAAACACCCACCCAGCCACACCGTCCTCGCGGGCAAGTCGATACCGTATCTCCAAAGCAACCCAAGACAATCCCAATAAACACGCTGGCTGTGAGAGCGGCACACGAACCGTCTCCTACGCTGTCCATTGTTGGTAATAAGGCGTACAGCAATTGCCATACCGTTTTCACAACGGACTATACAGGCGCAGGGTTACGACATAGCAATAACAGACGCAAATGCCATGGAGACGCTACAAGCGAGTCCGCTCACCACGTGATTTAACCACTACAGCCATTGGAGGAAGTTTCGATGATGTAAATAGATTACGCACGACATGATAAAACTCCTATAGCTGCAAGAGCAGGCCCAATTACAAGCTCATAAAGTTAGCATCAAAACACCGTTTACATATCATGTAAGTAAACGTTTTTTGCATCAATAATATTGTATAAACCCCAAGACATAAACAAAGATGGTTTTAGTGGTTATTGTCATTTAGAAGATAATAGACTTTCCAAAATAATTATGCAGTTATGAACTCTGTTTACTATGTTAATAATGCATACGACGTGGTAAAACACAAGATAAGCTCCTGGGGCACGTTCGCCCGGTATATGGAGTGGAGCAGGTTCTCCCTGTGGCGGACTCAACCCAAGGGTGATTGGCGGACTTGCCCCATTAAACTTATGTGCCTATTATTTATTTAAGCAAGCTAAATATACATATTTTACGGTGAAATTAACATATATAGAGAGATATCCTTATATATAATAATGTCACCTTGCAAAACCAGCACTCTCTCCCATGCTAGTAAGATGTTATATAAAACTACAATACTTTGATAAAGTTGTATTTTACAATCACTAACTAAACGGTTGATTAGAAATTACAAGTTGTGGTTCATAAATATTTAGTTTGCTGGTAATTTCAGTTTACATTCAGCAGTTTAATGAGACAAAGTTTACCCTCAAATATTAGAGAAATCACAAGTTGTGATTTATAACTATTAAGTTTATAGAATATAATATCCTACCTTTAACAGTTTAAAGGTAGGATACACCATTGGTAATTGTTTGAATTATAAAGAATACGAATACATCCTTTTAGAAGCCGACCCGACCAACCCTATACTCTGGTCGGGTCCGCATTCATAAAATTGAAGTTTTCAATTAACCCTTTCAATCCCACGGGCTCCAAAAAGAGCCTTTGTTGTGATATGCTTGGAACCCGTGGGCGACAAAAAGTCCCAGTATTTGCCATGAGCTAGACGACCAAGGCGACTTATCTCACCAGCGAAAACACTGCTTGAGAGTTATTGGTTTGGCGCCCTCTACTGACAGAAATAAAGTTTTTGAAGTTAGCGCGCCATATAACATTGCATGCAGGCTGTGTACGTGTGTACGTGAATAGGTTAGCTACCGGTCACGTGACTGACGCGACGCGCGACATATAGCGTCGCGTCCCATTCATATCCATTGCGGTCGAAGTAGGTTATACGTATCGCTGTGTTTTTGCAATCGGAATGGAACAAATCCTAAATGATGACATTTTGGCTGAGATTTTAGCAGATAGTGATTCCGGATCTGACTTAAATGATGACACTGAAGAGTCTTCGGACGACGAGAGCATGCTCGGCGAAAACACAGCAGAATTTCAAGAGGTAAGCGCATGGTAAAGGCTTGAGTAGGTGCCCTCGAGTATAACGGAAATTAGAGTATAACTGTATTTATTTGATGTACATGTACAGTGCATGTACATCAAATGAATACAGATTACAGTCCTATAGAAATTCACCTCCACCCATAAACATGGTATAGCCTGTCGTGCAATTTTGCGTCCAAAAAGATGCACTAGTAGTCTTAACCTCAAACAAAAATAGCTTCGTAATCGTAGGCCGTTTGGCCTGGTATTTAGACCCTGTATTGTTATGTATTATATTTGGCAAGAATTTAGAAGATGATTCACTATGTCAATCACAGTCAATACCACACACAAGGCATTCACATTCATGACATATCTGCAACGACTATTGAGGCCACCATGATCGTTATTCGTTCTTTTCTCAGCGCAATATTCAATTTAGGCATGTGCTGCAAATTAGCATTAACAAATATAGGACCGATAATAAAATTTGATCTTTGTTCTTTTGCAGCCTACCCAAGATGACAGCCATCCAAGTACTTCCAGATCAAGAACCGGAAAAGTCGATTTCCGATCTGGTTGGGAACGGCGAGACCACTACGATTGTGGGACTGTGCAGTTCACTGGAAATCCTGGCCCAACTGGCGACTTTGGAACACTCTCGGCAGTGGAGATCTTCAAGCTGTATTTTTGCCAACTCGTGTGGGATATGCTCGTCGACGAGACTAATCGCTATGCACAGCAAACAATACACTCAAATCCTGAACAACAGCTCTCCTGGTACCCAACCAACGTTCCCAAAATGATGGCATTTGTAGCACTTATCATTGCTATGGGCATAAACAAATCACCTCAATATAGGATGTATTGGTCAACGTCAGAAATTTTGAAAATTCCCTTTTTTCCGTCGGTAATGTCGAGAAATCGTTTCAGTTCAATTCTTCGGTTTCTCCACATCTCCAATAACCAAATTCCTCGTGAATCCTCGGCTAAACAAGACAAACTTTCCAAAGTTCGGCCCTTGATAGAAGTCATTATCCCGAAGTTTCTTAACCTGTATAAACCTGCGCAGAATCTGTCTCCAGACGAGAGTATGTTGAAATTTAAGGGACGCTTAAGTTTTATTCAGTACATGCCCAACAAACCAGTAAAACGTGGGATGAAAGCATTTTCATTAAATTGTAGTAAATCCGGATACACGTGCAATTGGGAACTGTACACAGGTGCTGACAACACAAAAACTGTAACTTGAGGATAAGGTACATGTAGATTCCGAGTCATCAGACTGCCATCCACCAAACCTGACAGTTCCCGGAAAAGTGGTTATAGAATTAGTCAAACCACTTCAGAATAAGGGACACGTCATATACTGTGATAATTACTATACAAGTCCGTCGCTGGTAGCAAAACTGTCTGAACAAGGCTTTGGATGTTGCGGAACTGTTCGATATACTACTAAGGGAATACCCAAGGTCGCAAATCCCAAAAATCATAAAATGAAGAAAGGTAGCAACCCAATCTTTTTGGTGAAAGATGGGCAATTGTGCATGGTTTGGCAAGACAAAAAATCTGTAACATTTCTAACTAATGTCGGCAGCACTGCAGTGTCCAAAAAGCAAACTCGATGTAAAAAGAGCACTTCTGGATTTCGTGAAGTTATGAAGCCCGAATGTATTTCATCTTACAATTTATATATGGGAGGCACAGATTTAGCAGACCAGTGTTTTCAGTACTACAATCATACCCACAGAAGCTTGAAATGGTGGAAACGAGTTTTTTACCATCTTCTCAATATATGTATTGTCAATAGCAGAGTAATATTTAACAGCACAGCAGGGAGAAAAAATGTCAGTAACCTTGATTTTCGTATAGGGATTGTACAAGGCTTGCTATTGGGTTGGGAACGTATTGCAACAAGTCGGTTGAGATACCATATTCCTATTGATTTGGCAAGACAACAGCACTTTCCTGGCAAAAACCGCAATGGAAAGAAACGCGACTGTATTGTTTGCAGTAACCGCAAATTAGGCCGGCGAAAACAAACTGTGGTTATATGTAAGCAATGTATGAAGCCTATGTGCATAGTTCCTTGCTTTGAGAATTATGATACGACTTGATTGTAAATACATTCATACTACATGTATTTGCCTCCAAGCCCCCCCCCCCCCCCCCCCCCCCCTCAAGCAATGTTGAGAAAATGAGGCGTCGGACGCACTGCGGATTACACTCCAAACCAACATTGCTTGGGGGGGGGGGGGGGGGGGTATAATTACTTAAGATGTATGTACGTACAGTAAATACATGTACAAGTAAATAGTTTGTTTCCAGGCAAATTGTTTTTATCATGGCTTTTGATGCATGTGTATGCACCGAATACAAGTAAATGGTTCATTTTCAAGACAATAACAAAGGAATTAAAAACAAAAATGTTCATACAAGTTATTGTTTTTCACATGTAAACAAAATCTGAAACATGTGCCGTATTTATCACATGTTCTTAATTATTACCCGTTTGTATTACTTTTCCCCAAGTGTAAATACGTATCTAATTATTTCATTATTGTGCTTTTACACTTACAAAATAAATAGATGCACACAATTTGTTTTCCTTGTACACTTATTTTTGCAATCAGTTTTACATACAAATATCTCAGCCAGTGTATATGTACAGTATGCATGTAAACACAGTGTGTTGAGGGCGCACTTCAATGAAATTGCTCAAAAACCACTGGGGCTAGAGTCACACTGAGCTCATAATTGCTGTGGTAAACAAGTGTAATCTGTTGCATGAGTGGGTGGGAGTGAAAGGGTTAAAGGGGCAATTCACAGCATGCCCCATAAGATTAAGATTGTTATCAGTGCTAATGTACGATAAGGTGTGAAAGTGATCCTGCCTGAATAATTCCACTTAAAATGTTACAACTGAATACATGATATAAGTTGATTTAAATACCGTAATAGTTCCCTGTGTGAAATGTTGTTTTGTTTTCTTTTTTGAACGGTCAAAATCAATAAAAAATGACCGAGAACGATAATTATGTCTGCCGTAACGTTCTTTCCAGGAATCACCCGTGTGCGCGTAATGATATTATGAGTGTAGATAGTGTGGATTTGATTATAAAGGCCCTGTCACACCTTTGCGTATATCAAGTACTTATGAGTTCCTTATTAAAAAATGTCAATACGCAGCCGTACGCTTAACATTTCAAAATGTTTCGATTACTTTGACTTATATGCGACGCACACCTAGCGTAAAAGTAACGAATTCAGCGCATCCATGGCGTATGAGGTGCGTATGAGTTGCGTATACAGTGCGCAACACTATTTTACTCCTGCGAATAGCTGCGTATGCAGTGCGCATGCCGAGCGTATTCCAGACGCACCCTACTTATCCCGACCGCATGCCTGACGCACTTCCGACGAATGCCGAGCGTATTTCCGTCGCATGTCCGCCGCTCGCCACGCGTTATAAAAAGGCGGCGGCTTCCCGCTGTTGTCAGTACCAGTACAGATTCCATAGCGTGAACATCAGCGTATTACCGCGTATGAACCGCTTATCCCCCACGAACACATAGCGTATTTGTACCGCGCTCGACCGATGCGCTGCGTATTTATAACTTAGGACCTGCGTAACAGCGTACGCTGCGTAGTTTTGTGCTTGCCCAAAACTATCCGGCATACTTGGCCGTACTGTGCGCATGCCTACGTACATAAAACTTACACAAAACGATTGAGATGCATATAAGGTGCATATTGTGCGTATGAAAAAAATGTCAATGCGCAACTCATAAGGAATTAGGATACGCAAAAGTGTGACAGGGCCTTTACTGCTTGTTGTTAATGGCACTGGCTCTACCGCTATCAGCGATGTCTACCCCCAACACACTACAGTATACCAGTGACGATCTTTACGAGATCAAATCTAGTATGTTAACCCTAGGGACAAAACTCTCAAAAACGTTCTTTGATAATTTGACATCCTCGGACATCTTTAAATGGCACCATAGACACAGGGGAAGCAGGGGAAGCAGGGGAGGAAAGCGCAGAGTAAGTGCCAGTACCCCTGCACCCCAACATAGTCGCCCATCATACGGAGACATGATGCAGCTCGGCTTAATCAATTGCCAATCTGCGTGCAACAAGTCTGATCTTATCAAAGATCACATCAATGACTACAACATTGACATACTGGCATTAACCAAAACTTGGTTCTGTTCGGAACCAGACAAACACACTCACGATATTATCCCCAGAGGTTTCAAATTGACCCACACGCCCAGGAAAGGGGGGGGGGGGTGGCAATGCTCTACAAATCAAGCCTTTCGGCATCTGTTGTTAAGGACGCCAACAGCCAACCGCCATCTTCCTTTGAATGTATTGAAGCGGACTTTATTCACAACCACGGCAACGCCAAACACTTCCGCATTATTACAGTGTATCGACCACCACCATCTAGGAAAGCAAACTACCCATTCAGTGTGTTCATCGACGAGTTTGCCGATCTCCTTGACAGGCAGGCTTTGTTCACCGGGAACCTTATTATTATCGGTGACTTCAATGTCCACTGGGGAGACAATGCAACTGAACACAGAGGACTCGGTGATCTACTCATGCAGTACGACATGCACCAAAGAGTCGACACCAGTACTCACATGTCTGGTCACACAATAGATCTTGTCATCACTCGACAACCGCATTCCCTCATACAGTCCATTACAACATCAGACTTTATCTCTGACCATTGCGCGATCCACTAACAGCTTGACTTAGAAAAACCCAAATATTTATCACACAACAAATTCAGGATAACCTTGATAAAAGGTATGAGTCACGTCTCATCGCCCTATAGACTTCTCGGCAGCATTTGATCGGGTGTGGCACACAGGACTACTTGTTAAATTAGAAAACTGTGGGATTACTAGCAAGCTTCTATCCTGGTTCAGATCATACCTGACCAACCGGTTTCAGCAAGTATTGGTTAGAGGTCAAGCTTCACGAAAAACGCCCATTATGTCTGGAGTACCCCAGGGGAGTGTGCTTGGCCCCACTCTTTTTCTCATATATACTAGCGACATCACCGAAAACCTTGAAAACACAATGATAAGTTACGCAGATGACTGTACATTACTCTCTACAATCAAATCACCAGGTCAGAGATTAGACTGTGCAGCATCACTTCAACGAGACCTCATCCAGCTAGCGTCATGGGCAGAGAAATGGAAACTTACATTCAATGCATTGAAAACCCAGTCTATTATCATATCACGATCAAGATCTATAGACCCACTCCACCCCCAATTAACCTTCCTAGGTGATCAACTAAAAGATGTGGACTCGATCAAAATTTAGGAGTCACATTGGATACTAAACTTTCCTGGACGCAACATATCGGTAACCTTGCTCTCACCTCTAGTAGAAAATTAGGCATGAAGCGGAAAGCGAAGTGGAATAACCTGGACAATAGAACTTCTGCTACCATCTACAAGTCATTCATCAGACCAAATCTGGAATACTGCAGTCCAACTTGGGAAACAGCTGCAAAATCAAATCTGGAGGTTCTTGACAGACTTCAAAACAAAGCCATAATTTCAATTCCACCGTATCTTTATATAGAGCTTGGTATTCATCCTCTTAGTCATCGCAGGCAGGTTGCTGGTCTATCGGTTTTCAGGAAAATACAGTTTTCTCCTTTGCCTCATCCACTCGACAGTCTCAAAGTACCCCAGCTCACAGCACGTCGCTCTACTAGGCAGTCATCTGCATCCCACCAATATACAGTTGTCCTTCCAAAGTCACGAACCTCAAAACACCAGAGGTCCTTCACAGCAACTTATGCTAGACTTTGGAACTTGCTGCCTTCTCCTGCTGTTGCTGCTAAATCTAGCCAATCTTTTAAGAATATTGTACATAATGTTTTCATTAATAAGCCACCTGCTCACTAATTATGAACTCTAGCTGTAGTTTTTTTCTACAAGCTTCTTGTTCCCTTGAGCAGGGTTTAATTTTTAAAAAATAACAAAATACAAAAGGCGTCAGGTCTCCTATCGACAATTAAAGAAAATTGACCAGGCACAATTTAAATGTGACATTGCCACATCCTCCCTTATCAGTAACCCGGTGCACATCGATCATTATAACACCGTTCTCAGTGCACTGCTTGACATCCATGCCCCAACCAAAACCAACATGATCTTGGTAAAACCCAAGGTCCCGTGGTACAACGAGGAAATAGCCACAGCTAAACGCAGACGCCGACAACTTGAACGACGCTGGCGTTTAACAAGGCTTCAGGTTGACCGCGAACTTTTCAAGACTCAGAGAGAATTGGTGAAAGTCAAATTTAATAACTACAAGACCAACTACTATTCTGACAAAATACACAACTGTGAGGATAATCAAAAAGCCCTGTTCCAGATTATCAACAATCTTATGTAGAGGAAAACTACAACCACTCTTCCATCTTTCCCAAACCCTACAGCAATGGTCAACAGTTTATCTGATTTCTTCAAGGATAAGATCATTAGAATCAGAGACGACATATCCCAACTCGCTGACCCTAGCATTGACCCCTTTGTGGCAGACTCTGAGTTTCATCAACACCCCCTCACAACCTTAACCGCAGCCTCTGACGACGAAGTGATGAAAGTCATCAAGAACTCGCCCATGATGAAGACCTGCACTCTGGATCCGATTCCAACATCCATGGTGAAGGAACACATCGATGTGTTGATTGGGCCTATAAAGGAATAATCAACCATTCCCTGACTTCTGGCCATTTCCCAGATTGCCTCAAGACGGCTCTCACCACTCCTGTTATTAAGAAACAGTCACTAGACCATAATGACGTAAATAATTATCGCCCAATATCCAACCTGTCATTTATGTCGAAAGCTGCTGAGAAGTTAGTTGCTGCAAGGTTGAACGCCCATCTCATTGAGTACAACTTGCGTGATGAATTTCAATCTGCATATACTAGGTTCCATAGTGTAGAAACAGCTTTGATGAAAGTCCATAACGACATCATGCTGAGCATCGACAACAAACGGGCTGTTCTATTAGTCCTACTTGACCTATCAGCAGCTTTCGACACCATTGACCACAACATCTTTTTGCATAGATTGCAGCACCAATTTGGGATTCAAGGAATTGCTCTAGATTGGTTTAAATCGTATTTACATAATCGTTCTCAGTTTGTGAATATATCAGGTGAATTATCTAATATTTCCCACCTCAGCCATGGTGTGCCACAGGGATCTGTATTAGGGCCTTTGCTCTTTACTCTATACATATCTCCCCTTGGTCGCATTGCCCGACAACATGGCCTCCACACCCATTTTTACGCAGACGACACGCAGCTTTACGCCACCTTTTCTCCCAATATACCAGACGACGATATTAATACACAACACATCATTGAAACCTGCTTAGACGACATGCGCAAGTGGATGGCTGCCAATCTACTCAAACTTAACGCTAAAAAACCTAGTTTCTCATCATTCGCTCGCCTCACCTCAGACAGGAAGTTAATATTGCTAGCATGCGCATTGGAGACACTCTAGTTTCCCCTTGTTCTGATGCGCCCAACCTTGGCGTCATTTTTGACAGGTTTATGAACCTTGACCGACATTACCACAGTTTGTCAGTCTTGCTACGCGCATCTACGTCGCATAGCAGCAATCAGGGCATCACTTTCATTTCATACTGCAGAACAACTCATCCATGCGTTCATCTCCTCTAGACTAGACTTCTGCAATAGCTTACTTACAGGACTACCCCAGCAATCATTAACACGTCTTCAAAAAGTTCAAAATGCTTCTGCCCGCCTACTCACACGAACAAGATCTTCAGAACACATTACACCTGTACTATACAATCTTCATTGGCTTCCTGTCAAATACAGAATACAATTTAAACTCTTACTCCTCACATTCAAAGCCCTTCACGGACTAGCCCCATCCTACACACGAGACCTATTACAACTTCGCAACATGCGACCAGGTCTCAGATCCTCTTCATCACAGACACTTTATGTTCCCAAAACTCGCCTGGCAAGCTACGGAGACCGGGCCTTCTATAGCTGTGCACCACGTCTCTGGAACATCTTACCAGACGAGTTAAGGCACACAATTGATCTTCCATCATTTAAACGCCTTCTGAAGACTCATCTATTCAATCTTTCATACGGACCACAGTGATTTCCAGTGATCGGCGCATTTGAATGGTTCTCCAGATACTTTGCGCTATATAAATCCTCTGATATTATTATTATTATTATTATTATTCCCAGGAGATTCTGAAAAAATGATATAAAAATCCCCAAACGATTTTTGTTTAAATGCATAAACCTCTGAACACGCTTCACGTAGCTTGAAAAAAGCCCAAAATACGACTCGCAAACATGGGTGTGAGTCCTAATACCTCTCAGGCATTTTTTGGAGAGCATTAGTGGGGCAACACTAAGTCGGAAAAAAAATAAAAATTGTAAAATCTTAAAGAATGAATAATTCGCTAATCGTTTTCAAGAGGGAACGTGAATAAACAATGTGAATGTCCTTCGATGTTTTTGAGCTTAAACATCAGTTAAACCAGGGACAGAAACTGTTTGGATTTGGTTTAACGGATGTTTTTGGCAATGTGGTGTATGTGTGGATTTGTTAGTTTGGTGATCGATCGATGTGACCTTTTTTTGGACTTACACTTTAATATGTGATTGTTATTTTGCCTTAGCCTTCCCTGCCTTTCCCTGCCCTTCCTTGCCCTGCTATACCTTACTATTCCATTGTTATGCTTTGTCCTACCTTACCCTGCTCTGCTCTGCCCTGCCCTGCCTTTCCCTGCCCAACCATACCTTGCCCTGTCCTGCCACGCCTTACCCGGCCCCTCCCATCTCACCTTTGTTTGCGTTTTTTTGAAAATAAAAAAACTTCACTGATTTATTTGTTCCAAACAATCCGAGAGATGTACGTGTATGTGTTTGTTATTTTGTCACTCGGAGTTAATTGAATTGGGATATTTCCTATACCAACGCGCGCCTTTACAATATTTTGTTTTCGTTTGTGTTAATGTGATAGATATTTCTTTAACATCAATTTACACGCCGCTTCTTGTGCTTATGGAAATGTGTGGAGATTCAACACACGCATGGTAGTCTGGGAGCCAGCTCCTGGAATCTGTCGTTTCGTTTTACCCCTAAAGGGGAAAGGGTTTGGCACTTGTACATGGAAGGGGGGTGGGGGGTGTCTCTGGAGTATTTGTAAGACCGGGTGTAAGCATCCAAGTTGGCAGCAAGGTACTTTAATTCGCCAATCTCTCAAGGTACTCCTACCCCCTAAATAGAATAGTGTGCAAATAATTTCCGGCGATTCTGAATAGATCATTCAAATTTCATTAATGTGCAGCTAAACATTGCGATCGTGTATAAGCACCTGTTTATTGTTTCCTCCAATCATTACAATTCCAAATTCTTATTCTGATAGCCGAAAGAAAGTCAACTTGTGGATTGGTCTGATGGGAAACAACGCCATCCTTGGATCAGTGTTTCTTAATAGAAACATAAATGGGTGTGTATTTTATTTTACTCAACCTATGTTGTTCCTACAAAATATACATTTGGGGGATAGGCGGCGTTAGCTGGAGAGATTGGTGAATTACAGTACCTTGCTGCCACCTTGTATGCTTACACCCGGTTTTAAAATACTCTAGAGACACCCCCTTACACGTACAAGTGCCAAACCCTTTCCCATTTGGGGTGAAACGAACTAAAACTAAAATAACTTCTTTTCGAACTTGGCTCTCAGACTATGGCGGATGGTAAAATAATGTAGCTGCTTCAGTGCTACATTTGGCTCTGGCCTTTTTTAACCAAATACTATAATGATTAATTTGACTGATCGATATCCCATCAATCGTTTAAAGTATTTGCTATTCATATAGATGTGCGTCAGTATATTTGGCAAGTTCATAGCTGCCTATTGTCAAAGTTGTGGTTTCTATTGTACACCCTGCTGGCTCTCTGGAGTTAATCCCCTGGGGTAGTTGGCTTCATTTTTAATGTGCCTCTGGGCCAGGCTGGATGATAACCTCTCACATGTATACCAATATTCATGACATAGGCTCTCTATGTCTCATCCTTTTAAAAATGCTCAGAGACTTAAAAACTGCTGGTTATACCTGCCAGTTACCCGCTGGTTGGATAAGTACGTCTTCCCCAAGTGACTGTGACCGTATTCTACCAGTATACGGAAATCTTTTAATGTTCACCAACTCTCAAATTTCTTCCAATACTAGGCCTATATTGACTTGTATACATTTAAACATTTTCTTTTTATAACTTTTCAGCTTGCTTACGGAAGCCAGCTTTTATGGCCGAGTTCGGGCGGTCTGTTCTTGACACGCGAACTCGCGGTTCTCACTTGAACGGCGGAAATGCGACTCATGAACATTGCACTCATAACAAGAACACACACCTACTACATTTCTATCATCAGGGTTTTGCAATAACGAATTACTTGTGTCAAGAACAGATGACCGGCCGAACTCAACCTAGATGTCTACTAATTGGGCTTGGACATCCAATATAAAAGTTGTAGAGGTATACCCAACAGATTGGTGGTGATAGGCGGGATTGCTGACTGCTGTATTTAAGGTAAGAAATGTACAACTTAAAAAAACGCTGTGGCTATTTTTATGTGACCGTAACCGTACGTACTTTTTCTATTCTTACGTGATTTAACTGGTTCCCGACACAGACAAGGGAAACTCAATACGCGCGGAACGTATGAGACCACCTAGGAAATTTGTTTTGGCAATAGTCGATGTTAAATAATTGTGGTATTTAGTCCAACATGCACTTTTTGTTACCATAATATGTAATTATTCAAACGATTCTGTGATTGAATTTAGATTTTTGTGCAAACATAGCGAAAAATTCACATTAAATTTCATTCGTATTCAAATTTTGACATTTTTCATAAAACACTAGCTGTGACTTCGTCGTGGACAAAAAAGCGAACTATAAAACTAACAACGGCACTAGCAAATTTTCAAGTAAGTGTTCAGTAGGTAATAATAGGAATAGGCCTAGGTTATTATTGCATGTATGCGTAATTACAATGTAATAAGTTAATTCCATTGTTTTTGATATTATTTCATTACGTAACCTTTTTTTATTAACTAAAATTATTGGTTAATAATCTCATCTAGATAGGGTCTTATAGAAAAAGGTATAAAAGTCGTGTATACGAAAAACTAGGGACTGTATATGAACAACTAGGGAGTGTACACAATTAACTATGGACTGCGCATGCGCTACCGGAACTCACGTACAAATAGAAAAAGTACGTAGGATTACGGTCACGTAAGAATAGCCACGGTGTTAAAAAAATCACCGAAATTTGCCCACATATTTTAGATGATAAACCTTGCTCCAAGGGAATTTAGGAGTGCCCCAAATAACCTGTGAAAATATTCTGCCAACAAAGTATAACAAACAAAAAATGGCACAGGAACAAATATTTTTTCAGACCCCCAAAATATGAGTAAAGAATCTAGTAATAAAATCAACGTGTTATTTTGTATGCTTCTAGAGATTTTGAGCATCTTGTTGCTTTAAATAAAAGACAATCTCAAGGAGTTCTATGACCATTTTGACAGACTCCCATCTCCAGATAATCATGTATGACCATTCTTCTCCCACTGATTTGGTTGCATTCATGTATTATTGCACCCCATGACCGTCTAAAACTTAAGAAAGAATAATACTCCTATGGTTGTGTAAACATTCTTTGAGATTCAAATGTATTTTCAAAGAATTTTCTGACAAAATTGCAAATATTTCACACTCCCAGATTTATATTTTTAAAACATTTTTTGTAAAGACTTACCACCAAGAAAATATATGATAAAAAAGAAGCCTTTTTCTCAGGAAGGGAGGGAGGAAGGGAGTCACAAAGAAGTGAGCCTGTTTTAAAACAAAAAAACCTTGATTAAATTGAGGGACAGATAATAAATAGGGACGCCCTATAATGGGGTCGTTACTTATTTTTCCAAGAGGTTATTTTCAGTTTTTCAATTTCAAAAGATGGATCTATATAGATCCATCTATTGAAATAACCTCTTGGTGGACAGAACTTTCAAACATTCTCTCTCTTCTTGCCAGAGATCCCAGCTGTTTTTTCTATACATTACTTCCTGAAGTTGCTTTGTTGTTCTAGCTATACATGTTGTACATGTACAAACTGTACATGTACACGTATTCAACTTCCAGCTACAGTGTACATGTACTTAAATTCAACCAAGCATGAATCCTGCAGCATCGTGAATCCTGCCTACATTATGAAGCGCGATATGTGGCAGAGAAAACCCCCCCTCTTTTGTGTTGACCATTGTGTTCCCGGAATCTCAGGAATTCCTTTTAGGTTTCAAGGGGGGATGGGTTAGGTTACAATAGTGTTGAGTGCGTATAAAGTATAGGGATAATTAAGAGGGGGGGTACCCCTCTGCCACATATCGTGCTGGGTATACCTGCCAAACACCAGAGCGAATCCCTGGTACCTACTTACATTGTATGAAGCAAGATATGGGACTGAGACCCCACCCCTTCTCTTTGTGGTGGTATTGTGATTGCATAATGTTGTGGTTTTCTCAGAAATTCTTTTTAGGTTTTTAGGGCGTTGTTTCATGTACAATGTAGGTTAATGGTCCAGAGAGTGTATTGTATAAGGGATAAGTGGGGGGGGGGGGGGGGGGGGGCGCTTTGGGGTTCCATATTTTGCTGGGTACATGAGCCATGTCTGGTGCATATAGCCATTGTCTTCTAATGAGCTCATTGTTGGGCTGTTCCCTCATTGATAAGACTGTGTTGGGTTGAGCTTTGTGAAGATTAGCATAGTGTTGAATATGTACATGTACATGTACAAAGTAATATGCTTTGGGTGTGGGATTCTTCAGGCAGAAACGCACACAACCTACACCAGGGGGTTAGGATGCAGTTGGGACAGTCTCTGAACACTGGAAAAGTTTGGCAGTCTTCGTGATCAAGCACTTTCAACTTCATGGGAGACTGAAGAGCCAAGTTGTGGCGGTTCGGTCTTAATTTCTTCTTAATGGTGCAGTTTAGAATCAAGGAAAATTCGCTATGAAGAACAAAATGGTGAGTTTAAAAGAGAAAGGACTATATTTTTTTAATTTGTTTGTTTTAATGTTTATGAACTGTTGGGAATTGTGTTTGAAACATGTTTGAAACAACATATAGTTTGCACGGTGCATTTTATTAGGATGTAATTTTGAACTTGGTGTACCGGTACTTATGTACTAAATGAAATTCCACAATATTTATTTTGGAATTTTGAAAAATGTTGGTACTTCTTGGAGGCAGTAATTTTGACAAGCCCAAACTAACTCTGAGCAAGGTTATCTACCTGTTTGTCCTATATTTTTGTTACTGTTTTCGGCAACCTTATCAGTTTATATTTTAACCAGTTAGCGCCGTGATTATTTTAACATCACCGAGCGGACGCCGGGTTATTTTTAACGAAATTTGATCCGATGCGGGTTCAGGCCAATAGTACCGGAAAGTACAACCACGCATTTCTGGCCTTCGCTGCTGACAGACATTTCCGGCCTTGATCGTGGCGTGTTTATGCGTCATCCGTTTCGAATCTGGGGAAAACTTTGCGTTTATATACATCATTCGGCGCGAACTCATTACAAATGTCTTATTTTGTCTCTTTTTGTTGTATTTCTGCAGTTCTGATTGATATTGCTGTATTACAAGTTCCAGCACCCAGTTCCTGCTGTAATGAAGCAGCCTTCTCACCCTAAGACTCTCTTCAGGTTTGGTACCATGACTCTCTCAACCCCCTACCCCTGTGTAATTGTCCTTTCTTCGAGGCAGGTAAGTCTGGTTTTGATCTTTCATGGACCGGGATCTGTAAAAATAGCAAATTTAGCAATCGTCATGCTACATGTAATTGCCTTTTTCACCATTTCAGCAATGGTGATGTGTATATAGTACGGGCACACTTGTGTGTTTATTATAATCATTAACGGACAGTTTTGGGATCTTACGGATACATACATTGGAGCAATTGCAGAATACCCCGCCACGCGAAAGTAACCCCCAAACATAGGCGGATACGGGGTGGATCAAAAGCGCAGAGCCGCAGAAAAAAAGAGTATCACGCATGTTTTTTCGAGTAAAATGCATTCATAATTAATACCACCAAAAGTTGGTCGTTGCTCCAGCTGGATCAACCGCTTTACACAGTGGGTTTGGTTATAACTGGCGATTTTCTTTTGGTAGATGCTCAACCCGCTGAGCCAGCAAGGCCTTCTCCTTCCCCGACTTCAAACACTGCTCCCTATTCTGCTCTATAGTTGTGAGGAGTTCTTTCTTTTGTTTCTCAATTTGATTAACTGTGTGCTTGAATGTCGCTAGCTCTAAATTCTGGGCAAGATTTTGGCGTTGAAAGTTATTAAGCGAGTCATTTCGGCTGGCAATCAAATCAAGTAGACTTTTGTTAGGTACAGAATCATGAGCCTCGACTCTACGTGTTTGGAACCACTCTACTTTTACATGTATAGCTCTGAAATTACTTGCAATGATTTTTCAAAGAGTGTGTCCAAGTTTACGTGTACGAGCCTAAGCTGCATCGCTCGTTTTTCTAAATGCGTCGTTAGCAGCATGCTGCCCTCTAGTCCTTTCAAAAATCAGCTGTGTTTCTTAGAGTGAACTTTCATACTTCTTTACCACCATACTGATTAACTTGTCTAATTCAACTTCATAGGGGCACTTGCAAATCTCATCCTCATCAACACTCGGGTGTCTTTTTCTCGCATGCCTGCATGCATTATAATTTAATAGGAAACTGGTTAAAAAACGGGTTTTAGGCGCGCGGTAAACGCAAATGGGAGAGGATGGTTTAAAAATGTTGACGTACTTGTATTATACGGTCCAAGAAGTGGATAGGCGGTGGTTAAAGAGATATGTTTGCCGATTTTGTTTGTACAGTGTACTTATTGTTTGTGTTAACATGTATGAATTAGGACAATTTGTTAGTGGGGGGGGGGGGGGGGGGGGGATCATGACTAATTTTGATCAGGAGCTTTAGCTTAACAACATATAAATAAGTAAATTTGTTTAATCGAAGCGTGGTTTTTTTTGTCTGACTAAATGGAGTTTAAAATGGATTTTTTCCTCGTAGACCAGGGACCAATTTTTTAAAACGTGTAAGTGCCACAACAATTTGCTTAGCACAAAAATAGTTTTGCTCAGTAAAAACAGGTTACCAGCCAAAACTCAATCAAAAACCTGCTGAACATCAGTCACAAACGATACACATCACCTAAATGTTATATTTGTAACCTTGTTTTTTCTAAAGAAGACTTGTCATGCTATATTAAGGGCCATGCATATTAAGGTACATATGTCGCATCGTGGAAGGCCTCCATCATATACTTAGACTTGGTGGGGTACATCTGCCTTGCTTAGTTGGTAATTTGAAGCATCTCTTGGGTTTCCTATGCAAATCAGATACTAAGGAAACTATATATGGCCTTCTACCTTTTAGGATATATTTCAATTCGTTGCCAGTATTGAAGAGCTTGACCGACCACAATGGCACGAGTCAGACGTGTTGAAACCCTCGCCCCTAATTTTCACGAGGCTCTTCTTATTGGCTAAACAAATCTTCTAGTTTGAGAAGTTGTACCGGGGTATTAGTTTTACCCCCTTTTGAACATTTGATATGAACAGAGTTGATGGAGATGTTTTAAGACTGTTTTGATTATTCCAAACAACCTCCTTGGCGGAGGTAATGAAACAATACTACCACGTACTGCTGGCCAAGACTACTCGCATGTATACCAAGAAAGCCCTCGGCTTAAAACTGTTAGCTTTGGCTATTTTAATTTTCATGTGGTGCTCTTGGTTGCGCTCTTGAAAATATTGTTTATCTTTGAGATAAGTGTTCACTCGTTGACCCTCATATTGTCTTGTGGGACTGCTCAAGAAGTCTGTCTTTTCACTGGACATACTCCCAAATCTTGACAAAGCTTCAGCTACTGTTAGTTTTACACTTTCTTTACTCTTTCCCTTTTTAATTTTATTTTGGACACTTTTAGTAATACTTTCAACCTTGTCTTACCTTTGCCACTCTGTCTTGAGGCCGATTGAGAAATTGATCCTTCAACTTGTGTCAAATTACTCAATTCTTTTTAACATTCAGTTGACTAAACATATTCTTTGCAATATAGTTAGCTCATTTGCGACATTGCATTCTTTGCAATGCACATTTGTATAGTTGGCTCATTTGCAACATTGCCAGTTTTATACTAAAGTAATCTCTGAATCAATAAAGCGGCGACCAATCTCTGGAATTTGAAAAATGTCTTTTATTAGCGACATTAAAATGAACAGATGGCAGACTCAATGGAAGTGCTTAAGTTTTAAGAAGATGGAATGTCTCACACAGTTCATTTGCTTTAACATGCATGTGTACTTTGTTCAATATATATATTGTATTGCATCAGTTTTTACAATCTCTAGCAGTCTTTTCCCACACGTTTCTGCATCATACTCGTACTCAATTCAGCGTAGCACCCACAACTTGTGGTGATCTGGACACCCATATCTTTTAGTACTTTGCCTTTTTAATTTTTTTTTATTTCAACACACGACAGAAGAAATTCTATAATTAGTACTGCTTGGTGTTGTGTTTTCATGATCAATTATACAACATTTGCAGATATCGCACATTTTTACTACCAAAATATTAAGAAATATCTTATTTATTTGAAAGTAAATATTGATTCTAGGCATCCAGCAAAATGATTGCGCTAGATATCCAGTAATTGTTCCTAGAAATTGAATTAAAAAGGAATATGTATTTCCAATCGCTGGACGGCGATCACAAAAAAGAACATAAGAACCACGGGCCGTCGCCGAAAACAAACGCAGTTTTCTTCTGCTTTTTTCAGCATCCATGAATGTACAGGTCAGTTAAACACTTAAACGATATTTACTATATAACTTCCCAATATAAATATAACTTCCCAAATCCACCCATTCCTGATAATTCAAACAATTATGGTAGTATGTATACACCCTTTGCTTTTTCTATAATTTTTCAAAATGATTTGTTAGAGGGTTTATTTATAGACGTTAGGAAACCAGACTAGTTGGCTTGCACCCATTAACAAATGTATTTCATAATTGACGAATTCGTTTGTTGTTTGCAAATGGTGTATACCAACTTTAAAGTTGCTCGGCGTATGAATCTGAATAGAAGTTTTTCTTCTAATATATTTATCAATTTACATTTTAAAAAGTAAAACTGCTATTTTCTATGTTTGTGCCTAGTGTACACATTATTTTATTTGTGTTGGTTGGCTGCAAACAGTCAATATCGTGAAGTAGTTATTATCTCACTGAACGTTTTTATCTTTTTCTGATTTTAAGAAAAATAGTAGTTTACTTTAAAAAAAATTAATTTTTTTTTTTCAAAGTGAAACTACTGCAATTGCTGCAGTATTCAATGTCAATATGGCTTGCAAATCTATGTTTTGGTAAAGTCTTCACTATATGTTACAAATTGAAGAAAACAAATGCATTTGGCAGTATTATTATAACGTACTACAAAAAGTCCATTGTTTATTTAAAAATAATAAACATACTGTGCTAAACACTACCGGTTACTGCTGTAACAGAGAAATTAGCCTTCCTTGCTGAACCATGGAGTGTTCTAATTTCCCACAGCTTTGCCTGAGGGAAATAACGATACAATGCTCCATGGATGACCTCCGGAAGTTAGTTTAACTTTTAAATAAAACTGAAAGGAAGTTTTTTTCATCATTAATTTGGGGTACAGTACATTGTGCTGAAGAATACTAAATTGCCAGTGTAGTAGGAATACTGCGTAGTGCAGTTTGCTCAATTATTTTGTATGTTACGGTAATGTTACTTTCAGTGTTTAGTAGTGAATACTACTGAATACTTATTGCTTTGTGGAGTGCTGTGGCCTTGTGGTCTGGAGCATTGAATCGCTGTCTGTGGGTGAAGCTGCGGATTGTGGGTTCGAGTCCGGCCCGGGGCAATGGTGCGTGTGCCCTTGGGCAAAGCACTTTGTCATTTATTGCTTCTCTCCACCCAGGAGTAAATGGGTATTACCCCTGTGAGGGCAGAGATGGTTGTTATCAGCGCCGAAATGGCAGCATTAAGCTGTGTTCTCCCCAGGGAGTACCAGTCTTGGTAGATACCGGTACAGATGAAAACTGCTAAAACTCCCTTTCAGTTGATATTACACATTCTGCAGTTCACATACATTGGTAGAATGACAAGGTTAGGAACGAGTTTGTATCTAGCCACCATATAACAGTACACTTCCTGATCCTTTATTCAATCATCTGAGATTGAGTTAAGCCATACTTTGGGCACACACATTATTATTAGTCCAATGGGGTAAACAACCGAGTTTAATTACTTCATCTGCAGGAGTTTACATCATATGTGTACCGGTACATGCTGTTTAACCAGATCGCGCCGGGACTATTTTAACATCACCGAGCCGAGGCGCGGAATTATTTTTAACGAAACTCGATCCGAGGCGGGTTCAAGACGACGGTACAACCACGCATTTCCGGCCTTGCTCGCTGCTGACAGACATTTTCGGCCTTGGTCGTGACGTGTTTATGCGTCATCCGTTTTTAATCTGGGGAAAACTTTGCTTGTATATACGTCCTCCGGCGCGAACTGGTTAAAGTTCATGTGGTAGTTGATATGGAATTTTCGCAAGGAAACACAACACTTTATATATTTTCAAGGAACCATATTTTCTGCAGTCTTTTTTTCCAAAAAATCAAGGAATGTGGGCTCAAGTGATCGCTGTCAAATTGGTGCCAAATAGCAATTAGTGATGGTTCTCCATAATGGTGGCTATCCATGGAAACCTGTGATAAGTTGGCACAGTGGGATCTGAATTTCCACAAAGTTAGAAATGGTGACAAGTGGTGACATTCAGTGGTGTCATCCAGTGACAACTGGTGACATCCAATAACAACCAGGAGCCAATGAAGGCTTGTTACTTTGTTTGTGTCATTTTTGTTCATCCAGTAAAAAGAAAAAAACCTGTGACAAATGACAATCTATTCTGGCTTCACATAGCTGCTGATGGACTGTGACTTAGTGTCACATTAACATCTCATGTCAATAACGGGTCTTGACAACACCAGTGACTCATGATAATTTATGTGGAGTGCCGTGGCCTTGTGGTCTGGAGTGTTGAATTTGTAATCTGTAGGTAAAGCTGCAGGTTGTGGGTTTTAAGTCCGGCCTGGGACTATGGTTCGTGTGCTTTTGGGCAAGGCACTTTGTCACTCATTGCTTTTCTCCACCCAGGAGTAAATGGGCACATGTGAGGGAAAAGATGGTTATTGTGGTTGATTTAGCTGCTTTGCGCTGAAATCATGGGCAGCATCGAGCTGTATACATGTACTCCCCAGGGAGCTGACATGGTATTTGGAATGTTTTATTGGCCAAATGACCGGGGTAATAATGTTAAGCGCTTTGAGACTTTGGTGATAAAGTGCTATATAAGCACCGCACATTATTAATTCACCATACGGTCCTTGCAGCAAGCTGTAAAAAAAGATCTGTGAGTTGTGCATAAATGGATGCAAATCATGGAATATAATGCAGTTAAACTGCATTTTTATAGTTTGTATTTTAAAATAGACAAACTATTCACTAATGGAACACAAGTTTGTTCTGTGCAAACAACTCACATGTATTATTAATGTGGAGAGCCTGGTCACCAAGTATGTTGAGTTCTTGGCAACGCCACTCAGTTTTGTAGGAAGATGTTGTCTTTTTAAAAGATGTTGTTTTTTTAAAAGATGTTGTCTTTTTAAAAGATATTGTCTTTACAATCTGCAGCAAATGGACACTTTGACATGTAACACTAGTTGACCCAGCAGAAAATTGCAGGTCATCAGTAAACACGATGGCATCCAGGATGACATGCACACGTTCAACCGTTGTACTAAAGAATGTTTCCTATACAATATTTAAACTTTAGTTTTTTTTTTACATAACACTAAGAAAAATATGGTTCCTTTAGTTAGTCACATAATTTACTCGAATTAGGAATTAATGTTCCAATAGTCAGATTATGTTGGTGTCGTGTATGTAAGCTGTTGGTGTTTACCACTTGTAATAGCTACGCAAAGATTGGGGTCGGAAGTTGAACAACGGGTTTGATTTCAATTTCTATTTGGCTAAAGGGGAAAGTGTACTTATGCACTGGCTCCCCGGACTGGCCTCACTTCAGGGTGTCAGTTGGGGACTATTCTCTAACTGACGGAGACGGTGTACCATACACTTTACCCCAGTGAACAATTCAATGTCATTAGGCCACAAAAAACAGTGTTTCTCCCGGCTACCCAACCTACGCTATTTTTAAACAGCATCGACAGTACACACTAAACAAAATTCTTGAAAAAAAAGAGATAAACACACTTTGACTACATGCAAGAAACCTACAGATGTGCACAAAAAGTGCCCCTCCAAAAATTATATATAAATATATATATAAAAATATCTCGACCTCCATGTACATGTACACCTACTGTTTTCCAGCGAGGTTGGGAAACTCTACGTTAACACTTTTGCGTCAACCCTAAACTTAGAATCGTAACGTATTTTAAAGAATAATGTCAAACACAAAAAAGTGTGTTTACGGTATTCACTTAATGTATATCATGGAATTGTTTTATTTGTGTTCATGTGCATGCACAATTATCAACTATAATTATCAATTATAATTATCAATTTGGCCAGGTCTGTTGGGTTACCGTAAACACACCATTTTGTTGTTTGAGCTAACTTTTACTATTTTCATTTAAAGTTAGGATACGCCATTAATAATTGCTTGAATTATAATGAATAGGTGGATTTGGGAGGTTGTATTTTATAGTAAATTTTGTTTAACTGACCTGTTTGAAGTTTTAAAATCATGAATGCTGAGAACAGCAAGAAAAACGGAGTTCGTTTTCAGCCGGCGTCGGGCAGTGATTCTTATATTGATTTTTCATGATATATTTATTATATTACCGGTAGCTCAATCATTTTGCTGGCTGCCTACAACCATTATTTACTTTTAAATATGTAAGATCTTTCTTACTAATTGGGAAGTAACATTTGTTTATCTGCAACTAAAATACATGCAACACCAAGCAGAATTAATTTTCTAGTTGATTACAATTTCTCCTATGGCCACAAGTTCAACTAAGGCACAGAAGAATGACAAATGGTACATATACTGTAGTTTCGTCTGGTCATATAACCAAAGCAATTTTCCATGTGCAGAACAATAAGTCTCACTTCAAAGCGCGTTTTATGACTCTTCATTCCCAGCTTTACTTCCCTGATCTCCTTCCTTAAAACGGTTCTTTCTTCTGCCTCAGGCCAGATATATCTGCTTCCGTTTTTTCCACTTTTTTTACTCGAGTATTTCATTCTTAGTCACTGACCTCTTCCACAGTTTCAGCTTCGGAAAAATAATTCTTTATCCTGAGGCTATATCTTGAACTTGCATTTTTACATGTACATGTAACGGGAGTTAATTACCTTCCAAGTTAGGAACACATTAGGTGTTGATTCTTCTCTTGCATTCCTCATACTAATTATTCCCTGGGCTACGTGTCGTAATGCATTTCGCTGGTTTCCAACAAACAGCTGTTTTTAGTTTGAGACGAGTGGTCCACCCCGCACCCGTAACAATTAGATATGACATAAGATTGAAATACAATTCTAATCCATAAACACAATTAATAGGAAAACATGTTCCCCGTTGCCTCTGCTTTGGCGTCCAGTGGTATATGTAGCCGCTGTTGCCCTGGGGATAGGGTTGCAGTGACGGCCGTATAACATATGGACCAGCGGGTTCGCCGGAAGTCTCATCTGAAGAGGTACACAAATGTATAATTTGATTGAATTCGTCGTCCTCCTTCGAATCATAGTGTTCAGGAATATCAAAACGTTGAGTGAAAAGGAAATCTGTATACATGTATAACCATCGAAATGTCGTCTTGAAGCCATGATTCTTATTGAGCAAGTGAGGAAAAGTGTGGGGAAAGGGCCGATTTGTATACAGCCTTATAGGATATTACTGCAGCCAGTCTGGGCCATGCTAGATCCTGCAAAATGTCTTCTACATGTATATACAACTCGAAGAGATATTCAATACTATCCATAATGCAAGAATGTTGGGTTTGAGAGGGATGGTCGATAATGCACCCATTACAGTTTGAATATATTGCTGTTTGTAACATAACTCGAATGACGAGCCCAAAATGACACATCAAATGCGCCCTAACCTCCGCTACGGAGTCCAATGACACATAACCACTGTCGTCCGGCTGGTGCGGTCCCGGGGCGGGCTGTATGGTGGTTGATGGGCTTATCGGGGCAGGAGGACTCTGGTTTCACAAGATTCACGGGGAATTTGGTTAATGGAGATGTGGAGAAACCGAAGAATTGATTTGAAACAATTTCTCGACATTACCGACGGATACAATGGAATTTGCAAAATGTCTGACATTGACCAGTACATCCTATATTGATGTGATTTGTTTATGCCCATAGCAATGATAAGTGCTACAACTGCACCAAGTGCATTCCTTAATTATGAAGGGATGCCACCCTCAGGAACCGCATTAGGTTGAGGCGTTTGTAGGCCAGATCTTCGCGAAGTTTGGAAGAGGGATGGCACTATCCCAATCAGTGACACTTCTTCTCTGGTGACTTGTATGGCTTAATATGGATTTTAAGCATGACGTAAAAAAGCTCAAGAGTTGTTGAGAGGTGGGATGATCTTGACCCTGGAAGTCTTGAGCAAGCTTTTCTCGGGCTGAGCGTCTGGCGTTTGTCAGCTGGGCCTCGGTGATGGGTAGTTGACGCTCGTATTACTCCAGCGTAATTCTTGTAAAGAGCAGCGATGTTCTTTTCTGGAGATTGCTCCAGCGATCCTGGAATGACCTCTTTTAGAGATCGGTGTAGACGTGGTGGCTTTATTTTTACCTCGATGTAAGGTGGCGGTGTGTTAGTCTCGATTGACTTGAAAAGGAGCCGTATTTGGCGGGTGATGCATGCTCCTTGGAAGGTGTTGACGTTTTCTGCCAGTAGTTTCACCTGTTTGAATTTTTCCTCAGATAATCTGTGTGAGACCGTGGTTGGTATGGTTCGTGGTGTGGACGGGCCAGAGTTGAGTTCACAGGATAGAAGAAGTGGCTCATCGTCGCTTGGAATGCTATATCGTCTCTAAATATATATTATTTTCTCAAATTTCACTCATCACTTATCACTACGAGACGCACGCGACTATGTATCTCGCACCTACGTCAATTTCAATTGTCGATCGGTTTGTAAATTCGCTGCCTTTATCGGTGTAAATCATAACGGGAGGTCTGTCGCCGGACTCGAACTTTGATAAGTTAGAAACATCCACTAAATATAACTGATGAATCTCGTCCCGTCCCACGGCCACAATTTTATTTCTAGGATATCTTTTTTTAGCGGGCTTATGCAGCGCGTAAACATCCTGACCGCGAAGAAAGTCTTGAATTTGCTTTCGCGTTATTTCGTACTTCCACTCCCGTTTCGCCGCACGATACAACTTGTCAATACTACTCAGCCCGCTTTCGAGACCTATGTCGTAATATAACGTCTTTAAATAACTGTCGCGATCACCCATCTTATCTCATCGAAGCCGAAGTTTACAATGACCATCCTATATATATTTCCTTACCCTTTTAATATCAACGGTGTTATCTTTTCATACACCTTCTCTGATTTGATTGTTTTTGTTGTTGTTTTTTTAAAGTTTTTTTTTTGTTTATTTATTTTTTATTTATTTTTTATTTATTTATTTATTATTATTATTATTATTATTTTTTTATTTATTTTTTAATTTTAAGTTTGTTCTTTTTAAATTGTTTTAATTTAAGTTAAAAATACAACAACTTTTTTCCTACATAAATATGAAGACATTTGAAACATTGTTTTCACTTTTTAGTTTGTTTTATTATTTTATTTAAAAGTAAACGCATTAAAATATTTAGGTTTACAAAATACAAAATGACAAATATTTACAAAGACAAAACAAAAACTTACATAGTTTAAGTAAATGTACACACTTTTAAAAAACCCAATAAATCAGCAAAAATTACAGATATATACAAACAAAAAAACAAACAAAAAAACCAAATAATACAAAATGTTAAAAGAGAAAGAGAGAGAGAAACAAAATTAAGAAAACAATTAAAAAAACTCCCACGCAACCACATATTCCCGATGCAACGGGTACGTTATTAGTCTTCGAGAACATACTCCCTCAACTCATTGAGGGAGCTACCATCAGCCAACTCTACCCAGAGAAAATCATAGTAGTCAACTATGGCAAGATCTTCGTAGAGATACTGAGATCGTAAACAGCCAATGGCTTTTACTCGGTCCAGCCATTGGCGTAGACTCATCTCAGTATCTCTACAAAGATCCTGCAAAATATCATCAAAATATAAATCGTATAGATAGTCCTCACTCTCCATTATGCACGAATGCTGTATCTGAGATGGGTGGTCTACGACGCACCGTAGCAGCGGGAATGTATGGCTATACCCAACATTAGTCTAATAACCGCCCCAAAATGGCGCATGAGATGGGCCCTCATATCCGCAATGGCGTCTAAGGAAATATAACCGCTGTCGTCCGGCTGGTACTGTTCAGGGGCGGGCGGTACGGCAGGCTGTGGGTTCCACGCGGGGAGATTCAGGAGTTGAGGACTCGGGGCTGGGCTGGGGTTTGGCGTTGCCGGAAGGCTCCACGCGAGCGGACTTGAAACAGCGGGGCTATGGGGAGGAGGACTGGATGCCTCGAAGACATCGTCTTCCAGTTCTTGGTATGATTCTACGAAAATAAATAAAAGCATTATTATTTATTGTGAACCGACATTTAGGTTGGTTTGGGAGTGTTCGTTTGTTTCGAGTTTCTCAACGAAAAACAAAATTGATGATAAGAAAAACAACAACTTTCCGTATTCTGAACCTGTGAGGTCGATCATTGCGGCCTCTTCTTCATCGCACGGGGCATCTGTGTATTTAAAAGAAAAGTCATTTATACTTTACACACGCAACGAAGAACAATCTTACGAACCATTTTAGATCGCTCTCAGACTCTGAACGCGTACATTACGTAGACGTTGAATCAAATAAAGACGAGAAATAACTTACCGTATTCCGATACCGTCAGGTCGATGATTTCGGCCTCCATAACACACGGGGCAGAATCTACGTATTTAAAAAATACAAAACAAATACAAAACAAATAACAATACTGAAGAAAACGAACAGGCATAGGTGATGCGTGGATGAGTTGGATAATAGTCCCGACATTATTGGTAGAGTATTCGGTTCTAATGCACACTCCTAATACACGAACATCTTTTCAAAAAGTATTTAACACTTTTGCAAAGCACTGCAAGATCCTAATGAAGTTAAGCATGCATTTTCAACTTCAAACAATTGCTATTGTTATGCAGACTGCTTACGTTTGAAATAAATAGCAGTTTACATATTATTTTTCTAGCGCCAAAGAAAAGTTAAATTTGTTTTCTTACCAAAGATGTCATTCATTTTCTCTTTATTTAATTGTGGCTTTGCCCCAACTGCTCCATTAGCATTGGAGCAGGTACCAGTCAGTGAGTGTGTCGCCATCTCTGCTCTGGTAAATCCCTTCGTCATCAGGTCATTTGTGCAAATCATGTCAGTTGACCCGATTTCCACCGTTCCTTCTTCAAAAACAATCAAAGAGACCAAACTTTATGGTGATAGTCAGAGACGGACTTTCGCAAATTAAAAGGCATATAAAAAGCAGGGATTAACGTAAAAGTCGTATCGTAGACAAAATAATGGTAGAGTAGAGTGCACACGTGTTTACCGGTACGAACGTTGAGAAAAAAATGCCGGCAATTTGACTCGCGCGCGAATTTTGATGACGCTAATTTTATTTAAAAGTGAACGCATTAAAATATTTAGGTTTAAAAAATACAAAATGACAAATATTTACAAAGACAAAACTAAAACTTGCAATATAGTTTAAGTAAATGCACACACTTTAGAAAACAATAAATCAGCAGAAAAAAACAAATATATACAAAAACCAATAATACAAAATGTTAAGAGAGAGAGACAAAATTAAGAAAACAAGGTAAAATATATAACTCGCACGCAACCACATAATAACGGGTGCGTTATTAATCCGCCAAAACATACTCCCTCAACTCGTTGAGGGAGCTACCATTCGCCAACTCTACCCATAGGAAATCGTAGTAGTCGACTATGGCAAGATCTTCGTAGAGATACTGAGATCGCAAAAAACCAATGGCTTTCACTCGGTCTAGCCATTGGTGTTTTTGTTTTTGTTTTTTTGGTTTTGTTTTTATATTGTTTTAGTTTAAGTTAAAAATACAACAACTTTTTTCCCCATAAATATGAAGACATTTGAAACTCTGTACTCTCCATTATACACGAATGCTGTATTTGTGATGGGTGGTCGACGATGCACCCGTAGCAGCGGGAATGTATGAATATACCCAACATGAGTCTAATTATGACCCCAAAATGGCACATGAGATGGGCCCTTATATCCGCTATGGGGTCCAGAGAAATGTAACCGCTGTCGTCCGGCTGGTACGGTTCCGGGGCGGGCGGTACGACGGGCGATCAAACGGGGGGATTCAGAAGTTGAGGACTTGGGGCTGGGCTCGGGTTCGGCGATGCCGGAAGGCTCCACGCGAGCGGACTTGAAACAGCGGGGCTCGTGGGAGGAGGACTGAGTGCCTCGAAGACATCGTCTTCCAGTTCTTGGTCTGATCCAACGAAAAGAAATACAGACATTATTATTTATTGTGAACCGACATTTAGGTTGGTTTGGGAGTGTTCGTTTGTTTCGAGTTTCTCAACGAAAAACAAAATATTATACTTTGACGATATTTTGCAGGATCTTCGTAGAGACACCTTCGAAGACCTATTTGTTTCAGACCACTCAGAATATTCTCGTTTAGTTAAATTTAATGGTTTTGTTACTTCTGATTTGGTATAATTTTTGTTTGCGCCACGGATTATATACATTTTCCTGCTTTCGTTTATAAACATCTACTTCCGACAGGTGCATTATTGATCGGCCAAAACATACTCCCTCAACTCGTTGAGGGAGCTATTTTTCGCCAACTCTATCCATAGGAAATCGTAGTAGTCGACTATGGCAAGATCTTCGTAGAGATACTGAGATCGCAAAAAACCAATGGCTTTCACTCGGTCCAGCCATTGGTGTTTTTTTTTTTTTGTTATATTGCTTTTTATATTGTTTTAGTTTAAGTTAAAAATACAACCACTTTTTTTCCACAAATATGAAGACATTTTAAACTCCGTACTCTCCATAATACACGAATGCTGTATTTGTGATGGGTGGTCGACGACGCACCCGTAGCAGCGAGAATGTATGGATATACCCAACATGAGTCTAATTACGACCCCAAAAAGGCACATGAGATGGGCCCTCATATCCGCTTATCTACGAAAAGAAATACAAACATTATTATTTATTGTGAACCGACATTTAGGTTGGTTTGGGAGTGTTCGTTTGTTTCGTGTTTCTCAACGAAAAACAAAATTGATAAGAAAACAACAACAACAACAACAACAACAACAACTTACCGTATTTTGACCCTGTGAAGTAGACCATTTCGGCCTCTTCATCGAACGGGGCATCTATGTATTTAAAGGAAAAGTCATTTATACTTTTCACACGCAACGAAGACCAATCTTACGAACCATTTTAGATCGCTCTCAGACTCTGAACACGTATATTACGTAGACGTTGAATCAACAAAAATAGACGAGAAATAACTTACCGTATTATGATCCTGTCAAGTCGATGATTTCGGCATCCATGACACACGGGGCAGAATCTACGTGTTTAAAAAGAGAAATAACAAAAAACATCATAAGACTACTGAATAAAACGAATAGGCGTAGGTGATGCGTGGATGAGTTTTGTGATATAGTTTTATGCAATCGGTACAGTCGTGGGCTGCGGACTGCGCGGTAGCCACGAAACAAAATAATATGGTAACTTACCGCTAGGGTGAGGCACGGGAGACTTAGGCGACCACATAACATCTTCGTCCGTGACAAGAACGTCAAGTAAAGCCCACTCCATAGTTGCGTCAAAGTTGTCCGATTGCCCGTTGCCTTCGTTTGACAAACTGCCCAAAACGCCAACGGGTAGCGTGGTCTTGTTGACGCAATCGGTTGTTTTTCAGTCTTCTGAGCCTCTCCAGCACACGATTTAGTATTCAACTCCCCGGCCTCGGAATCCGACGATCGTTCCCTTTTATCCCGAATACAGGCACGGCAAAAACGCGAGAAAAACTTTAGCATTGATCATCATCGGCGCCATTTTGATAACGCATGGCCTGTCGCACGTGCAATGACCATGTACACGTCCGTGTGTACATGTACATGTACATGTACATGCATACATGTGCAGACCATCACATGGAGGACCTATTGAGCAGTCTATCCAATAGGGGACATTTTTCTGGAGGTACATGATCATATCAATGTGAGGACGCCATACACATAATTCTCTATTTTGCTTATTATCAAGGCGCGTTTGCCATTTCAGCCCAAATACATTCACAAATGTTTTCTAACACGAGTGAATTATTTCCTTGGGTGCGGAAAATTGCTGCGTGTGTACACGTCCACCGGCGTGGAGTGGTTAAAGATAGCCACTTATCGTTGTTCTCGAATAAGTGTGTTGCGGCAAAAGTCTTTGATGTTCTTCCATGATCGACTCTGCAGTGCTATGGTGCATGATCTTTGAATATCACGCTTACCAGGAATTTTCTTCAGAACAAAGAATCTGTGCAGACTTTCCATGACGTCTCTTCTCTCCTCTTCCGTCCAATTACGACGTGTCACCGTTCTCCGCCGATGCCTCACCGTGACTGATGCCTTGTTTGCTTGAACCTGTACTGTAATACAACACATACATTACAGCTTTAGACACACGAATTCATCAGTAGTTTTTACACATACAATGACTGCCTGACATTGTGACACTGGTGACACACTGATAAGACATTTCAACTTCCTGCTGTCGCGGGTGTCGTTGACATCACCGATGTTGCCATCACCGATGTTACCATCACTGCAGGTGTCGTTGACATCACCGATGTTACCATCACTGCAGGTGTCGTTGACATCACCGATGTTACCATCACTGCGGGTGTCGTTGACATCACCGATGTTACCATCACTGCAGGTGTCGTTGACATCACCGATGTTACCATCACTGCAGGTGTCGTTGACATCACCGATGTTACCATCACTGCAGGTGTCGTTGACATCACCGATGTTACCATCACTGCGGGTGTCGTTGACATCACCGATGTTACCATCACTGCGGGTGTCGTTGACATCACCGATGTTACCATCACCGCGGGTGTCACTGCCATCGTCACTGCCATTGTCGCTATCATGTCTGTCATCGCTGCTGTCACTCGTGAAGCCTTCTGAAGTGATTGGGAAAAAACCACATAGAAAACACTATTGTCTAAATGCATATGTATCCAGGTCAACTTACAAACAGTCATCGGGCATGTGTACCTCATGCACAGATCCATTTCAATTGTACTTACCTCCCAATACATCCAATTCGTCCAAGGACCTGCCCTCATGGGAAGGCAAGTTGCCCCTCTCTAAGCTGAGGTACAGTCTCGACAATTGTGTTACCCTCTGCACAGTGTCTGGCAGCTGGTAGTATTCACGGTGTATTCGCAAGTCGTGACCCATGAAGTTTGCTAATGTATCTAGCTGATGCTCCTTCAATGATAATATTTGTGATGCAGTTGCTACATGTTTACGAAGCTTAGTAGACCGGATGCTTGTAGGATTATCTAGACCCACAATGTCAGCATAGGATCGGAGCTGGTCACTTCCTCGTATGTGGCCCAAGCCTCCATAACAGCGCGCAAACAAGTAAGTGTTCTCTGTCGCTACTCCAGCTTCAATTCTCTTGGCTACAAGTGCACCCAACCATGTCACTGCATCAGTACACAGCAGCACTGGTACAGTCCGGCCCTTCTTACCCACTATTTCAACAACTGTGAACATTTTGCATAGATGCCGTTCCAAATCACTCAAGACACAACCCCCATCAAGTTGTGCTGTGGTGCGCTTGTGAAAATCGTGTAATTGCATCTTTGACACCTCCCCTTGTCGCCTGCGATTGAACATTATGAGATGGCACAGCATCACTTCATTCAAACACTTCCATACAGGTTTGATTCCATCACCAGACGCATCTTCCAGAATTTGCACTTGCTGGTTGGCAGCTTCTTTAAGGAAGGACGACATCTTAACAACATCTGCATTGGTTGGGAGAACTGTATTCTTGTTCCGCTTTTCTTGGTACAATGTTCGGTGTGCATGGACAGATACATGGTCTCGCCACTTCAAATTGCATAACTCCAACAACTGTTCTGCGTCGTCAGCTTTCTGCTTGAGGCCGGCCATGCTCTAGAGCATTTTCTTTCACCACCAGGGCACACTTTTTTATGGAATGTCCTATCTTTAGTGCCAATGATGGAACACTATACAATTGTTTGCGTTTCTCAAAGCTAGCAATGTCATGAACAGCCTGAATTATGTTATTCACATGCCGGGGATGCACAAACAGCTCGAGCGATGCATTTGGTTGCACAGTATTCTCCCTGAGTTGTAAGATGAGGCGACCTAATTCACGCAATTTGTTTCGGATATATCCGTGTTGATCTACATCATGGCCCATTTTTAGGAATTCACGTTTGGCGAACTCAATAACCAACGAGTCGGTCTTGGCTATCAAGGCAACCTCATCTGTCTTCATCGGACAGAGAATCTTGTTTAGCTCAAAAGACACATCCGGAGGAGGCGGTTTCAATAAATCACTCTTGTGAGCAACTCGGCCACGTACACGAACACCTTTACTACTGCTATTATCATGGGCAGAGAGCGCTGGATTTAGTAAGCACTTAATACAATTTTGCACAGACCCTAGGGAGTTACGGTTAATAAATAACTACATTTGCATATACTAAAAACTCATTCAAAATGTACATTATGTACATTTATGTTAAAAAGTTAAACTAAATGCATAAAATAAACAATATGAAAAGTGATTATTAATATTATTGTTTTAAAATATTAATTAATGAAAAAGGCACAATTCGTTTTTAATTTGTTGTCTTTTGCTTGGGTGACTTGGAGAGGGGGCAACTTGACGAGGGGCCGACCTGGTCATGGGAAAAGCGGAAAAATTGGTAGTGGGCGACTTGACGTAGTGGACGACTTAATTTGTGAGGGGACAACTTTACATGTACTTGTAATCGATTTGATTCGGGTACGAGTTGATGACCCAAATTATAACATTTCACTTTTTTATGTCATGCAACAATTTCAGTTGAGAAAAAAAATGCACATAAATATGTGTCTATCTATGATTTTTTAGTATAACCGAATATTTCTTAATTGGCTGGATTGTTTATGTTGATGTTTTTTGGTTTGGTTGGGCATGTGGAACCATGGAGGTATGGTGGAACATATTGTAATGGTTGTGAGAAAGCTGACGATTGCTCTACTATAGTACCTCCATGTTCGGGCCAAAGATTATTACAAGTTTTTAAGTTTTCACGAAGAGACAAATTCGTGCGCTATGGGCAAAAAAGCCACCACCGTAGATTTGGAATTTTCACGAACGGACGAAATATAATTTGTGAATTTTCACGAACAGACAAATTGTATTTTGTCCCTACGTAGATAGAAATAAAGTTGCTCCGAGTACAAAAACAACGCGTATACAATGTATATACATTGTATATACATTCACGAAGAGACAAATTAGGGCAACACTAGTTTTTAAGTTTTCACGAAGAGACAAATTTGTGCGCTATGGGAAAAAAGCCACCACCGTAGATTTGGAATTTTCAGGAACAGACAAATTTATATCTACATTAATTGCTCGTCAATTAAGTTTGTTAGTGTTCTTTAATATGTATATTGTTATAGTGTTAGATCTCACCTCTCTGTACGTACTAAATATAAGTATTATGTGCTTTACAAATAGGCGAAATCTCTTTTTCAAAAAGTGACCAACTTAAAACCTGATTTTCTCAAAACCAATGTGCAACTCCCCGTGGCCAAATTGGTCTCTTCGTGAAAACGCTGACGTCGGACATGTGAAAAGAATTCCACATGTGAAATTAATTATTTCAACAATACCCGATTACTATTTCCTTCAATATTCTATGTAAATTGTACACGAGAAAAGTTTTAAACATATTTGTTAATTATAATGTACGTACCATAACATTAGGGCACTTTCTGTAGGTCTAAACTTGAGCCGATGAAAATGACGCTTTCCCAAAATGACAGCAAGACGCGGATAACGCGTCCTATAGCGCCTAGGAGACGGCACTTCGATAATCTGGCCGCTAGGTGGCGCTATTACAAGTTGACTTGTTCGGATGGATACAAAATACTGCACGTTGGCATTACGACGAACCGAGAACATATTCCAAATCCGTTGAAATTTTGACAATAATTATAAATCGCCAAGGAGATGCCATTTTTGACCTAATAACAAATCGAGGACGTCCTCGGTATGTTGAAGGTCCTCGGTCTGTGAGTGTGTAATCACACGAAAGTGCTCGATTTTCAGGCTTTGACAAGAGCGTAGAAGCACTGACCCCATGGATTATATACATTTTCTGCTTTCGTTTATAAACATCTACTTCTGACAGACCGAGCAAAAAACGAGTTTTTCCCACGGTTGACGTTCAAATCCAACGTGATCGCGCTCCTTCAAAAGATTAGACGCGAGTTCACTTAACTGCAACTCTGATATTTCCGTAGCCAAATGATTGAATCGATTTTCCGTTTGAGCTAATTCCACTAATGGAGGCGTTTCCGACCGCTTACGTTTTCTGGTAGACATGACGTACAATTTCAAGAACAAAATGATATAACTTTTCCCGTTACACGCCACTTTTATCCTATTTGTTAGGATGGGTGTAGGAAAATATTACGAAACGCCGGGGTTTAAAATAGATATCGTCTCTAAATATATTATTTTCTCAAATTTGAACAATTCCTCACAAGCGTACGAGACATCTACAAACTATTTCTTGAATTTCCCGCATCACTCATCACTCCGAGACGCACGCGACTATGCATCTCGCACCTACTTTAATTTCAATTGTCGATCCATGCACGTCGATCCGTATTTTTTATTTCCATTTTTTCTTTATTATGTCTTTGGGCAATGTTTGGAAAAGATAGTGCAGCGATAGTCCTGGAACTGAAATACCACATTTGAACATGTCCATGTTGCGCTTTCTGTAGAATGTAAACATCTTCTCCAGTGCTCCTATGAAGGGTTCCACATCCAGATTGTTGTACCATACCAGGAAGTCCCAAAATGTGGTCATGTTGTTGTCATCCCAATCCCTACGACAGTATGCATAATAATCAGAAGAAATGTTCTCACCTCTTAACATGCTGTGAAACGTTTTCATGCGGTGGCAGTTCGTCGTTTTGTAGTTTCTCTAAACTATCCATCCATTCGTACGGGAAATGACCTCTGGTATGTGGGCAGTCGTATGCTCTCAGACATTTTGCGTACGAATATCCTGCGGCAAGATAGTTCGATATATCCAAAAATTTCAGTTTCTCAGTTTTGATGACCATGTAATACCCGCCTCTTTTGATGATGAGTTTGGCAGGATCTGTTCTCTGTAGTTCGGTGTACAGGTGTTTCTTTACGACATTCAAGTCGTATTTTCCTGAATTGAAACCAATGAAACCGGAAGTTCGAGTAAATACTCGTCTAATGCCTACTTCAGTTTGGTAGCATGTAGTTGTTTAGAGCGATTGTTTTGTTGTTTTTTGGTTTGCTCCAGTTCTTGCTGCTGACGATTGATCATGATGTCCAACTCTTCCAACAGTCGTTGATATTTCTTCCTCAGCAACACATAGGCCGTATCACTAATGCGGTGAAGGTCTTCTACCATCCGACTCACTCAGCAGGATTTCCCTCGGACAAGAAACACGTTGCGTTTTCGAAACCTGGCACGTTGCAAGAAAATAATGTGTTTCAAAAGAATCATTCCAAACACAGAACAAATGGCAATACTTCTGGTGATGATGGCATATGCACCGCTTTAAACACAATTTTGTCAATTAAGAGAGAAGTTCAGTTTAGGGCTGTGCATCGGAACTGGGTATTTAAGTACCCGACAGTCATAACATTGTTTTAGTTTAAGTTAAAAATACAACATTTGTTTTTATTAATATGAAGACATTTGAAACATTGTTTTCACTTTTTAATTTGTTTTATTATTTTATTTAGAACTGAACGCATTAAAATATTTAAGTTTAAACAAATACAAAATACAAAACCAATGGCTTTCACTCGGTCCAGCAAAATGAAGATCCTGCAAAATGTCGTCAAAGTATAATTCAAACAGATACTCTTCACTTTCCATGATACATTGCGAGGAATGGTCAATAGTACACCCTTCGCAGCGCGAATGTATGGCTATACGAAGCATCATTCTTAACACGAGACCAAAATGGCGCATCAGATGTGCTCTCATATTAGTAATCGGGTCCAGAGACACTTTCGCTGTCGTTCGGCTGGTACGGTTCAGGGGCTGGCGGTACGGCCGGTTGTGGGTGGTTGGTTTGGGAGTGTTCGTCTGTTTCGAGTTTTTCAACGAAAAACAAAATTGATGATAAGAAAACAACAACTTACCGTATTCTGACCCTGTGAGGTCGATCATTTCAGCATCTTCTTCGTCGCACGGGGCATCTGTGTATTTGAAAGAAAAATCATTTATACTTTTCACACGCAACCAAGAACAATCTTACGAACCATTTTAGATCGCTCTCAGACTCTGAACGCGTACATTACGTAGACGTTGAATCAAATAAAGACGAAAAATAACCTACCGTATTCCGATCCCGTCAGGTCGATGATTTCGGCCTCCGTAACACACGGGAAAGAATCTAGTATTTAAAAAAGAAAAAAGAAGAAAAACATAGAAATACTGAAGAAAACGAATAGGCGTAGGTGATGCGTGGATGAGTTTTGTAATATAGTTTTATGCAATCGATAAAGTCGTGGGCTGCGGACTGCGCGGGAGCCACGAAACAAAATAATATGGTAACTTACCGCTAGGGTGAGGCACGGGAGACTTCGCCGACCACATAACATCTTCGTCCGCGACAAGGGCGTCAAATAAAGCCCACTCCATAGTTGCGTCAAAGTTGTCGTTGAAGAAATGCTGAGATCGATTCATGATATGGGTGGTGAAGGGGACGATTGTGATGTTTAAACAGTTTGAGCGAGATGGTGTCGAAGACCGGACCCTGCCCTTTTTATCATGCATTTTAGTCACTTTTCCCCCGGGCTCATTGTCTTCATTTTAACCGATACACAGATCATCTACCTCTTCTATAGCGGAATCGATTGCAATATAGTTTAAGTAAAAAAACAAAACCCTAAAACAAACTTTAGAAAACAATAAATCAGCAAAAAATACAAATATATACCAAAACCAATAATACAAACTGTTAAAAGAGAAAAAAAAAATATATTAATTAATTAAAATACATAATTCACAACCATACATTCCCGCTGCAACGGGTGCATTATTGATCGGCCAAAACATACCCCCCAACTCATTGAGGGAGTCGTTGTTTGTTAATTCCACCCGTAATAATCAACGATTGCCAGATCTTCGTAGAGATCGCAAAAACCAATGGCTTTCACTCGGTCCAGCAAAATGAAGATCCTGCAAAATGTCGTCAAAGTATAATTCGAACAGATACTGTTCACTTTTCATGATACACGAGTGTTGAATTTGCGAGGGATGGTCAATAATACACCCTTCGCAGCTCGAATGTATGGCTATACGAAGCACCATTCTTAACAAGAGACAAAAATGGCGCATTACGGAATAAACATTCCCCCCCTCTGGGAATAGTGTGGAGGGTGAAATCAACCGCTCGTTCAAACTTATGTCAATCTGGCTGAATAGAGATTGTAGAAATAATTTGACGGGCCCACGTGATCTGCATCCGTCTGGTCGGAGCCGTCTCCCTTGGTGATTTTTGCTCTGATGTACTGCTGCGTTTGGTTCAAGTCCATGTATTCGTCTCCGGACCCCGGTACGAGAAACTCTATGGGTCCTCCATCAGAAATGGTAGAGATGGGGTGAAATTCCTCCCACTGCCCCCTTTCGATGCTGGTTTGTGTAGGTGGGATGGAGAAAATATCAAGTTCTGATTTAGTGCATTCGCACGAGTTATTAGCGACATGATGACGGTTGTGGGGTTAGCGCTTAATCAAATAATATATCTGTTGATCTTTTCGCTCTCCGGCGGGGTGAGGAAGTGGCGCGTCTGCCTGTTGCTTTCCTTTTTATACCCCGCCGTTTGGGTTGTGAAAGTCGGGTATTTATACCACGAAGAACCGTGTGTCCAACGTTCTTTCATTGGCGGCCGATTTGATGTTTTTACCCTCCAGCGCATCTTGCGCGATGCCTACACCCGTACGTTCTAGTACCCGTACTACAGTAGTACGTTCTGTGCCATCGCTAAAATCTGTGTTTTGAATTATGACGCTACTATGACAACAAATGCACCAACACCAAATTTTCCGGACAAGTTGTTTAACCCTATCAACCCCAAGACATATTTCACCACACATGCTTTGGTTCCCACAGTTGTAGGCATAGCATGTTCAGTTATTTACCAGGCACATTTTAGAAAACTTTCAGTGAATAAGCGCCCTCATTAGACAATCTCATGAAAGGCAACTCGTGCAAGCCCATTAAATGAGACTCCAAAAATGATAATTGTTCTGGTAATTAGATGTAGATTGTTTTGTTCAGCGGTGGTTCATGAAACCCAAGTTACTAATGGAATTGACATACAACATTTTGCCACTAGTGTCTATTTATTATTGTTAAATGGAAGGGGAAAATATCGAAACCTTATGATTACCGGCCCCGCCAATTGTGGGAAAACATTTATGAATTAGTTGAAGTGACTTTGTTTTTGAATGATTTCTGTTGGAACCCCAAAGTCATTCCTTGGAATGATTTATTATTGTTGCTCGAAGGTCAACCAGTTCATTTACCGGCACCCTAGACACACGACATCAAAATTGACAAAAACACGCCAATATGTTGTACTGCCAAGCAACCCTTAGTGTACATAACTGGTACCCATATCGATGAGCGTGAGACGGAAATGATGAACGTGAGATGGAAAACATACTCATTTTCACACCACATCCCACAAATTGACCAAATAGATGTAAAACCATGTGGTTATTGTTTCGCCCATCGTGTACTAGACAAAAAACATAATAATCCCATTTATATAATATATAGGTGTTAATAACAAGACAATTTCATAAATTAAGGTGTAGGGTAGCAAAGTTATTTGTGACACTCTCTGCAAAAATGAGTATGATTTCGCATAATAAAAGATTTTTCTTCAAAGGTTGGAACTCCCCAAATGCTAATTGTTCTGACAATTACAGTAGACTATACATGTAGATTGTTTTGGTCAGCGGTGCTTCATAAATTCAAACTTACTACAAGTACTGTGTTTTTTTTGGCGAAAGGAATGTTTGGGTAATTACTTAAACTTGACTACCACCCCCCCCCCCCCCCCCCCCAAATCAACGTTGACAAGATTGTTCTTCAAAGGTTGGGTCGCCGGTGTGCACACAATCTTGTCAACGTTGTTTGGGGGGCGGTACTGCCAGACTGCATGGCAAAAAAAAGAGTTGAAAGGTCTCCATCGGTGATAGTCCACTGAAATCTTGCGTAGGTCCAACTTGTCCACTGAAGTTCGCAGGTGGCCGCTTATAGGAGCTTGTTTTATGCCATCCAGACCTGAAGTGAAAATATTAACATATTAAGAAATGTCAGAGGGCGCTATATTGATTGGAGAAACTTCTTCCTAATGGTACTAGACAGCAAAGGCATAGCGCATACGACAATCATGAGTTCAAAAATAGTTTAATTTGAATAACAAATTAAAGGATTAGGGTGCACGAAAATCACCATTTTAATATTATTTTTCTAATCAGAAAATGGGTCTTCAAAGAAACACCGCCCTCACACATTATTTAATGTGCTTGGGTAAGCACATTGATAAAATGTGTGAGGGCGCTGTTTGTTTGAAGACTCATTTTCTGAATAGGAATTTGTTGTGCACACTACTGTTCTACTTGAATGCACATTTCTGATTTATTGTAACTGAAAGGGAGGCATTTTCACTTTTTTTTTGCGAAATACATCTAGAGCCAGGGTAATGTTACATTAATATAAATTCCCAACAAGTGTAGGCTCACACACTGTACTGTTTATTCCTGTGTAACTAAATTCACGTTCTCGAGTCATACTCAGTCATAGTACTAGTCATAGCATTTTACTACTTATAATTATTAGTAACCTCTTCACCTGAAATTCGGCTTGTCGGATGACTTTGACTTTGAGCAGGTAGCGACAAACTCTTCCGAATCGTCACTTTCTTCTGTGGTGGATGATAAGGAAGTCTCATCAGATATATCAGAACCGCTATCCGCGAATATTTCGTCAAGAATGTCGGATGGATCCGCCATTATGACTGGTTTTCTGTGACGAGTGTTCTCTATTTGGTGAATCCTAATATCCTATACTATTTCATACCCACGCGCGCAAGAGGACGCGCGCGTGGGGTCTCGCCGATCAGAGGCCGATCTCCAAAGTGAGGGCGCTATTTACATTTCAGTTCAATGCGAAATGGCAATGTGCCATCAGGGCCCAATGGGAATGAAATCCGATTGCGTTTGTATTGACCGGCAATCGTGGTCGTCGGACAAAAGAATTGGGAGTCAAACAATGGGTTCACGATTGACAAAACGTCCACGATCTTTTCCCGTGTACAAATCCTATGGCGATCATCAAAAAACGTTAGAGTATAAACAAAAGAGGGAAGACGGTCGGACAATACCCCGTCCACGATCGAAGGCCGTTACACACTTGTATGTGTGTGTGTATTAATAAGGTGTCTCAATGGACTTGGATCCTGATGCTTTTTTACTTGAAATCGTTTTCTTTTTCTTTGATTTGCTCAGGTGAGACGCTTCAGCAAATAAGGTAGGTATCCCTCTTCCTACTCCTCCGATTCTCCCTCAAAGTGTAATTTTTTGGAGGACTCGCCATGCCAAAGCCCGGTTCTTTCTTCAATTTTGGTGGACTAGGTGTCATCGATCCTAATTTGTGCGGTTGGTCGTCCACTTTCTTGGTCTCCAGAGTCAGGGTCAGCGGTGCTATTCTCTGTTTATTCAGGTTAATGTAGCGTTGCAGAGTCTGGTGGTATAGCTTGATTTTATCTTCGTCTGAAATATTTTGTCGTTCCAGGAGCTCTCTCATCTCGGCATCCAAACTGTGTACAATACGCGTGGTAGGTGTTTGTTCCAATCGTCTGGTCGATTGTAGCTTGGTCAGAGTTTATTGAGGTACCAGAACCATTTTCTTGGTGTGATCCATGTTTACTTGAACAGCAATCCACCGAGGGCGCCCAATATTGGAGTGAGTAAAGCACCCCAAAATCCTCCCTTTTGACGTAACACTTTCTTTTTCTTTTGAACACCGGTTTTCTTATTATCTCGGAACTCGCATGTGTTGTTTATACCTCATCAATCTTTTCCTTTCAGAGGGTTTCAGTTGTATATTACCATTAAGGACGTTGAGGGCGCACTCGCATAAACAATGTATCAGTTCCTTTTTCGCTCCTTGGATTACACCCTGGCTTTGTTTGTCGCTTCCCTTCGCAAGCACGTGTAGATAGGGAGCGTTGTGATGCACACGCCTCGATATCTTCAAATGATTGCGGTTTATTTCCAACACCGTCATTTATACCTTTGGAATGTAAACATTGGGTATTCACCGAGAAATATGTTGGTTCTGAATCTCATATTTTCGGGGGTATCGGGTTTCAAATCGACAAAGAGGTAGCCGTAGGGGGCGGATGTCGCATCGCGATAGGCCTCCATCATATACCGGGAATTCGTGGTATACATCTGCCTCGCTAAGTGGGTAATTTGCGAAGCGTCCCTCGGGTTTTTGAAGAGAACCATGTAGTGAGCGTTTAAACTGATTGTTCGCATTTCTTTTCCCTTGTAGAATAAATTTTGAAGTATGAGAATAACCGATAGGTTTCTGTGATGACTTCCTTTGGTAAAAAAGTTCAGTGACCTTTGCATTATTGCCACTTTCTGACATGAGATCGTCTATCACAACCAAGTTTCTTTAATTTCGGTCCAGGGAGTTAAGTAAGTCATCGGGGTAGCCCTCCACAAATCGTATCTGAGGAACCAGACTAACCAGATGGTCGTAAACATCTTGGTATTGACTGTAACACCAAATGATATTATCAATAGCCGGTTCAATAAGTGTATTTCCCTCAGCGAGAATAAGGAGCTTTACAAAGTGAGTTTCCCCGCTCCCGGTCGGACCGGCGATTACGCTGGTAAAAGGATGTTTTAGTCTCGCATCCATTTGACCAAGTGAAATCATTTTCGCAATGCAGTTGTTTTTTATTAACTTTAAACAACCTACCGATCAGTCCCCGAATAACTACCCCACCTCACCATATATACATTGTGTATATCATATTGCTCTCATAAATCATAATCACCAGATCAAGCGCTGTTTGTTTTATTACATATTATTATTTACATAATACTGTTACATCAATTCCCGAGTTTTACATACCTTTATTTGTGTTGGTCAAGTGGTAAAATAATTCTTCCGTACGAATGAAGAATCCACTTTTTTGCAGTACGTCATTGACGAGGTTCATTCGGGAGGGCATACACAGCACAACCAGACGGTAGTGGGTTTTGTTGGAAGTGGCGTTAATATTTTGCACCGTCCCGCAAAACCTCGAGAGTTCGTTTTGCTCCCACTCCTAGATAACGATAAACAAATGCGAGTGCACAATAAGCTCCGGTTGTCTTGCATGAAAGTCTTGCATGAAATCTATTGAAATGATCCCTGCCAATGGTACGTATGGAACACCATACTTTATAATTCGGCCTAGAATTTTGTGGAGAACTGTATTATACCACGTGATTGTAACATTAATGCACATATTCTGCCACTGTTTACAAACTTTTTATAAATATCCTTCCAAACCGTTAACAAATAAATGTTTCGTGTTTAATTTATTTTGTTTGCTTTTTCTTTATTAAAATGTGATAAAAATTACCAACAAGAAATATCCAGTAGTGGAAAGACTCCAGCATAAATTATGAGTATGATCTAGACAGGGATGTTTTCTGTGCTCGAAACCAAAATTGATAGTACATGTAGTTTACACTTCCGTTCTTATTTTCATGCACTAGTAATGTCAAGTTATATAAAATGCTGCTACTTACAATTTCACAAGATAGGGTTTTGGGGTTATATACTGTAAAAGTTCTTCACTTTACCTCGCCCAATTTCTTGATTCGCACAGCCTCTTCCTTTAGTTCTGCTGTAGAAAGTTCTCCATTTTCCACCTGCTGGAACAGCTGTTCAATGGCTGAGGAGTCCAGTCCCATCAATGGCCGAAGGGTGTATGCGATTTTGCTGAAGTCAGGCAGAGAAACTCTGTCTTTCTTTTTCAGCTTTTGGTTCTTCAACTCTCCAACCTCAAACATGTCCATAATGTTTTTGAGAGATTGGAGAGCTACATCCTCCAAACTGGCCAGGAAACACATCACCCTCATTTTTTGGTAATCCTGTTAGTGAATTAATAATACATGTCTTAGTATAATGGAGCTTTGTCCTACAATAATTTGAACATAAACAATTTGCGTTGGATGACATGTTCATGTGTACATTTTGCGTAATCAGAATAGAGACCTCCGAGCAGCATTTGTCCCCTCCCCCCCCCCCCCCCCATTGGTCACACCCTTTCCCCACAAATAAATACTCCACTACAAAAAAGCCACAACATGCATTTAGTTTTAAATAACTTGTATTTCTGACCTCCTTCAAAATAAGAGCACATGAATCCTTCCACACTCTGATCTTGTCATCTTTCTCAGGCATCTGAAGCAAACGTCGTCTGCAGATATCAAGCTGTTAATTGAAAGAACGTGAAAGAAAGGCTGAAATGCACAAAAGCTTCATACATATACCGTGCTACCGTGGGTTCGAAGCAGAATTTTCCACAATTTATCGATTATTATTGCCCTTTTTAGGGGAGGTATTGGATAACGTCGTTTGGGTATTTGTGCACATACAGCAACGGTACGTCAACGTTCATTTTTTTCGACTGCTTTTTTCATTTACAATAGAATTGTTGTCATTGGATGATAACAATTAAGGTAAATAACAACCTTTTTTCAACTACAAAAAGACAAGATGTTAAGATTAGATGCCAAAAACTCTTTATTTTTCACAGAGAAAATTATTCCCTCTATTTTGAGAATGGACGGTACCACAGCGTTTTGCAATCGCAGCATCGAAGCCCCCCCCCCCCCCCGGTTTTTCTCTAAATGTTGTATCTATTCCCCTAAATTTTAATAAAACTTGTAGGGCTGTAGATCCAAATTAAAATAACGCATATTGAAACATTTAACCAAAACCTCTTTCTTTGTGGTTCATAAGCTAACACCATATATTTGAAACGGGTTGGTTTAGGAACAAATGATTGATAATTGAAGTTATTGTATGTATTTTTCACTAACCTTCTCTCTGAAAGTGACGTCATGTTGATGCTGCGCGATTCGATTGTGCTCCATGCTGAGCCAAAGAAGCTCTTCGTTTGTCAGACCAAGGTACACAATGTATTAAAGAAATGATTGTCCGCATGCTTTTTTCTAGACAACTCTAGGGCTGCCATATACTGGTGCTGGCCACCGATGACGGTATATTTATAGGCATTAACCTGAAGCAAATAATATACATTTAAAAAATGTACTTAACATTTAAAACATGACTGTGAAATGTTGGGTTTTTTTAAAAATTAAAAACACATATTTTGCTTTATTGATAACGAACAACAGTAACAATATTATTAAAACAAAATCATTGACATTTTATCTTGTGATCGATAGATGCCATAATTTTTGAAAATATAGCAGTGAACGAGTGATAATGGAACACCTTTGGATAATTGCATTCAATGTTTGTCAATCTTCAGTCTTGGCATGAACAACCAATATAGATGACAAAAATTAAATACTATGGAGTCCTGCAAGTGATAATTCAAAATTGTTACCTTTCGAGAGTCATAGTTTCGTCGCTCCACATTGTTTGCGACCACATATATAGGCTTTGGTAGGATGGATCAGGGTTGATGCTCATCGAGTGCACAAGACTCTTCACAAAGGTAGGGTCTGGGCTTCTTGCTTGCTCTCCAAGTTCCAGGTTTGATGTTTGTATGTGAACATCCACAGCTTTTAATGGTAAGGGGAAAACAAATACATTTTATAAACTGATTTTACATTTCTCAATATATAAAGTAGAATTGTGTGTGGGATGGGGGAGGGTATGGTATTCTTAAGTTAGTGGACAATAGGTAATCGTTTTGCTGTCTTGTGAGAATTACCAGTTGGACCATTCCTATTTTTTATTTATCTATTAATAATATAATAAATATTTATCTATTAATAATCTATTAATTATTTATCTATTGTTCAATAAACTAATAGTGTCATACATTGAAAAAGTTTGTTTTAATTTTAGTTTCAACTTGGACATTGTGTCAATACCAGCATTCCTGTCAGTATTCATTACTATCTTGTTTCTACATACATGACCTTGTTCAAAGGATGTTTTAGTCTCGCATCCATTTGACCAAGTGAAATCATTTTCGCAATGCAGTTGTTTTGTATTAACTTTAAACAACCTACCGAAGCAGTCCCCGAATAACTACCCCCACCTCACTCCCCCCCCCCCCCCCACCAGACAAACAAAACAACTAGGGCAACAAATAATAATACACGATGAGTCAGAATGTCCGTGAAATATTTTCTTATTTCGTATTTTACACCCAACAAATATAATACAAAGCAATATACTTCAATAAATCCAACAAGTGTTTTGAGCGTTTAAAACAAAATGTAAATACATGTAGTTTCAAAAATTTATTCCAGATTTCAAACCATTATATCATATTAACATTAAACAAAGTAGGTAGTAAACATATACACAAATAAATGAACAAATTTGTTGTAAAACAATACTTCAAGAAACCCAACAACATAAACCGGTAATCGTAGACTTAATTATAGTTTGTCAACCCATCTGTCAACGTTTAGGTTGGATTCGATTCAGCTGTATAAGGGGTTTACAAATCAAGGTATGTGGTTGATCGCCCATCTTCGTTTACTTTGCGTTTGGGGTAAAGGTAGGTGAACGCAGTTTTTGTTTGCTCGTAGGTGTACATATCACCCCCTCTCATGCGAAACCCGCGATTTATTCCTGACCCTGGTGTCTGTAACCGTAACACATCCAAGTATTTATCCTTAGTGATTTCGTTGTTGTTCTTGTTTAGCCCCTTACAGCTGACTTTGTTTTGTTCACCAAAGCAAAAATATATTTTGCTACATAAAGCAACTATCCCTCGCCCCTCCCACTCAATCTTGAACAGGCCAGGTGTGCGCTTAATTATCATAGGCGCTATGCGCATCGGTGTCGTTGCGCGGGAACCATGCACATTTTCCCCTTTCATACACTACCATTTTGTCAGGTCTGACTACCGCGTCCAGACTTTCACCAGAGATGGCGAGATATGCAGAGTCTGTGTCCATCTCGCACATTTCAAAATCTGCGAGATGGACAAATTTTACTAAAAAATCATAATAAAATTCCAACATTTAAAAAAAAAACATTTTTAACTACTGATAGACAAAAACCCCAATCTGAATTGGTAGGTTCAATGTAATTGTTTTCTTAGTTAACTCCACCTTAAACACACCTTCACCAATATCATGCAACGCACGAAAATGGTCATCATTAACTAAGCGCGGAGCGTCAGTGTCATCGGCCACCTTTACGTTCCTGTGTCTCTCTTGGTTAGTGACTGTTTTGCCATACGCGGAATTTCCTAAAAGCTTCATAGTATCCGCCAGGATTGAATTTGATGGATCTTTGTCTCTAGCTCCCTTAGCATCACTCACAGATTCCCCGAACGCACGAAAGCAGTTATTTCTTTTGTACTCTACAACTTCATATACATGTTCAACTTCCAACCCATGGGATAAGTACCAACGGAGAAGTGGAGTGGCTAGCAACATTTTGGACCCATACATGCTCCCTATCAAACTCCTGCGTGGTGTTTTGAACGTGCCCGCTCTTTCAGCATAATTTTTCATGTGTTCTCCTATGTCATTCTTGGTTATGTCAACATTCTTAAATATAGGGTCATCTCAGCAAAGGTCTCAGACAGTGCCGGAGGGACTTGCACATCGCACTCTACTAAACCAAAGAGTGAACCGTCGGCAATGAATTTCAACACTTCAGCCTGAGTCATAGTATTCTTCTTATGGTGCGGTAGTCTAACGGAGGTTAGAAATTCCCGCAGATCTGTATTGCCCTCAGATGTTGGTTTTTCCCGCTTCATGGTATCTGTTGAAAACAATTAACGGCCCACCTACAATATTTTTCTTTATTTTGTAGTACAGGTCTTTGTTGGTTCGGTCGATCAGTGACAAAAATACCCCCTTGTCCAGGTTTTGAAACAGGTATCTGAGTGAGAGTCCCGGTACCGATATGGCGCATTTGAACATGACTTGTCTAACCCACGCTCGCTGTAGTCCAAGAATGGCCCCATATCAAGATTATTGTACCAAACTAGAAAATCATGCATGGTACGCATGTCTTTTTCGCGCCAGATTTGTTGACAGAATTCATACTCGGCTTTGGTGGTATTTGTGTTTTTGAGTGTACTGTGGAAAGCCTCGTGTGGGGGTAGTTCGGCGGACTGTAATTTGTTCAAGTCGTCTAACCACTCATAGGGGAAGAAACCCTTCTCTTGTTCAATTTCATAGGCTTTCTTGTCTGCTTGTTCAGGTTCTTGATTGCTGCTGAGCTGGTCGAGCTGCCGGAAGATGGGTTGAAATCTCCCCAGAAGTGAGGAGTAGGCGGCGTCAGACACGGCGTGCAGGTAGGTCACCACATCCTTCATCAGTTCACTCGCGCTCCCGGTCGAAACGAAACGGGCCTGTTTCAGTAAACAGTCTTTACTTCGACGCGTCTTTAACAAAAAACGTCTCGAGTTTGAGTCTACGAAGCTGAATTTCGGGACCTTTGACCTGCCAGAAAAAAATCTTTGCCGCGTCAATTTTTGTATGCAAGCAAAACAACGAAAGTTATCTGAATTGTCTCATTTTAACAGAATTTGGACTACTGTAGGAGAAAATGAAAAAGTTATGGATTTATTATTTTTCTTAAGACAACAAAGAAGTAAAATATTGAAAGTGACATGATTTAATTTAGTTTCGTTAAAAGTTGCACAAGTTGCATACATTTTTTAAACATGTTGCGTAAAAAGTAACACAAGTTACTTTAAAAGTTGCTAAATTTGCGTAAAAAACGTTAAATAAGTTGCGTAAAAAATACAAACAAGTTACATAAAATTACACAGGTTGCGTAAAAAGGTTACACAAGTCATGTTGTGGACAAAGTTAAACAAGATGCATAACAAATGTGTTTACGAACTTTACATAACTTTTGAAACAAAAATTACACAAAATGAATATTTTGTACACACCAAGTTTATATGTTAGACGGCGACATTTACGCAGTTTTTTACGCCGCAGATTTACAGTGTATTCACTTTCTTTGTTCACACGCGCATGGTTAATATAATTATTTTACCCCACTGTATCCCGGTACTGTAACTTTTATTTCCCCATAGATTATCCTGTAACATGTGACAAACCGCATGCCTGCTATATCTTGTGGGTTTTTTTTAGTTTTTTTTTTAGCTGGGAGCCACACCAATAAAGTTCACAACAAAAACTTACCATCTTTGGAGAGCAGGAGATACCCAATAGAAGAATCATCTCGTGGAATAAAAAAAAGTAGCGGAGTGCTCCTTGGAGTTGGGATAAATAACTCCGAGACGTCACAAGTCGGAGTTCGCCTCAGTTGAGACTCGGCTGACAAAAACAAAAACGGCGGGTTTAAGCTTGATAGAAGCTGAGCTACACGACAGGGTGAAGAGAGGGCGAGCCCAACCAGTTCTACAAATTATCGTCGACGCTGCTCAACAGAAAATGGACATCTACCCGAAAGTCCGACACACACAATTGGAACCCAGCGTTACATTTCCCTTAAGTTTCCCTTAATTTTTTTTTTTTTCATGTAACCAAGAATCGAAGAAGAAAAATAATGAGAAGGGGCGTAATTGTGACCCAGCACGAGTAAATGAGACACTTTGAGGCAAAAATGAAAATTGAGATTTTTTGATTTCATCATTTAAAGCTTGTTTAGCTTTAAATGATGAAATCAAAATCTCAATTTTCATTTTTGCCTCAAGTGTCTCATTTACTCGTGCTGGGTCACAATTATACATGCAGCTTAGTTGTTTTTTAAGTCCGTATAACAACTAATGGATGAATTGATCTGTATTGTATTATATTGCTTTTCAAGTTCAAAAATTACTTTATTTAATTTAATTCATAATTGTACAACAAAAGTTAGTATTAAATTTAATTGTACAACAAAAGTTAGTATTAATTTACCGTTTTGAGCCATGTCGGTGTAGTGTAAACTGTTCTCATGTAAAGGTAAGGCCAAATAAAAACAAATTAGTTTCATGTCCCAGCGCGCATGTTTTCGGCTACTGCATCAAAACATGTTTTCCCGTTAACAAAATGACCAAAACAAATTGAGTCGTTTCCACATCAGCACCTTTCTTGTGAATGTAATTTATCTTTACAGTGCCAGCATCTGTATTTTTGTATTAAAGTTCAGACAAGAAACAATTTTGTCTTTATTTGGCCTATAATTTGTAAGAATTTGTACAAACTTTCAGATAGTAATATTTTGTTAACCAAGGCACTTGGGCCAAACCAAATCGATTGTTTCATTGAAGTCAAAACTGGCCATTTTAGTTTCAGCTGTGAAAAGTTGTAAAAGCTTAAAATAATGATTTTGTACTGAAATAACTTTAGACATTTGTAACATGTGTATTGATGTAACCCTAATAATTGAAATACATTCATAACTTGGAAAGGAGAGTAATAAATACATTGTAAAATGTAATGGAGAACCAGAATTTTAAGCTCTTTGTGGTTTCCTTGTGAATATTCATTTTTATGATAAATATTCAAATCAGTTGAATTTGATTTTTTTTTCTTTTTTTTTCATATTGCGCAATCTAAACTTTAAATGTTAGTTCTGATAATATATTGTTCGAAGAAGCCTGTGGGCTAGCTTGCTGATGCCAGACTCGTAGGATTCTCCCCGAGGTTCCCGGGCCAGGATTTGAACCATGGTTCCAATCCTGGCCCGAGAACCTCGTGGAGAATTTATCTTCAGTGCAGTTGTGACATTTTAAAAGTATATAAAACAGTAGCATAGGTGGGACTTGAACCGCGTACCTCTAGCATAGCAGTCCTACTCTTTTTTACTTTTCCACTATGTAACTGCCCCACCTGGGGAGCGATTTTTTTTCCTGAACCTTTCGGGCAGATACATGAATTATTCAGTAGTTTGGATGAGTAGTTTTGTTTATTCATCGGAATAAAACATGACGTCACAGCATTGTTGTTATTTCGTGAACTAGTTACATTAAATCACGTTAAAGAACAGCTGTTGTCGAGCTGCTATATACGTATTGTAGTGGATAGTGGGATGGGCTACGAATCAAAGATCCCTGGTTCGAATCCTGCTGTAGGTCACCTCGTTTTTCTTAGTCAAATTGATATCTTTGAAGTAATTTTAATTTAAGGGAAAAAGAGACCTAGAACCTAAGTGTTGTACAGTGATCAATGCAACTACTGAATAATTCATGAAATCTGCCTTGTTACAGGCTAATTGGCCATAAAGTGCGATCGAGCAAAACGCGTTTTATTTCAGATATTTTTTGAAATGCATGTCGCTCAACACTTCTACATCATCGTATTCCTGGATCCGTAGATCCTCGGTATGTAGGCCACACTTCATGGAGCTGGTTTAACTGCAACTCCCTTGCATCTGCCGTCATAATGTATCCCTCTGCACTGCCTCTGACGATGACAGCAGGAGAGGCATCATCACCTCGCGTCTCCCTGCCAAGAATAGTTTGGCAGAAAGACACCAAGCGCTGGTCACTTATGGTACGTGAGTCACCAGTGAATCTTGACATCACTTCCTTGGTTGTTTGCTCGGGAAACTGCTGGACAGCAGCCTCCCATGTTTCGCAACCCGTCAGTGCCACAAATCTGCGTTGCACTTCAACCAGCTTCCTGTGGTTGGTGGTTTCAGACGCCAGCTCAGTTGGTGACAGGAGCTCATCCCTGACATCTGTGATTAACCTCAGTATAGCATCGTCAGGAGAGCTCCTTAGCTAGCAAATGCATAGGCGCATCTACCCATGTCAGGTGTGGCCATCAGCTCCTTCCGGGTCAACGTTTGTCCACCATCTTCAAACTTGTCAAAGATTTCCTGTAGGACATTATACGCTGTTGATGGTAGTGTGGCAAGATAGCGTACGGTCTTCAAGGAAATCTCCTTCTTTTAGATTAGGGGGAAAAGGTCCACAATAGTCTAAATAGTAAACGCCATTCATTTGATATAAAAGTATTTTTTCTCCCCATGTTACACCTATTGGGGAAATGTGGGGTGCATGTAGATGTAAATGCAACCCCCTCCCCCACCCCTTTCTTCAATTTTGGTGGACTAGGTGTCATCGATCCTAATTTGTGCGGTTGGTCGTCCTCTTTCTTGGTCTCCAGAGTCAGTGGTCAGCGGTGCCATTCTCTGTTTATTCAGATTAATGTAGCGTTGCAGAGTCTGGTGGTATAGCTTGATTTTATCTTCGTCTGAAAGATTTTGTCGTTCCAGGAGCTCTCTCATCTCGGCATCCAAACTGACCAAGCTACAATCGACCAGACGATTGGAACAAACACCTACCACGCGTATTGTGAACGGAGTTTCTTGAGGTACCAGAACCATTGTCTTGGTGTGATCCATGTTTACTTGAACAGCAATCCACCGAGGGCGCCCAATATTGGAGTGAGTAAAGCACCGCAGAAATCCTCCCTTTTGACGTAACACTTTCTTTTTCTTTTGAACACCGGCTTTCTTATTACTCAGAACTCGCATGTGTTGTTTATACCTCATCAATCTTTTCATTTCAGAGGGTTTCAGTTGTATATTACCGTTGGGGGCGCACTCGCATAAACAACGTATCAGTTCCTTGTTCGCTCCTTTGATTACACCCTGGCGTTGTTTGTCGCTTCCCTTCGCAAGCACGTGTAGGTAGGGAGCGTTGTGGTGCACACCCCTCGACATCTTCAAATGATTGCGGTTTATTTTCAACACCGTCATTTATACCTTTGGAATGTAAACATTGGGTATTCACCGGGAAATATGTCGGTTCTGAGTCTCATATTTTCGGGGGTATCGGGTTTCAAATCGACAAAGAGGTAGCCGTAGGGGGCGGATGTCGCATCGCGATAGGGCCCCCCCCCCCCCCCCCCCCCCCCACTCAATCTTGAACAGGCCAGGTGTGCGCTTATCATAGGCGATATGCGCATCGGTGTCGTTGCGCGGGAACCATGCACATTTACCCCTTTCATACACTTCCCTTTTGTCAGGTCTGACTACCGCGTCCAGACCTTCACCAGAGATGGCGAGATATGCAGAGTCTGTGTCCATCTCGCACATTTAAAAATCTGCGAGATGGACGAATTTTACAAAAAAATCATAATACAATTCCAACATTTTTAACTTGGCGTACTGATAGACAAAAAAACCAATCTGAATTGGTAGGTTCAATGTAATTGTTTTCTTAGTTAACTCCACCTTAAACACACCTTCACCAATATCATGCAACGCACGAAAATGGTCATCATTAACTAAGCGCGGAGCGTCAGTGTCATCGGCCACCTTTACGTTCCTGTGTCTCTCTTGGTTAGTGACTGTTTTGCCATACGCGGAATTTCCTAAAAGCTTCATAGTATCCGCCAGGATTGAATTTGATGGATCTTTGTCTCTAGCTCCCTTAGCATCACTCACAGATTCCCCGAACGCACGAAAGCAGTTATTTATTTTGTACTCTACAACTTCATATACATGTTCAACTTCCAACCCATGGGATAAGTACCAACGGAGAAGTGGAGTGGCTAGCAACATTTTGGACCCATACATGCTCCCTATCAAACTCCTGCGTGGTGTTTTGAACGTGCCCGCTCTTTCAGCATAATTTTTCATGTGTTCTCCTATGTCATTCTTGGTTATGTCAACATTCTTAAATATAAGGGTCATCTCAGCAAAGGTCTCAGACAGTGCCGGAGGGACTTGCACATCGCACTCTACTAAACCAAATAGTGAACCGTCGGCAATGAATTTCAACACTTCAGCCTGAGTCATAGTATTCTTCTTATGGTGCGGTAATCTAACGGAGGTTAGAAATTCCCGCAGATCTGTATTGCCCTCCTTTATTCTTAACCTCTCACATTCCCATAACTCTACTAGATTGAACCCTTGATTACAGATGTATGTTGACAATTCTTCAGTCTTTTTACGGAGTTCTGTAAAGCTGGTTTTCCTTGTCTGGTTGTATTCACTTTGATTCAGGTGGCAATTATGACCATGGAACCAACAGCCATGGAACTGACACACCGTGTTGGTGGCTTGACAGAAACCGTCAACAGGGATTTTTCGCAAGCCCACACGTTTTTCAACGCCATTGAATTTGTGCACAATGTGTTCACCGATGCTTCGCGCTTCCCACTCTAACCATTCCGCTGCCGTGCCACCATATTTCTGACTTCTGACAGGTTTGAATTGATTCTCAGCTTTGCGTCTGGTAAAAAGACCCGTTGGCATATCTTCCATAAGTGCCCACAGATAAAGTGCGTTTGCATCAAAACCTATGACCCTTTGACAAAGTTTAGCACCCCCTCAGATGTTGGTTTTTCCCGCTTCATGGTATCTGTTGAAAACAATTGACGGCCCACCTACAATATTTTTCTTTATTTTGTAGTACAGGTCTTTGTACCCACGCTCGCTGTAGAAAGCAGTCATTTTTTCAAGTGCCTCCAAGAATGGCCCCACATCAAGATTATTGTACCAAACTTGAAAATCATGCATGGTACGCATGTCTTTTTCGCGCCAGATTTGTTGACAGAATTCATACTCGGCTTTGGTGATATTTGTGTTTTTGAGTGTACTGTGGAAAGCCTCGTGTGGGGGTAGTTCGGCGGACTGTAATTTGTTCAAGTCGTCTAACCACTCATAGGGGAAGAAACCCTTCTCTTGTTCAATTTCATAGGCTTTCTTGTCTGCTTTTCCAGGTTCTTGATTGCTGCTGAGCTGGTCGAGCTGCCGGAAGATGGGTTGAAATCTCCCCAGAAGTGAGGAGTAGGCGGCGTCAGACACGGCGTGCAGGTAGGTCACCACATCCTTTACCAGTTCACTCGCGCTCCCGGTCGAAACGAAACGGGCCTGTTTCACAAAACAGTCTTTACTTCGACGCGTCTTTAACAAAAAACGTCTCGAGTTTGAGTCTACGAAGCTGAATTTCGTGACCTTTGACCTGCCAGAAAAAAATCTTTGCCGCGTCAATTTTCGTATGCCAGCGAAACAACGAAAGTTATCTGAATTGTCTCATTTTCACAGAATTTGGACTACTGTAGGAGAAAATTAAAAAGGAATGGATTTATTATTTTTCTTAAGACAACAAAGAAGTAAAATATTGAAAGTAACATGATTTAATTTAGTTTCGTTAACAGTTGCACAAATTGCATACAATTTTTAAACATGTTGCGTAAAAAGTAACACAAGTTACATACAAAAGTTACACAAGTTACTTTAAAAGTTGCTAAATTTGCGTAAAAAACGTTAAATAAGTTGCGTAAAAAGGTTACACATGTTGTGGAAAAAAAGTTAAACAAGATTCATACAAAATGTGTTCACGAACTTTACATAACTTTTGAAACAAAAATTACACAAAATGAATATTTTTTACACCCCAAGTTTTATATGTTTATATGTTAGACGGCGACATTTACGCATTATTTTACGCCGCAGATTTACAGTGTATTCACTTTCTTTGTTCACACGCGCATGGTTAATATAATTATTTTACGGCACTGTATCCCGGCACTGTACCTTTTATTTCCCCATAGATTATCCTAACGTGTGACAAACCGCATGCCTGCTATATCTTGTGAACTTTATTGGTGTGGCTCCGAGCTAAAAAAAACCAACAAAAACACACAAAAAACTTACCATCTTTGAAGAGCAGGAGATGCTAGAAGAATCATCTCATGGAATAAAAAAAGTAGCGGAGTGCTCCTTGGAGTTGGGATAAATAACTCCGATACGTCACAAGAGGGCGAGCCCAACAAGTTCTACAAATTATCGTCGACGCTGCTAAACAGAAAATGGACATCTACCCAAAAGTCCGACACACAAAATTGTAACCCAGCGTTACATTTCCCTTAAGTTTCCCTTAATTTCCCTTTTTATCCCATGTGACCCAGAATCGAAGAAGAAAAATAATGGGAAGGGGCGTAATACGTGCAGCTTAGTCGTTTTTTAAGTCCGTATAAGGCCAAATTAAAAAAAAAACATGTTTAGCGTCACCGCCCGCTTCCTTTTTGGGGGCCGCCTCCTTTTTTGTTTTAATTTTGTTTTTTAAGATTATAACATTTTAAGATCGTATTTCAGACTTTAGCATCACTGTGTACATGCTCTGGAAATGTTTTTTTTTTTCTAATAGGAAGGCTAGGGTGTGACGTGTAGTCGTGTACAGTGCATACATGATCGACCCACACGATTTTTGATTTTTAATCGTGGGTGAACCATGTTTTAATTTCACTACATGACTCGAATTAAGATGTGTCGGGCGGCCATTTAAACAAAAACAAAACAACAAAAAAAGCCTCCTCCTTCCTTTAAAAAAAAAATGACGCTAAACATGTTTTTTTTTTATTGGATGAATTAACAACTAATGGATGAATTAATCTTAATCTGTATTGTATTATATTGATTCTCAAGTTTAAAAATTACTTTATTTAATTTAATTCATAATTGTACAACAAAAGTTAGTATTACATTTAACGTTTTGAGCCATGTCGGTGTAGTGTAAACTGTTCTCATGTAAAGGTAAGGCCAAATAAAAACAAATTAGTTTCATGTCCCAGCGCGCATGTTTTCGGCTACTGCATCAAAACATGTTTTCCCGTTAACAAAATGACCAAAACAAATTGAGTCGTTTCCACATCAGCACCTTTCTTGTGAATGTAATTTATCTTTACAGTGCCAGCATCTGTATTTTTGTATTAAAGTTCAGACAAGAAACAATGTTGTCTTTATTTGGCCTATAATTTGTAAGAATTTGTACAAACTTTCAGATAGTAATATTTTGTTCACCAAGGCACTTGGGCCAAACCAAATCGATTGTTTCATTGAAGTCCAAACTGGCCATTTTAGTTTCAGCTGTGAAAAGTTGTAAAAGCTTAAAATAATGATTTTGTACTGAAATAACTTTAGACATTTGTAACATGTGTATTGATGTAACCCTAATAATTGAAATACATTCATAACTTGGAAAGGAGCGTAATAAATACATTGTAAAATGTGACCCGCTCTACATAAATGAGTCTGATGTAGCAAAAAAAAAATTCGGAGTTATTTATAGGGCTTGAATGAGCATCTGATAAGCTTCAATTTGATGTATGTCGGAGCGCTATAGAGTACTGCATTAATTTTTTATTATTTTTTGAAATAATATATTTTTCAAGTGTGAAACAGCCACTTTTAAGAGAAAATTAACGTATCCCAACGATCAAAATAACTGAACTTGAAACAAAACAGTCAACAAAATCCTGTATTAAAACACTTTAAGATTCAAAATTAAGTTTTATTTCGTTTTTTTCTGAAAATATGGATACAAACGAAGCAGAATACACAGAAAAAAAAAAAAAAAAAAAAAATCGCCCTGTACGTGTCAAAGGTAATTGCGACATCCGACTCATTTATGTAGAGCGGGTCACAAATGTAATGGAGAACCAGAATTTTTAACTCTTTGTCGTTTCCTTGTGAATATTCATTTTTATGATAAATATTCAAATGAGTCTAAACTTTAAATGTTAGTTCTGATAATATTGTTCGAAGAAGCCTGTGGGCTAGCTTGCTGATGCCAGACTCGTAGGATTCTCCCCGAGGTTCCCGGGCCAGGATTTGAACCATGGTTCCAATCCTGGCCCGGGAACCTCGTGGAGAATTTATCTTCAGTGCAGTTGTGACATTTTAAAAGTATATAAAACAGTAGCATAGGTGGGACTTGAACCGCGTACCTCTAGCATAGCAGTCCTACTCTTTTTCACTTTTCCACTATGTAACTGCCCCACCTGGGGAGCGATTTTTTTTCCTGAACCTTTCGGGCAGATTACATGAATTATTCAGTAGTTTGGATGAGTAGTTTTGTTTATTCATCGGAATAAAACATGACGTCACAGCATTGTTGTTATTTCGTGAACTAGTTACATTAAATCACACTTTAAAGAACAACTGTTGTCGAACTGCTATATACGTATTGTAGTGGATAGTGGGATGGGCTACGAATCAAAGATCCCTGGTTCGAATTCTGCTGTAGGTCACCTCGTTTTTCCTAGTCAAATTGATATCTTTGAAGTAATTTTAATTTAAGGGAAAAAGAGACCTAGAACCTAAGTGTTGTACAGTGATCAATGCAACTACTGAATAATTCATGAAATCTGCCAGTTAGGTTTGGGAAACAAATATTCGCCACCCGGGGAGCCCTTGTTACAGGCTAACTGGCCATAGGGTGCGATCGAGCAAAACGCGTTTTATTCCAAACATTTTTTGAAATGCATGTCGCTCAACACTTCTACATCATCGTATTCCTGGAAGCCTAGCAATGATACAACATGCAAACAACTTGTCACAATCGTAAATTGGTTTATTTATGGCTTTTTAAAATTGGTCATTATTTCCTGATCTACAATGAGCTCATTGGACACTTTACAATCAGGCCTACTTCAGAGGGGTATGCAAGAATCTGCCTGGCAGTAGGGGTTCTTGCAGGGCAAACAAAGAGACCAATTACTCCCAGCTTATCCCTCCGGTATGGTACACCTGACAACAATGGATACAGTCTATGTCAAAGTTTATGTTTAAGTACAGTCTACTAAGTACATTTACTAGTTTATGAACACCAACTAGTCCAGGAAAAAATAAGTGTTGACCTCAAACAAATTGTAACAATTTTTTTTTCACCACAATGCATTTCTAAAAGGTCCCCACAATAACATGTTAAAAGTCTTTACAAATTCGAGTTGTGGAAATATGACTAATTTGCATAAATTGTTAATCCCTGCCGCGTAATATATTTATTCCCATATTTGGGTATATAATATTTTTTTTAAATGAAAAGTTTGATTGTGTGATTCTACTTATATATCCCTACTTCGATAACATTTTCTAAAGCCTATAAGTGACTGAATAATTACGAGAGCATGGTAATTATCAAAAATTACAACTTCGTGACCCTATAAATTCGCGTACATTACACTGTCTCCAGATATCATCCAGTAGTCAGTATTGGTGAGCTTTAAATTCACCAAGTTGCTTACTGGCACAGTTATCATATTAAAACCTTATGGAAAATCATATAAACAATGATAACATTGTGATATTTAGCCCAGCAAACCAAAACTGGGGGGAAATGTTTTTTTCATAAACTGGGCGAAAAAGAAGTTAAAGGGTTACCTAACATGGGAGACTTAAACAAGTTCAAGAAAATCTTCAAAATACATTCTAACGTAGATATGATTATTGTAAGCAACAACAATCTTTAATTTTTGGGGTTTTCTTGAACTTGTTCAAGTCTCTCACCTTAGGTAGGCCTAACCCTTCACCTACTTTTTAGCCCAATTTATGGACACACGATATTCCCCCAGTTGTTGTTTGCTGGGCTAAATATCACAATGTTATCATTGTTCATAATGATTTTTCATAAGGTTTTAATAGGATAACTATTTTGAACCATTACTCTATTTTAACAATTATTCAGTCACTTACATGCTTTAGAAAATGTTATTAAAGTAAGGATGTGTAAGTAGAATCACCAAAATAAACTTTTCGAAAAATAAAAATAAAATATATACCCAAATATGGGAATAAACATATTGCACGGCAGGGATTAACGATTTATGCAAATTAGACATATTTCCACCACTCGGATTTTTAAAGATTTTTAGTATGTAATTCTGGGGACCTTATAGAAGTGCACTGTGGTGAAAGAGATTTGTTACAATTTGTTTGAGGTCAACAATACAACATTTGTAATTTTGACTGGACTAAACCTAAACTATGGAGTCTCTAACCAGCCTCCAATGAGAACTGGTAACCAGGCAACTAAGTTGTTTTGAGAGGCAGAATAAAACCGTTGTTTACTTCTACTCCAGTTAGTGGTTGTATTCCTGTTGTTTGTACAAGTTGGACAATTAATTTAAGGCCCTGGGTAACAGTTCTACAAGAGCCAATCGATGGCAATGAATATTAAGCACTTTGACATTGTGCTAGCTTTTCACCTTGTTTTGCCTGTTCCTGTATGGTTTGTCTGGTTGGGGTCAAGAGGGTATCTGAACATTGATGCTCTTTTTAGCTTGTGCAGACCATGTTGGTGTTCAGTTCTTAACCAGTTCGCCCCGGGATTATTTTGACATTGACCGGACTCACAGGATTGTTTTTTTATTAACCGTTATCAACCATTTTATTAAACCATTGACACTTATTAAGACGGATTCAGGCCGACACCTGGGGTAGCACACCCTGAAATTTTCGACTTCGCTCATCACTGCGAGCTAGTCGCTAACAGATATTTCCGGCCTTGCATATGACATGTCGTTTCGAATTCCGGATAAAAAAACCATTGTATACATTTGTATACATGACATTAAAACCGGTATATTTACTATAAAATATAAAGCCCCTAACCCATCCATTTAACAAAATTACAGCAAGAGCCTATATTGTATACCGGGGTTTAGTAAGAAATGATATCAAAAACAGTCAAGTATGATGTCGTTTTATGGGATTAGTATGTGCTAGTACCAAATAAGACAATTTTACCTAAATGGCTTAAATAGTTATTTTCTTCATTTGTCGTGACTTTATTTCCACAAGTGTATTGTGATCAAATTTAAAATGAGTACTGTTCCTGCCTTATATGCATGAAACATCTCCTTTCTACGTTTTTTGAAGATTTAGAGTTTTTTCATCTTGTTCTTCCCACCCCCATACCCTTATACCCGCCCCTCCCTTCGGTGCTGGTTGGCCGGTAGAGGGCACTAGAGCGATCTCGCGGTGGAATCGCTCTGGTGGTTTCTGCTGGTACGGTGCGCCCCAGAATCTTTCTTTCTAAAATGATGCTATAAAACCACGGTATTTAACCGGCCTAGCCTACACATCTGCAAACTTTTCAAACTCGTATCAACGCAGCTAGTGTCGAGTGCATGCATACAAGGTTTACATTTACGCTCTGAATATCATGAACTTGTATATTTCGCCATGATAAAATCAAACTGTACTAACACATGTTTTAAATTGTTTCCGATCCCACATATTTGCGACAATGCAATGCAATGCAATATACCTGCATGTACTCAAATCGGAAATAATTATATATATTTATGTGCAATAGGCATATATTATGATACTTTTATTATCGTAGAATTATAGTGTGCCTATACCCATATATAGTCGATCACTATCATCATATGCATGCAACAGACGCGATTATTACTACCTACTTGTATGTACATCGGAACGACGACAACTACCGGTATATATTACATGTATATCTATCTACGTGTAACATGTACAACAGCAAAACAGTTTAAATTTATGCCGGCACTCAGTTGGCTGTTGACAATATCCTGTGTACAATAACGGATTCCAGCTGCCAGTTTGCACCATACATAATGGACAAATATTAATAGAGGGTCTTTTTATTCCGCTAGAATTGATCGCGGGTTTAGCGGATTCGCGACGTGATATTGTGGCGAAAGTGTGACATAGTGTAGGCTGGTTAGGAGGCTAGCAAAAGTTAGGGAGATTCCCCCAGTGAGCAATGTCACGGGGCGGAGTTTCAGTGTACGTGACTGCGTGTGGAGATTTGATTGGCTGTGCGTAGCCCAGCATTGTTCTGTGTGCTGGTATTTGTACACACCGGTGAGATATTTATCGGACAGTTCTAGTGGAGAGTTGAGAGCGGTAAGTTCGCTAAAAGACTGGTTCTGCGAGGTTGGTCGGAAGGATAGTAATTTAAGGTAAGCACGGACTTTGTATAATTTGTGTGTGGTTTACTAGGAAGTGGCTTGTGCCGTGTGTAGCGTTGACCAGGGAGCATAGATCGCCAGGTGGTTTACCGGCGAGCTGGCTGTAATTGTCCCGGTAGTGAGACGTTCTCCGTTGCAGCGGAGAATAAGTAAACCGTGCGTTAGGAGTGGCATCAGCCAAGCGGGGTTGAGCGTGCCGAATGTTGGGACTGGTGTCGGTGTTTACTGCCGTGGTGTACACCTTTACGGTGAATAGCGGTAAACGTGGCTGACCCAATTCACATACGGTTGCGTTCCCTGACTAGCAACCCTGACGGTTTCAGTAAACCACGTTCATGCCAGTAAACCACGTTCAGAGTCCGTAGCTTAATGAATTACCACAAAAACTTTGTAGTATAGGCTTATTGACCGCAATAAATTGTAGGCATTGTAGTCAACCAAACAGCAAGGTAGTCAACCTTGCACATCGGGTAGTAAGCCATACGGCAGGTCCAATTAATGAATAAAGATTCCCCAACCCTTAGGACTCAATCAGTTCATTGCATTATATATCATTTCAAGTCAATTGTTGGAATCAATAAACCATAACAGAGACGTGGTGGTCCGAAATCAGGTATCCCGTTGTGTTTATTTGACTTATTGAGCAGAGTTGGACAGTCAATTCCTTCGGCGGTATATTTCCACCAAAACGAACTTGCATCCCTTAGCCTTGAGACTGCCTCGTTGGTCTCCGGTCCGAGTAAGCAATTGGGTTCGGGAGATTCTCGCCACAATATCATCCAGCCCAACCCATTGTGTGTTTTACGCTTGCATGAAACTAGTTATATTATATTGACTGCCAGTACATGTATTATCTTCCGTGCACGTGCAAAGTGTGATAGTGCGCCATCATCGCTGGTAATTGCTGTGGAATATAAAACCAACCTAAAGACCAGAGTAATTAAATTAAGTTTTTAGAGCTGCAAGGCACTGTTAACAAAATAATTTTGTTGAGCTTTTAAAACACAAGTTAGCCAAAATGCGGTGGATTTAGGCTATGCATATTAAAAGGAGACAAATGTTGAGGCGCTAGTATGGTGATAAGAACTAGTCATTAAAATTGTTTATAGTTATTACGTCATTTTGAACATGCGCACATTAGCTTTATCCTGACGTAAATAAGGCTGCGTCCGAATCTCTTGTCTGGGGCTATTGTCTAAATATTCATCCATTACAACTACGCGTGACATTTTGGACACGTTATTTATGTTTGCTACACATCTAAGCACCTGACAAGTCTCATTTAAATTACGAATACGAGTAATCGCCAGGCCAATTTACCATACACAATTGGCTACACACCGTAATTTTCAGCTGTTTATCGTCACTCTATACCCCCCCCCCCCCTTCAACAACAAAAAACCTCTTTCGCTTTCATGGCTAATTCGCCGAGCGCGCTCTGTATATATCGCTGCGATATCATGTCATCAGGACATGCTTATCTACCAATAAATAAAGGGTAATGGCTGAGGAACACGCCAATACCGGCATCATAATCGGGCGAGGCGCGCAGCGCCGAGACCGATTATCCTGCCAGTATTGGCGCGTTCCGAAGCTATTATAGCCTATGTAAAATCCAGACTCCCATTGTTAATGGGAATGTGAACAACAAAGACAGAGTACAATGAGGCTACAATGTAAGTGCACTGCCAGTCACACAGGCCCATACGCAGGATTTTTTTTATGGGGCCCGAATGTTTTAGTTGACATTATCGCCTAAGCCAAGTCCATTTTTGTGTGCCAATACCGTTATTTCTACATCAAAATACCATTATTTACCCCGGAAATTGTAGACCTTTTAGTAACGTTAGGGGGTGCGTACGTACCCGTCGCACCCTCCCTGCGTACAGGCCTGCAGTGTGGCTTATTGATGGCACCGCACAATGCCGCAGTATGAACTATATAGTATCCATTCTATGACACACATTATGTTCCATTCGGTTGGCACAGTGATACAGTACTGTTGTGTATGTTTACTTGATATAGTAGACAGCAATTGTGTTTAATATCATTGTATTGGTAATGACGAGTTATTGTGTTGGTAATGACGAGTTATTGTGTTGGTAACGATGAGTTATTGTGTTGGTAACGATGCGTTATTGTGCTGGTTAATGATGAGTTTATGTCTAACGAGCCATTACCGTCTAGTATTGTCGTGCAGGAACAATAGGAATACGTCACGCCTGGATTTTACCACGAGGTAAACAAATACACGAAGCAAGAAAATACAAGTTTATATTGTGGCTCTCAAGGAACATCGCAAATCGTGAATTTTGACGTCGATGTTAATAATTTGCGATTTCCCTTCAAAACAACCATAATTATGTTTACATGTAAGGAGTTTAAATACATTTAAATATTCGTTTATATAATGAATAAATTAAATCTCAATACAAAAACCCAATTATTGTTGGCGTTTTTACAATCACTTGACTTTCTGTCAACTAAAATATAATTAGTTATGCAAAACATTTTTGTGTTGCTAGGAAAACTATATTCATTAATTGTGCTAATTAAAGTAAAGCGTGTAATAATGTATTGTGTGATATCACACTTTCTCACGCATGTCGAAATAGACGAACCAGAATGTGTGATTTCCTTTGTTGGATTGAAGGCTGTTCTAAACGGAACTACGACGCTTGCCTGTCTGTAGTAGAACACCATAGGTTTGGCGCCACTAAGAAGGTTCCCTGCTGTAGCTGGTGTGCTGTTGTATAGGAACGTGTTATGGGTACCAGTCTCATGGAGCCCTCTATTCACTCCAGGATACGTGGATAGTCACGTAGTCAGCAATTCCAACACCTCCAACTAATGCATACATTAATTAAAACAAGTACGTGGCAACATGGTAATTACTCTGAAACTAACAAAAGACGAATTTTCGGAATGGTCAAAAATACCCTGCCAAATATAATCCTGCCAGAAATATTTTAATCGATAGAAAACAATTTGAGGGTTTAAACGCAAAAGCCGCTAACCGTCCGCCAAATTAAAACAAAATATATTTATTTTATACTAGAACTTTCACTTGATATCATTAAAATCATTTTTTGAGGAAGTGGCGTTTGGCGGCTTTTCGGCCTATACTCCTTATTTTTTTAGGTGGTTTACAATGAAAAGTATATCATTTGCAGCTTTCCCCCAAAAGGTTTAAACGATTACTAGTTTTAAAAGTTATACCGACACTAAACTCCTTGTGAAATTAAACTCTTCTGACTTGCTGTAATTTTGAAGAAAACAATAAAAGAAGGTCATTTCAAAGATATGTCTCAGAGACTTTTTTTCCATTATAGTATTGGTTTGTAATCCGTGAATGATGCGCACAAACGTTGACACGACACATGTGTGTGATGTCGATGTTTGATGCTGGCGTTTACAATCGAAAAGAAAGATGCAGGATAATCCTGATTTCTTTGCATCGTTACCTGGTGATGAAATAGTGTGCCTCCATGTCGTGACATATCTCAAGGTGTTATACATAATGGTGAACGGTTCAACTCCATGGCAATATGGCTCCGGTCCAGCAAAGAAAAGCCATCCCCTATCGCCTGCGCAGTCATAATCTCCGTTGATGAGAAAGTGTCGCCCAGGCCTGCAAGAAACGATCGCAAATACAACTAGACATGTGTTTGTGGACAAACACAGAGCTGTTTCGAGTGTCTAAAATTACTTTCAATATGTGTGTGGTGGTCTTTTGTGTGTGCCAAGTCTCAAGTCGATCAGATTTACTAAAGTGTCAAAGGCAATAGTCTAAAGAAAAACGTGTACAAAACCTATGGGAAACAATTGAAACTTTAACGTGACGCCCCGTGACCTTGAATGACGTAATCGTGCCGACTTTCTTCTAGGGCCGTCTGTGGATGGTGGTCTAAGTGTGTGCCAAGTCTCAAGTCGATCGGATGTACTAAAGTGTTAAAGTCAATAGTCTAAAGAAAAACGTGTACAAAACCAATGGGAGAAAAATGTGAACCTTTAATGTGACGTCACGTGACCTTGAATGACGCAATCGTGCCGAAGTTCTTTCAGAAACATCTGGGGGTGGTGTTCTAAGTGTATGCTAAGTTTTAAGTCGGTCGGATTTACCGAAGTGCCAAAGTCAATAGTCTGAAGAAAAACGTGTACAAAACCTATGGGGAAAATTAAACATTTAAAGTGACGTCACGTGACCTTGAATGACGCAATCGAGCCAAATTTCTTCTAGGACCATCTGTGGGTGGAGGTCTAAGTGTACACCAAGTCTCAAGTCGATTGGAATCACCAAAGTGCCAAAGTGTATTGGCAGAACAAACGTGTGTAAATCCTATGGGTAAAAACACTGAAAGTGGAAAAAAAAAAAAGGAAAAAAAAAAAAAAACTAGAGATATGTCTGTTCAAGGAACAGAGCATATGGCTTTTTCGCATTTTTTTTTTGTATTGTTCATTACATTTATGATTTCATTTAATAAATTTCTTTATTTAATTTTTTCAAAACTGCAAATTTTAAATTATTAATTGGATTATATCTCTCGCGGTTAATTTTTAGAAATGTTTAAAGGTCTTTTAATTGTAATTTCCGGTCTAGTGACGTCATATTATTTTGTTTTTATCCGCCAACTTGTTCCTAACAAGATGCTGATTATAAATACCAATTATAAAGCGATTTGAGCAAACTGATCGCCACGAAAATGAACTGATTATTCATTTTAAACATTTTTCAACCTGCCACTAGAGGGCGTTATAACAATTTATGACGTCACCGGTAACTTTGTTTGTAGAGTGCAGGCTACCTAGAGACTATCATCGTTGAAAGTAAATTCATATCATTTTCAACTTTCAAATTATAAGGCACTTCCGGTTTGGACCGGAAGGAAGGGTCAAGTCATTTTGCATGTAATACGAATATGAAGATCCTGGATTATTCTATCAATTCCCGTTAAAATCTAAATCAGATCTGTTACATTTGATTTGATATTGATTTTCAAAGATTAAATCTACAAATCATTAGTTGCTTGCAATCTGATACTTGATGACGTCATCGTGACGTCATTAACCAGTTTGCGCCGGATGACGAATATAAACGCAACAATTTCCCCAAATTCAAAACGGATGACGAATATATACGCCAAGTTCAAGTTCGGAAATATATGTCAGCAGCGCGCAAGGCCGGAAATGCGTGGGTGTGCTACCCAGCACTATAGGCCTGAACACGCTTCGGATCGAGTTTCGTTAAAAATAATCCCGCCCGTCGGCTCGGCGATGTTAAAATAATCCCGGCGCGAACTGGTTAACATACAGCTCGAGAGCTGTCTGAACTTGTCTATTTAAAGCAAAAAAAAGAATTATATCTATCGCGTTGATTTTTCAGCAATTATTTAAGGTTTAAAGGTCTTTTCATTGTAACTTTCGGTCTAGTGACGTCATATTTTTTTGTCTTCGCCAACTTGTTCCTAACAAGATGTTGATTATATAAACCAGTTATACAGTGATTTGAGCAAACTTCGCAAAACAAATCAACTGGTTATTCATTGTTAACAGTTTTCAAACTGCCGCTAGAGGGCGCTGTAACATGTTATGGCGTTACCGGTATTTTTGTGTGAAAAGCACTACTAGCCAGAGACTAACATCGTTGAAACTATAAGTTCACATTATGGTCCACTTTTAAATTATAAGCCACTTCCGGTTTCGACCGGAAAGAAGGGTCACGGGATTTCACGCACACGAGATAAAATGAAGATCATGGATTTAATATTATATCAATTCCCACAAACTTCAAGTTCCGATCATACGCGGTTGATTTGTTTATTAATTTTCAAACATTAAATCTATTGCACGTTTAAGACGACGTCACGTGACCCATGGTGACGTCATCACGACGCCTGTCCGCAAGGCACGAGTGCACTATAGAGTATTTACGGAGGTTAAGTTTGATGGGAATACCAATTTGTTTTCTGTTAAAAGTACTTGTGCAAACGTTCGCGTACATCTATTATATGGTACAGTCAGTCCGCAGCGCACTGAAAAGCCGTTTCTTTTATGTGCGATTTATGCATGGCACTTTGTGCGTGACCTCGTTTTTGAATACTTAATGAGCTGGCGACAACGCCTGGAATTTGGTCCGAAACATCCGTTTTATTCACTGGCTGTCAATATTATGTATATTTTCTTTTGGATAAGGAAACATTTTGTTATATTATCAAATCAGATTGGAATTTATATGACATTTAGAGGGTAAAATTTATAACGTAAAAAAAGCTCCCGAACCAACAAATTGACCTTTAAAAAAAGACGAATTTTGTCCATCTTCTGGCAGCGGCCACAACCCAATTTCACACTGATGTTAAAGATAATTTCATATTCTATCACAAAACTGTAGTTTTGGGGTTGATTTTAACTTAGTCCAGTCAGGGCGCAGAAAATTATAACGTTCTCAATAAATTAACAAACGGAACATCCCGCCATGACAGTCCATAGTCTTCCTGCGCCCTCATTGGTCGAAAATGACTTCATTGAAAAAGGCTTCGTGGTAACGTGTAGTTCATGCACATTTCAATACGCAGTTGTTTTTTTGTGTATTTTTTTAATTGTAAGCTCGAGCGAAAAGGATTTATCTGCTATTCAGGTTTTTTTTCTTTTTAACAGTGGACTGATTAAAAAATAATAATATTGCCTGCATAATACAATGTATACAGCCAAATAAACAAAAAACAAGCGACAAATGAAGTCGTTGTTTAAAATGTATTGACAACAATAACATTGAGAAATACAAATGTTTACAACAATTTATATCAGTTTCTGTATTGTGATGTTGGTTTATAAAGGAAACTGCACTTTTTATCTGAAACTTGAATTTTATCGCTTACATTAACATACCCTGTTGATGTTATATGGCTTGAATAAAATTGTTAAATTAAACCCTGAAATTGTTAAAACTTATTCATCTTTGGCATAATGTTCAATGTGCAAACCATTGAGATTTATTATAAAAGTAAATAAAGCTTGTTTTATCTTTGCTTGATGTTTTTGGCATAGTTTCTTTGGCATTAAATTATTGTAAATATTAAATTACAATGTATGCCCGCTTCTAACATTGCAAAAACAAAATATTTTAAATAAGACATAAATTTTGCTAATATAAGTGTTAATGCACGTAAATTATATCACTGATAATAGAAATAATACAATCTGCATTAATAAAGTTATATGCCGTTTGTGTCAAATTTACATTGTAGCTCAAAACTTTGTTGGCATAGTTTGGGGCATTATTCCTAGATGTTTTGACAAACTCACCCGACTCGGCCAGACTCGGTTTTGATCTGTTTTAGCTCCATTGCGTTTGCACAACACTGACACAAAGTCATGTATATTATTTAAAACACTAAAATACAAAACCTTATATACATGTACAAAGCACGTGCTGCATATCCACCAGTACATTTAAATCTTCAACTATTTTCAACACTTCTTTGGAAACCCAACTCTAGATCATTTGTCCCAACATGAATCATTACAAATACAATGTCAGGCCATGGAGGAATAAGAGCAGATGTCATGCTGATGAAGCAGATACTTTCTAAGGCCAGAAAATGTAGTACCGCGACGAGTCACTACCTGCAAATCAACCAACTTTAGTAGTGATGTTCTCTTTGAGATACTTTGTGAGAGAATATCCAAGGAGAAGAGTTGCCTTTGGCCTTCTGTAGAGGCTCCCGACATGCTGGCAATGGCTGCGATGGCTGCGGTGGGCATGGTGGTGGGCATGGCCATGGTGGTGGACGAGTGCTACCTAGTATAAGAAACATATTGGAAGACAGAAATAGGAACTATGAAGTTTAGCACAATAATAGTAGTAACTAAATTTATTATTATTAAACAATTTGTTATAATTTTGAACAAAAACATAGGCCTTTTTATACATGAAAGAAACCTAACTTTATCATATAAATAAGGCTACTGTGCAATCACCATCGCATCTAGTGCATATCCTGCACATGTACACATGTGCTTGTGTGCATGATGAAATACACGTTCTGCGTATGTAAAGCCGAAAGACATGGCCGAAAAAAGTTGAAATCGCGCGCACGAAAATCGTCGCAAAATACATGAACAAAATGTCGCCACAGGCTAAATTGTATATCAAACGAAAGATCATTGCTTCTTTTATCAATGTGTAGTGATCATTTTTGGTAATATTTGTTAGTCCAGTCAGGGCGCAGAAACTAAACACACGACAAAAACATTTCTTGAAATTATACTCTAACTTCGAGTGAACAAAATTCTGCCAAAAACACACTGAATCTCGTCATATTTTATATCATTCGATTCAGAAAATCGTTCGCTTTCCACTTACCACGCCATCTTGGAAAATCACTGCTTCGTTTGCAACGTGTAGCTCGTGAAAACAAAGCGGTCGAACTCCTGCAATTACTCGCGTAAATCTCGTGGCCGATTTGCGACGCCGGCCCTGCAAATAAAGTTCGGGATATGACCTTATTAACGCGTGCGCTGCGGACTGACTGTGGTACGTGTATAATTCACGCGTAGTTCTGCGTTGCCGAAGGCACGTTTACCTACCTGCCATAAGCGGCGCCCTTCCTCGTGGCCTATGTTGATGACTCTCGTGTTTCACATGTCACCGTACAAATGGATACCAGTGTCCCGCCTTCCCTTCTCTATTGTACAATGTATGGAGCGTACTGACATCGTACGTGCAAGTACGCTTAATACAATGTACACGTATACTGGGGCCTTGCAATCAAGGACAAAAAACATGAAATTTCAAGGGTGTCTCAGGGTATGTCCAAGTTCGCCTTTTGCTACAAAACACAGGGAAGTCTGAGAAGTACTTTTACATTAACCTTTAGAGCAAAAAACAAGATTATATCTGTCTGGGTTAATTTTTTAGGAATTTTTTAAGGAAAAGAGGTAATTTCATTATAACTTCCGGTCTGGTGACGTCATATTTTTTTCTTTCCGTCAACCTGTTCCTATCATGAAGCTGATTATATACATCAGTTATAAAGTGATTTGAACAAACTTCGCCACACACATCAACAGATTGTTCATTTCAAACATTTTTCAACCTGCCGCTAGAGGGCGCTAAAACAATTTATGATGTCACCGATCACTTTTTTGTAGAGCGCAGCCTAGCTAGAGACTAACATCGTTGAAAGTAAGTTCAAATCATTTTCCACTTTTAAATTATAAGCCACTTCCGGTTTGGACCGGAAGGAAGGGTCACGTGATTTTACGCACACGAGATAAAATGAAGACCCTTAATTATTCTATCGATTCCCACAAACATCTAGTTTCGGTCTTTCGCGGTTGATTTTGTATTGATTTTCAAAGATTAAATTATTAAAACTTTAAGATGACGTCACATGTCACGTGGTGACGTCATGATGACATCCGAGTTTTAGGCACTAGCTCAGTATGAGTTCCGAGTATGTGCAAAGTTTCAATGACATTGAAGTCTGTTTAATGACAAAAGTGACCGCCAGAATGAAACGTGTACAAAGTCTATGCGATTTATGGCACAAGAACAAGAAGAAGAAGAAGAAGAAGAAGAAATAAAACAAACAGAACGAAAAGAAAGGGTTTTTCGCTTTTAAGCGAAAAACCCAAAAAAAAAAAAAAATTTAACGAAAACAAAAGCTGTTTCGGTGGAAAACCGAAACAGCTAATTAGGCCTACATGTAGTTCAAAGCCTTGATGCGTGTGGGTTTTTTTTATTTTTTAAATTTTTTTTTTTTTTTTTTTCTTGGGTTGTTGGGGCGGTGGTGTTGATGTTGTTGTTGGGTTTGTTTGGGGTTGGTTTAAAAAAAAAAAAATTTTGTTGGGGGGGTCAGCAAGGTTGATCACTAATACTAAACAATAAGTCTTCATTCATACACACCGCCCAAAGATGGCGCTAGGAATGGCTAATTTCTTCATGTTGCATGACGTAATTTCTTTGAACCCCTATTGACAGAATTGGTTTTAACAATAGTATCCGTGTGCGAGTAACATGTGCGCGCTGAATGTACGCATGTTGGTCAATTCACTGGGCAACAAGCTACCGACATTCCTGTGAGATCTTGCGTTTCCTTTGCATAATGTGGTGAAGCAGGCTAGCCAGTCCCATGCGCCCTACTTTAGGCGGTGAATACAAGACAATACGGAGCAAAGGCTGAGGACCGAGAGTCATTTACCAGGACTGGTGGCCTTCCATAGTGACGTATGTGGCATATAGCGTCCCACCAGGGAGACGCCATAAAACGGTCTTTACTGAACCAGTTGGTGATGTTGGAATTCACACCGTTGAAGATCAACTGAGCTGCGGGTTTTGCTTCATCAAAGTTGAACAAGGAAAGCTTCACCTTTTTGAGAAAAAAAGGAAGGTTATAACCTATAGTTTCAGACTCGGAGCTCTGTGTATAAGAGCACCAAATACATCAAAGACGTCAGGCCAAAAAAAAAAAAAAATTGTTGCGTCACCGCCCGCTTCCATTTTTGGGGCCTCTTCCTTTTTTCTTTTTTTTCCTTTTTGAAAAAAATGATAAATTTGACCAATTTGGCAAAACAAAAATTATTATTAATTTTTGTTTTAAGATAATAACATTTTAAGATCGTATTTTAGACTTTAGCATCACTGTGTACATGCTCTGGAAATATTTTTTTCTAATAGGAAGGCTAGGGTGTGACGTGTAGTCGTGTACGGTGCATACATGATCGACTCACATGAATTTTGATTTTTAATCATGGGTGAACCATGTTTTAATTTTGAATTGGAAGATAGGGTGTGACATGTTCACTAAATGACTCGAATTTAAATGTGTCGGGCGGCCATTTTGAAGTAAAATAAAAAATAAAAAAAAAGGCCCCATCCTTCCTTTAAAAAAAAATGGCATGACGCTAAACATATTTTTTTTGTTATTTGGCCTAAATAGTTTTCTTACAAGTTTTAGCTTGCTGCTGTTGTTGCGCCAAGCATCGTAGATAGACTTGTCGCGGTAATGGTCTTCAAGGGTAGAGCCCCAGCGATTGTCGGTCCATATCTCATACAGGCTACGGTTAGACGTAGTCTGGCCTCCCAGCCCCTTAAACGCGAGTTGCCACTGCAAGCCTGCCAGAAATCAAAGTTATACGGTGACGGTTTATGGCATTCAGGATTTACCTTTCTTCTGAATAAAACATACCTATCGCAAACCCCTAGTACCAAACCTGTTGTTCTAGTTTGTAAAGACCACGATTTTCACAGATGTCTACACCAGGGTTCATTACACTACAAAATATACAAAAGTTATTCTCATAAACAATAGTGTAGTAAGATCACTGCCATGTAGTATTTTGTGGTATAAGGCATAGGTAACGTTATGTTAATAGAATTGAAAACAGCAATGCCATTTTCGTGGCTGTCTTTCCCCCAAAATGTAAAAATGTACTGATTTGTACTATAGAAAGGCAGATAGGGGAAACATTTGTGCCATTGATGATACAAGCACGAGTATATCATGAAAAATATATTTTGCCATAGGGCCAAATATAAACAGAATAACAAGCAATGGCAGCATTTAAAAAAGAAAAAGAAATATTGCTTAGATTTTTTTTGTCCTATCGAGCAAATCTGATGCTATCAATTTTGGAGTACCACAATGAACTATCTTGGGCCCATTATTATTTTCTATATTTATTAACGATATCACGTCTGTGATTGAACATACTAAAATTGTCCTATATGCTGATGACACTGCTATTTTTTATTCAAGTAAAGATATTCATCAGATTAACTTGTATCTAAACCTTGATCTCCAGAAAATATCAAACTGGCTTAATGTTAATATATAGGTTTTCCGGGACGATATCGCAAAATGTGCACATTCATTTGTAAAAAATGCATTCAATTTCGCGCTGATTTTCAGAACGACGTATGTCCGAGTTTCATTTTCGCAAAAAAGAGCATTCAATTTTATTTTGTTTAATTCAAATAAATGAATGTGCTTAGCGTTTTATTTAAACGATTACAAAAACGTGATTGGGCTTTCGGTTTGACGTATGCCTGGCTGATTATTAAGAATGTGCAATCCATTTCGCAGCAAATTGATTTATCATTGTGTCACGGCCTGAATTGAATATTCTTTTTCGTTTGTTAAAATTTAAATTCGCATATTCTGCATTCAATTTCAATAAAGTATATATGGCTATACCATTCATGATACAACTTAGATTAAATCATTTATAAATCAATGTATTGTGGGACTAATTGATCATTAAAGTGTTGGCTCTTTATCTTAAATCTATTTTAACCCTAACCACCCCAAATCCTCCAAAATCCTCTTTGCAAATTGCAGGAATGAGGTTATGTTGTTTTTGTTAATGACTTCTCTATCATTTTATCAGTTCAATTGTCTATCCGTCAATGACCTGTCCACCAAGACATCTGGGGAGATATGTCTGAGAGTGGTTGTACCATGCAGTACATTTTGCAGGTGTCACCTGTCCAACGTTGAGTGCAGCCACCTCCTGGAGACGGAGAGATCTCCAGACTTGCAGGTTCACACCAGCTTGGCCTGCTGCGTCTTGATCTCCAAATCTGTCTTGCCATTCAGGTAACCCCAATGTGCGCTTCACTCCCGCCTTGAGTGCTGAGTGCGCCATTTCTGTTGGATTTAAGAATGGCGAGTAGGGGGAAGCAGTTTGATGGTAAAATTGTCAGCATCAGGGGGTAGTTGGGCTCGGACATGAGGACGAGCGTTGTCATATATCAGATATATGCGTTCACCTGCGGGGAAGAGCATACGACATTATTGTACAGTTGTCGCTAAGAACTCCTCAAAAGTCGCTCTCGTCACGGTCTCTGATGCTATTCTGTGAGCCACAAGTCCAACCTCACCAGAAATTGCAAACGTCACATTGACTCGCCTGCCTCTCTGGCCATGGACGACACGTCTCGCCGGTACTCCCCGAGCAGCGCGACCATAAGACCGACGGGTCCAAATGTTGTAGCCAGTCTCATCAATCTACACAGTGTGTCCAAGGACACCATGCCGGAGAAACCAGTTTTCAAAGACAACTCGTGCATCTATGACTCGTGGCGAATTCTCTGTTCTGGAACATCTTCAGCTAGTTTAAGAGTTACAAGCATGCCATCTAGAGTTCTAGCTATGGTGTTAGTTGTCACAAAAGGCTTATTAGGAAGATCAGCTCGCAATTTAGCATTGAGTTGAACCAAAGTCATCAGGGTTATCATCTAGATATCGTTGAAGGGCATCTCTCATGTCGTCGTCAACCTTCCGGTTTATTGGTCCTCCTTTCGGCAGCCTGTTACGACGACCATCTCGGAGATATATGCCAACGATTGATCTGGCCGTTGAATGGTTGATGTCCAGTCTATTTGCTACATCTAAGTAGTCCGCGTCGTCAGCCTCAAAGGCATCGATAAGACGATTTCGATCAACGTCCGAGACTCGTCTGTATCTCCCTCTTGTAGCCATTATTGGATAATTTTAGGGGGCATAAAGTAAAGTCTAGCTATACGATGCGATCGTGGCAAATGCTGAGCAAATAAAAAATGATTTTCTTCAACTTAGGGGTTTATATAGCATTTATTTGGTATGTTTCAAAAGACAAGACCACCTGCATGGTTTAATTCCCCATATGTTACTTTTGATAACACATAAATGAATTCCAATGCTTGACCAGGCATACAAATGCGTAGAAAATCGACTGCACATTTAGCGAAATTGATTGTTGATAAATTAAAAGGAAAACATGATTGCAGGTGTGCATTCAAATTCGCGCGAAAATGAATTATAAATATACTAAATTCAGTGCATATTCGGGAAATCGTGCGCTGATTTCTTAGAACTGGATGCACCATTTTGCAAACAAGAATTATCAATTGTTAAATAGAAAACGGGAATGTGAACGTTCATACTATTTCGCAGGAAAACGAATGCACCAGTTACAAATGAATGTGCACATTTTGCGATATCGTCCGGGAAAACCTACAGATTAAAATTGAATAATACCAAGTCAAAGAGTATGTTGATTGGTTCAGCCCAAAAAATTGCAAGATGTGAACATCCAAATATTGATATTTCTGTAAATGACAAGTGCCTGGAAAAATCAACACTTATAAATATCTTGGTGTTCATATTGATTGTATTGAACATATTGACCATGTAACATCTTCTGTCTCTAAAAGAATAGGTATTTTAAATAGACTTAAACATGTCTTACCTACACAAAGCCTTAATCTGATTGTGAGAAGTCTTATTTTTCCCCAGTTTGATTATTGTGATCTTGTTTGGAGTAGTGCTTCCAAAACCCTGTTACAACGGCTTGATGTACTTTTAAATAGAGCAGGACGGACTATTCTAAAGGTCCCATCTAGAACATCAGCATCAGCTGTACGTAGTGAACTAGGTTGGGAAACGCTAGAGACAAGAAGAGATATTCATGGTTTTTAAATGTCTAACAGGCAATGTTCCAAGTTATTTTAGCGATGTTTTTATTCCAGTCAGTGAATTACATGGTCATCGAACTAGAAATAGCACTGTTGGCAATGTGGTTCTTTCAAATCCTAGAACAGAAAGTGGAAAAAGAACGTTTAAATTCAGGGGTGCCCAGGCTTGGAACAACTTGCCACAACAATTAAAATCTCCTCATTCAACAAGTTTTAAACACTTTGTCACACAACTTAAACAGTTCAGTTAATTGATCCACTATCCAGTAATGTGTTTACACTGTATTGCATTGTTTATCTGCTGTTTCTTATTGCTGCTGTTTTTTAGTATTTTTAAATGAATTTTAATTAATTCTATTACATAATTGTATTTTACTATTTTAACAGTACTATTTTAACTTATTTTATTATAGTACATGTAGTTTGTGTAAGCTGGGATCCATGGGAGATCAGTGAGTTTTTCTAACTGAATGGATCACCCAGGGTAAATAAGAAATAAATAAATAAATATATTTGTTTCAAAGGAAAAATAGCCAAATATTTTGTTCATGACATACTCTGACTGTGTGCAAAACATTCTATGTTCGTATCATCAAATGCACAACCCCATCACCTATATATAGACTGGCATTACGTACAAGGCGATGTAGAGCATGTGCGGTTGGTAGAACAGCAAAATGCGGTAGCAGAGGCAGAAGGCCTGGGCCTACTGGGGATGAGGCTCTCGTCTGCGCTCCCATTCACGATGTAGTAACACTCGTCGTGTATCCAATGGCTACAAGGTGCCAACTTGGCGTGTCTACCTTCAACGTCGATCAAACCCCATTCATAATCGGCAAAGCCTGCTTGGTAGGCGTCATACAGCTGGGCTAACGTACATAGCTGCATGCCATACTGAGAGCAGGCGTGTCTGACTACAGACAAGTAGTCACTAGTACTAGTATAGAATGCCTCAGTGGTTCGGATGATTTCAAAAACATCTAGAGAAAAGGAAAAGGGAGACAAATGTGTACGTTATTTATACACAATATGAGAACGCTGTTAATTATATCTTTTTCGTATTTGGCAAACCACCTTTGGACGATGTTCTTGAGGGTTATAATTTTATAATATTTAATAAAGGGTGGCAACGACATAACAGAAAATAATCTTGTGAATTAATTCGGATAAGTATTCCATTATGGTACAGTATTTTCGGTTGTACATGTTTTATTTGCGATCTGCACCCCTCTTTTCGTGAAAAGATATCAGGGTAGATTCACCAGTCACCACCATTAGGCCCCAATACCTTGTGTTTATGATAATTTTCTTTATAAAAAAAAAATTGAGGGTTGTGTACCTGCAACATAGATTTAACAGTGACATATTTTCATTAAATGTGAAATTGGCAACAACAAAAATGGTTGAAAAAACTCTCCATTGGTGTCCAATAATATTGGTCATCTTAACCAAAATAACCAATATCAAGATCAAAATAACCAATATCATTGGTTATTTTGACCACTATGACTAACCAACGATGTTGGTTATTTTAAGCAATATTTGGTTAAACATAACCATTGGAATGGACAAAATATGTCCAGCTATGACATTGGCCATTTTAACCCAATCTGTTTTTACATTGACAATTATTAAGTCTACAAAGAGTTCATTTACCATTGGCGTTATTTTCCAAGCTGGGTGGTTCTTGATTCTCAGGAGCGAACAATTCCAGTGAAACATCGCTTGACTGTAAACAAAATTAAAGCAATACGTTTTTACGTATGTAATTTCTGAACCAATTCAACAAGATGCTGGTTACTCTTCCAAATTCACGTGGTTTACTGTCGGTTTTCCGATTTCAGATTAGACTTCACGCGCACATGCCCATACAAAAAATTTCTATAGAAATCTATAGAACGCTTTATAGAGCTCTAAAGAACTCTATAGAAAAGTGTACTTTCTATAGAAACCTCCTGGATCTTCTATATAATTTATTTATGTTCTATAGAACTCTGTAGAAATTCTATAGAGCTTGAATTTCTATAGAAATTGCACTTTATAGAAACTGAAGAAAAGTATATAGAAATAAAATATATAGACTTCTATAGAAATGAAATATATAGACTTCTATAAGAAAGGAAATATATAGACTTCTATAGAAAGGAAATATAGACTTCTATAGAAATTAAATACAACGTATGTAGAATTCTATAGAAATGAAATGTTTCTGCTAAATGTCCCATGTCATGTCGTTGAGATCAGAGTCGGAATCAGAATCTGAATCATAATCATTTGACATCCGGTCTTTTCCTGGCCACCTGTACTGTGTTCGTCGAGGAAGCGCAAAGAGGTTGTCTGACAACATATACGATTTATATTTCGGTCTTTTTCTACGTTGTTTGGTGCTCATTTTGCCTGTTTTTTTTATTGCGAGCTGCGCGGTCAGCTGTACCAATATTCGCAACCCCTCCTCTGTTGGCAAGGCAAGCACGCGGATTGACCAATACAAGTACCCCTCCCGGCTGCATATATTTACCAGTGCAATGCAAGCACCCCCTTGATGTGTCTGCATTGACCAATACAAGCAACCCCTCATGGCTGCATTGACCAATACAAGCACCCCCTCATGGCTGCATTGACCAATACAAGTACCCCCTATATGGACAAGTTATGGTACAGTATGGTTCAACGGTTTATTTCACGTGGTGCGCATATCGCACATGCGGCTTGTTTACTCAGAATATACTCCTATCTTTTCAGATTTAGTATTGAAAAATGGCTGGAAATGGGAGTTCGCATTCGCAGTATGTTTGAAATGGGTTGACAATGAGGACATCTGGGATGTTCTTCCCATTAAGAGTGCAGTTGGCGAGTGCAGTTGGCGAGGTCACTGTGAAGTGTGATGGATTTGCAAGATGCAATTTCAATTTTTTGAAATTCAAAAGAAAAAAGTGGCTCTCGTCAAAGAATGTTCAAGTTCTACTGGCAGAAGGGGAAGAAGCAGCGCTTTGTACCGTGTTGGCGTACGGTAAGTTTAGGCTAGATGTCTTATATTTGGATTTGAAGTAATAATAATATTACCTTAATTTATATTTATTTATTTTTCGAACTAACCTGCCCCTGAAAAAGTCATTTAGTGGCCGGCTCAAAATTTAGACATTCAAGTTTAATAATATTTATAGCAATGTCAAATGGGCGCCGCCATCTTGGCTGATTCTATTTTTGTTTATTTTACATCTTGGTTTTACTTAATTTCGTAATTATCGTTCGACACAATTTTGTTACTAGTTAATATTTTTAGACTAGTATTTTTAATTTAAATTATAGTTAGTAATAATACTAGTAATGTTTTTAAGAGAACAAAAATTGATTTGGCACGCGTACGAGCCATATAAAATTGATTAAAAACAAATAATTAATACATGTACACTACACGTACATGTAGTTTCATTTTTGAAAAATTTATTTTACCCTCACTACATTGGATTTTGTGTTCGTGTTAAGCAACACAAAAATGCACAGACTGGTTGTTGTTTTCCTGCATAGTGATTGTAAACTAGAAGCTGTGGATAATTGTGTTCCCCGTAGGAACACATGCAAAAGGCTGGACATTTGTGCTGTCAACTCATGGGAGGGTTAATAATATGCAACCACAAATGTTGTTTTTTTGCTGTATCCATAACATTAGCTTCATTACATTTTTGCATTCTGTACCACGAGGAATAAAGGTTTAGTTCTTTTCAATATTCATTTTTTTCTCATTTTCTCAAGAAATTTCCTATAGCTGCTTCTGTCGTCATGCGCCAGTCACTGGCAAACAAGGTTAAGGAGCTTAATAAAGTAAGTACTGACATGTAAATGTATAAAAATCCAGATCTTAACCGGTTTGTGTCGGTTGACGGGTATACATGTACAAGAAAAGTTTTTCAAAGATTCAAAACTGATAACGGATAAACCGTCATGAGCAAGGCTGGAAATATCTGTCGGCAAACGGTTCGCAGCGAGCGAGGCCGGTTGTGCTTCCCACTGATATCGGCCTGAACCTGCCTCGGATCGAGGTTTGTGAAAAAGAATCCCGCTCCCAGGCTTAGTCAATGTGCAATAATCCTAATCCTAACCCCAACCCCAACCCCAACCGTATCCTGAATCAGCAAAAGCTACCATTTTTGTCGAGCACAATGTTCGTGGTGACTGCTCAATATAGAGGTTCCTGAATCCATCAAAATCCTGCAGTACCGGTAGGTTCACAATCATAAATCAATCAATCCCCCAGTTTTCAATATGGAAGTTTCCTAAATCTGCCAAAGTCCTCAAATAGGGTATGGATTTTGATGGATTCAGGTCGGGTAGGGTCAAGTGATTTAATCTTATAAAAGTAACACTTGGCGCAATGTTAAATAATAATTTCACCAATTGTTTTTTTTCAGAATTACACACCACCATAGATGTGCTACACCGTCTTTGACGTTTGAGATGCCATCCATCCATCCATCCATCCCTTATCTACAAGTATTCACTTTTAGTAGTCTACTTAAAGGGCTCGTATATATTTGGTAATGACTCCAACAATTAGTGGCAATAAACACTTACTTGGTAAGAAGTACAGCAGCTTTGGATAGTATAATGCATTTTTAGAAACCTTTCACTTCAAAGTACTGCGGTTATGGAAAAAGATATCACTTTTTTTTATCCCAAAAAAATTGAATCTGAGAAGCGTTACTGCAGTGATGTTTCTCAGACTGTGTATTCCAATGCAGATTATTATTCCTGCGTGGACATAACCGCTCCAGATTTTCGGCAGCATCTCAAAATCGCTACCACCTTTGGAAATAAAATTTTTACAGGTTAGTTTTATGGTATATACATGTATCTATAACTATATAGGATTGAAACAAACAATGGGTTCCAATTACCAAACGTATACGATCCTTTAAATTTAATATTTAAAAAAGTTGATTAAAACCTGTGAATTTAGGGATTGCCATTACAACATAAATTCGCAACATTTACAACAGAATCAGAAAGTACCGGTAAGTGCTTGTACAAAAATTCCAAAAGATTACAACCCAGAATTAACAGACATTTACTAGTTGTACTGACCTGTATATGATACGATTTAAAATTGATGGTGCTTTAAATGCTTACTTCATAAACCATGTACATGTATATGCGTTCTGTCAAATTTAAGAAGGCTCCTTATAGCGCTTTAATACTTTAACATTGTATAGGCATTCGTGAGATTCCAAATAAAAATTTCTATATAAAATCTATAGAAAAAGCATTCAATTTCTTAAGGAAAACTGTAGATCTTATGGAAATCGTATTATCATAAATTCCACATCAATTATTCCTAAAGGATTTCTATAGGACGTTTCTATGGACATTCTAAAGAGTTGTATAGAAATTCTATAAATTTATCTATAGATCCTATAGAAATTCTACAATTCCATAGAAAAGTACAATTATTTATATAGACGTTTCTATACAAATTCTAAAGAGTTCTATAGGAATTCTATACATTTATCTATAGATCCTATAGAAATTCCACAACAATTCTATAGAAAAGTACAATTAATTCTAAAGGATTTCTATAGGACGTTTCTATTAAAAATCTATAGAGTTTTATAGAAATTCTATACATTTATCTATAGATCCTATAGAAATTCTACAACTATTCTATAGAAAAATACAATTATTTCTAAAGGATTTCTATAGGACGTTTCTATTGAAATTCTATAGAGTTTTATAGAAATTCTATAAATGTATCTATAGATCCTATAGAAATTCTACAACAATTCTATAGAAAAGTACAATTATTTCTAAAGGATTTCTATAGAAATGTCTCTATAGAAATTCTAAAGAGCTGTATAGAAATTCCAAAGAAAATGGGCCAAAATTCTATAGAAGTTCTTTAGAATTTATATACACATTCTATAGGATTCTTTAGAACAAAAATCTATAGAAACACTATAAGAAGTTTCTATAGAAATTCTATAGATTTTTTTTTTATAGAATTCTATAGAATATTTTTGTATGGGTGGCTTGCGTCGTTATCGTTTTAATGATACCGTTTATTGGCTCTCAAGGTTGGATTCTAACCATTCTCAAGTCAAATATTTTCTGCCACCTGTTCAAACTCAAATTAGAAATTTTGACGTTAACTTAGAACACATTGGCGGGTTAATATTAAACGTTCCCTTCTGTGTGTGTGTTTTGTATATTGTACATGCGCTTGATAGGTTACATATGTTTTTTCCTATTCGGCCCATTAGAACGATTCTCCTGGTTGCCTAGCTAGGAAATCACAATAATCCATTTATTTTTAGCACCGTAGCCCGTAGGTATAGCTAGCTCCACCATTCTTCATCTCGACTAAAATTTTACCTCAGGACTCGTTGCCTTGGTCGTAACTGACCAATTACCATGGTTAATATAAAATTACTTAAATTACTAAAATTACTTAAACGTTCGCAATCGTCTTACAAACATCTTTGTTATGGTTGCTTTTGCAATCAGAGATCCACTCTGCGAATAGACTGGTTCACGAACTCTACATTATCGGCTCATGATATGAGGCTGGACCCAGTCTACTTTGCGAGAACTCAATGCCCTAAACTAATTAAACATTTTGCGGAGAAAATATTTCGTATCCAAACGCTAAATTGTCGATGTCTTAAGTGAATAACCTTAATAATGCTAGAACAAAACCAAATGAAATTTGACAATTCTTTTTTTGGATGAAACACAAACATACCACGGACAGTATACGTCTTTAATGAAGCACCTTCATCCATCGCAAGGGAAGTGTCATCTATTGTTATTGCCGCGCAAGGACACGCAGCGTACACATTAATTTGTAATCATGCTGACTAAACACAAGCTCTTTACAAATAAATTATGTATTCGTGAAAGACTATGCAAAATGAGAAACGTAAGGAAGGCCGTTAGGGCCAGGTACCTCTATTTTTGACGGAGATGTGTTTCTCTTCACGGTGGTTCCGTTTCTCTTTCATGGTATCTCAACTCTCTTTCAGGAGTTTACAGTAGGCCTACCGTCAATTTTAAATTAGCTCCAAAGTCTATGTAAGAGAATAAGTCGCGACACCGAGTGACTATAAGTAGTGGCCGCCACTTAATCATAATGACGGGGAAATACACCCCTGTGAACAAAAACAAAATTTTACCTCGAAATAGAGAAACACACGTTCTAAAAGATACGCTACCATAAAAGAGAAACGCACTACCGCGAATAAGAAGCGCACCTCCGGGAAAGAGAAACGCACTACCACGAAAGAGAAACGCACCACCGCGAAAGAGACACGCAAGGCCGCGAAAAAGACACGAAAGTTCGCGAAAAGAACCGTAAAGAGAAAGAGTTACCTGACCTAAACGGGCTTCCGTGGTATAACGACGCCAAATGGACAAGTTTTGTCTGGGTTGTGTATTTATTTAAAGGAAAATATACAACATTTGATCTTTAGGCCTTACACTGTTAAAAAAACCAATACATTTCTAGATTATCCACCCTGCTAATCTACCACAAGTAGGTAACTCGTGCAGTTATGTTTTGACCGGCAATCGTGGACGGGGCATTGTCCGACAGTCTTCCCTCTTTTGTTTATACTCTAACGTTTTCTGATGATCGCCATAGGATTTGTACACGGGAAAAGATCGTGGACGTTGTGTCAATCGTGGACCCATTGTTTGACTCCCAATTCTTTTGTCCGACGACCACGATACATTTCTAGATTATTCACCCTGCTAATCTACCACAAGTAGGTAACTCATGCAGTTATGTTTTGACCGGCATAGTTGAGTTAGTCTTGCATACGCACTGTGGACCTCCGAACAATATAGGTCCACACGATGCGGGAAGAGGTTACGGTTTGTGGACTTGCACACGTCCACAATCCGTTTTTCAGTTTCCGAAAAAGAGCGCTAGAGGAAAAACGGGTTAGGGTTATATATAGAAAAGATAGAAGGGACAGCTGAGAGGCCCATAATCCAAATTTGAGGGTAAATTTGTTTTGGGGAAGCGAGAAAAATGAGTATTTAGTCAAAGTTTGTTAACTACACGAAGACAAAGGAATGTCCACAGTGCGTATGTAAGGTAAAGCTGTGTGTGTGCACACGACTAGATGTGCGTAGCAAATGATTCTCACATACACGTACACACATTATGCCTAACATAATGCAATCATAATGAGTTAATGTTGTGACCCTCACTACAAAATAACAACATCCTGCAGTATGTTGTGGTCCAGGCATTTCTCGTTATTGGGTACAGTATAAATCACAAGAAGTTTAGAAAAAACCGTTAGGCCTACCTTCAAAGACTGCAAGTTGTGGCATGCCCCATTGTTCTAACAAGCGTCTGGTGTTTATGTTGTCCATATTGCTTTCCTGCGCTGCGCGCGTGCTGGCCTATGCGTTTACCTTACTTTAGTAAAGGTTTACCTAATTAAGTACGATTTTACAAAAGTTACGTCAATTGGCTTCTTTACTTCTTCAATATGTATTCAACAAAATACGTATCTGCGAGGTACTTATTTTCTGGCGAGTTTTACCGAATTTATGTTTGTTTTTAAATAATTATTTGTACCTAATATTGTTTTAGTACATGTACTCTTTTTGAGAGTGTATAGGAAGTCGCCTATCGCCCGAAGGTTTAGAATAATTTTATATTTTTTATAGACTTGCCTTTGCAAATGCAAGTCTATCTCATAGTCAAATTCAAACAAAATCGGCACAATTTGGGTGCAAAACTACTAACTGAAATACATGTACTAAAATACTCATTGTATTCTTGTTTTTAAATGCAAATGTGCGTCTTCCCACGATCTTGCCTTCCCTGCAGTTACTCTCGTTTGTGTATATTTTTAATGGATTATATATAAGATATTGTATATTTGTATGTGGAGAGACATAAAATAAGAATAAGAATAAATAAGAATAATGTACATGTACACCCCCCTTAACATCCAATTTGTAACATTCTGTAATAAGATGTTCATAGGCCATTTTAAATTGAAATGAGGACTGAAGGGGAGAACATGATCTTACCAAAGCAAGTTGTCAACCAAGCTTAATTCCCCTTCATTTAAATATTGAACCAATATTTAAACAACAGAAAGGACATCCAACAAATGAAGCTAACGTGTGTTAAATAATAAGAGCTAATTGGTTACACTAATCATTTAGAACGTCTTGTACCAAATGTGATTCAACCCTGCAAAATGAGTCTTATAAGGAGTAGTTTTTAGGTTTATTTTTTCAAATGCATTTGAAAGCACATTATTTGCTCTTCATTTTGTGCATCACTCAGGTTGACACCTTTAACCAGGCAGATGCATATCCAATATTTATCACGGCGAAGGAAGAGAGTTGCAAATTGGGTGTTAAAGTAACGGAATTCAATCGGTGATTTGGCAGCCAATTTATTGTTGATTTTGTTAATTCCCGCCATGGCAGCCAACGGACAAGACGTGTGTCGTATCAGCTCTCCGAGTTTCCTATCAAAACTCGACACTAAGATACAGGATATCGTGTCTAAATTCCAAGTGTCGCCGCCTATGCCATTGCGGTCAGTGCTAAGAACATGTAGTGATTTTACCATTGATGACTTGTTACAAGGGAGAATTGTGAATTTTGAGGCTGCGATGGAAAAGTACCGTGAAGACGTACAAGATGGCGACGAAACGGGCGACTCGTCAAAAAAGCTAAGTACCGTTTGTTCACTCAAATCCCGTAGATCCAATCAAACAGCATCCGATGACAGTAAGGAACTCTGACTGTATATTTGGTCATCTGAACACTTTTCCCATGTTTTGTCTTAGTTCAGCATGTCAGATAAATTCCAAGCAAACAAGGCATACTACAGATCGGGATTTAACCAGTACGCGCCGCATGACGTATATAAACGCAAACATTTCCCCAAATTCAAAACGGTTGACGCATAAACACGCCAAGATCAAGTTCGGAAATGTATGTCAGCAGCGAGCAAGGCCGGAAATGCGTGGGTGTGCTTTCCGGCACTATCAGCCTGAACCCGCTTCGGATCGAGTTTCGTTAAAAATAATCCCGCCCCTGGGCTCGGTGATGTTAAAATAATCCCGGCGCGAACTGGACAACCCCCGATCAAGTCCCCGAACCCACCCCACAGGTCATTTATCAAGCCATCATACAGGTCCCAAATGACAACAAATTACTTGATGAGAAGTTTTCAGACCAATTTGCAACACTATCTGGCCAGATTTCACGATCTTCTTGTCCCCAAAGGGAAACAACAGATCACCTGAAGAAGAAATGTGACGCTCTCCATTCTACCATTGATATGCCGATGAACCCTTCTTCTCGTGAAGCCTATTAGCCTATGTCATGACCTTCCTAAGAGGTCAACGAACGATTCTTGGAAAATCCAAGTTTAATATTTACGAACTTCTTCTAATAGTAAAAGTCATTTATGACCCATGTGAAGTTTCAGTCAATAAAGGGTGAAAGGTACTAGATTTCACAGGCGTCTATACATTTATTATGACACTATAAAAAGTGTTTAAAACTGGTTGGTTTTTAAATTAACATTGCAGGATTCAGGAATGTTGAGGTTTAACGCTCATAGTAATTATGTAAACAAAGTGCTTGAGTGTAAAGCTCCAAATTTACATTTGATGTCCCCCCAAAAAAACTGACAAGGGTAATGTGACCCAGGGTAACATCTGACAAATAGAACATATATTCCAAGGAATAGGGAATACAGTTTGTCAGCTGCTGTTAAATACACCGTGTGCAGGGATACGTGATATGCTCTCCTGTATGAACCAGTGTTGAACGCCATTGAACGACCCTTCACATTTAGGCCCGTCACGATCAAAAGGTCTTATTTTTTTCTATTTCTTTACATGGAATGTGATGGCTAGAATATTCTGCACACAATGAGGCGTTCTTGGGTCAGAAGCAGTACATTACGTTTATTTAAAGGGTGCATGGTTGTAAATAAGCTCAAAATTGCTTGCGCCGACCAGATCACATTGTGCATGCCCAGGAAATAATTTTCTAAAGAGCATTTTGAGAGCCATGCATTTGAAGGATTGTAAAAATACAGTGTACCACCTCGGTCCGGGAGTGTGAGCTTCTAATTCTGAGCATTTGGGATGAATCTGGCCATGGAATTGGCACTACTTGGCTCTTGAGCGAGAGGGTATTTTTTTCAAAATGGACGCTCTGCAGATTGGACTTCAAAACTAGTTTTAGGGGTGTTCTCCTTTGGAGGGAAATGTCACCCAAAAGTTATCAGATGACCCCACACAAATTGAAAAGAAAATGAAAGATGGTGAAATAAGCTTCATTTTGGTGTATAGTTTAGTCACCTTGGAGAGTTGTGAGTAATTTTCAAATTTTTTGAAGTTGGGGTATTTATCATTGTTGTCTATGGGACTTTATTTGGATGTGCGCAACCTATAGTCTCAAAATGGCGGCGCCCGGGGGCATGGAAAAATGGCCGCCTTTGTTCTCAGCAGAGGTAAAAATGAAAATAAAACCAAATATAGATAAATAGTGTCTATATTTAACACTGATTTTCAGGTTTTTATTGAAAAAACAATCTTTTAAGTCATATTATTGAAGTTTAGCTAAGTATAACATTATTTACAAAATGATTACTGTTTCCATTCACTCCAGTTGGCATGTGTCCTAAGTTATGTCCTCTTATGGTGTTTGATTTTCTATTTTACTCCCACTCAATGTTTTTTCTTCTTTAAACTGGTAATTAAGGATAATATTTTGTATTTGGGAGCCTTTGATGTGTTTCATTGAGCTTGTCTAAAGCTGTGAATTTGAACAAATGCAAAAATAGGATGAACATGCACATCTGGGGTGAAACTTACAACCAATGGCTGATGGTTTTACTACGAGTAGTACAATTAAGTAAACATCAACAAAATGGAGGCCATGGTGTGGTGTTCAAAGAGAAGGTTTTCTATCAGTAAAAAAGTCGAGGAAAACTCCAAAGGCTGCATGATTTAGCATGATTTGATTTGGCATGATTTGGCAGGGTTCTTTACAAACTTCACGCTGGAAGACGAATTATGGACAAATTTCATGCAGGCTTCCAGGCTCCAAAAAACGCACAATGAGGAGTGTGCACAGAATGGCTTATATGGCATTTTCCGAAAATGTTGATCTATCAAAGGATTTGGAAGTAAGTCACCTGTGCCACAACTCATTGTGCGTTTTCTTTGAACATCTTTCACTGGAGCCTCGGTCCATTATTAATTCCAGGAAGGCCTGCAAACGTGAACAAATTTGCCAGGGACACGGTCCTTACAAGGATTGTGTGTCTTTAGTTTGAGAGTAAGTGGCTGTTTTTTTCTAAACATGCATCCATACACAGGAAAGAGCTGAATACCTTTGTAAATGAACAAATTGTATGAACAACAATGTATAAAGTAGCAAATTTACCTAATTTTTAAAACCTTTTGCAGTAATTATGTTCACTTTCAATACTTTTCCAGTCAGTCACTGTGGACCTGTAACTTAGTTTTGGGTCTAATTGACCCTTTTTGTACAGTTGTGAGTATTTTTTCAAATTTTTTGAAGTTGGGGTATTTATCATTGTTGTCTATGGGACTTTATTTGGATATGCGCAACCTTACGCGAGAGCTCGGAAGCCATATTGACAAATGTTCACAAAACGCCCTCTTCAGTAATTTTCGTCAATTTATGACAGAGGCTATACCACCCATGGACGCCCACACGTCTAAGCAGTCCAGCGAGCCACCGCACAGCGGATCTCAGTATAGCGGATCTCAGTCCAGCGAGCCACTGCACATTGGTTGTCTGCCCAGAGGTTCTGGTACCGACAAGCAACCGCTTTCCTGCATTGGCGACAGAGGATCCCGTTATCATCGACTCTAGCACCGGTGATCATGATTCCAGGACCGAGGCCGAGTTGGTGATCGACACGTACTTCGAAGTCTTGCAGCTAAACGGCCAACCTGACAACGAGGAGCAGATATCCCCATTGTCAATTTGCCCCGTCTCTCAAAACTAAGATTTCTTTTGTGTTTCTCGAATCTCGAGCAGCTGAATCAATACCGGAAAAAGCACAAGAAGCTGACAACTGCAAAGGACAAACCGGCGCACCTAAAGTGAAACAACCAGCACCTACAACAACGGAACACCACTGTGCAGATTAAGCAGGAGATTAAGCAGGCAAAAGAAAGTGATGTGCCACACCATATGTGGGGGGGGGGGGGGGGGGGGGGGGGAGATCTTGCTGCCCACAGATGCACCCACAGTGTACGAATCGCGTATACGCTTTGTGCACGGTAATCGAATTTCACGACGATCGTGAAGTTCTTTCTCGGTTTTTTGGTGAATCCGACGAAAACAGTACTGATTCGTCTGAATCGAATCACAGTAGGCCCCCTATTTCTTATTCAGACACGGACTCAAGCGAGGATAAAGATGGGGCCCCTCTAGCTGCTCTAGGTCAAAGCACGACCGCTCAGAGGGCTGTTGTTCGCTGCAGAGGGCCGAAAATCACTAGGCCCGCGCGGACCATTCCGCTCTGGTAAGCCTTATTGTACTTTGGCTGTCCAAATCCTCCGATATTCAGGATCAGCCGGAAACAAATGAAGGCTTACTCCATCCCTAGTAGTTTTTCTACACCTAGCAGCTACACACCTCGTCGGCATGACAGAACAATTTTGTATTTTTACCCTGATTCAGAATGAAAAACCATGTAAAGACGGACTTGTTGCAATGCGCGCAGTCAGTATGCGATAGGCCGGGTAGCAGCGCGGCGAGTCTCTCCCTCGATTTTCGTCATACCCCTCGCGAGGTTTTATGTTAATGAGGCTTCCTTTCGAGGTGCGGACTGGTTTGACCAAAATGTTCAAACATTTATCACAGAAACACAACCACACACATAATGTTGTTGTCAACATTATACTTTATTGATTTGAGCAAACAAATCCTTATTACATGTTTCCTTTAAGCTCCATCGTCCACAGAACAATCAACTCGCACGCTGGCACTGTGTGAAAGGCTTGAAAAATACGCATTGTATGCATACTTTCGGTTGTAACTTGTCGTAACTCCATTTATCAATTTCACGGGCGAAACTATCATAATAAAGCCTACTTTATCCTCTCTCTTCGAGTATTTATTTGATAATTTTTAGTTGAATAAAAGTACCGTCTTTTATTTCTTCTTTTTTCTTAGTTTTACAATTTTGTGTGCGCATTTCTGTGGTGCGCGAGTCACCGGGACTGTTTTCCATTCATGAGTGGCAGCCCTCTTGACAGAAAATGACCGCAACATTCCAGGGAAAGCACTGCCATGCGATTTGGAGCTTCTTCTTTACAATGATATAAAATGTATTTTGATTGGACGAAAAAATCTACCGTCTATTTGTAAAAGAAAAAACAAACCAACTAGAGCTCGCGACTCATTCAACGAAATCCGTGACCGAGCTGGGGAGTCGCCATTGAAATACACACGTTTTCAGCTGTACATACAGTTGATAATCGACCTTCTGCAATTTTCGGCAGGTTTTATATACTTGCATGTAAACTATCCCCGTAAAAATTGAAGACAGTTAAGATTAATAAATAACTAACAACATCTGAAACTTTAGAGGGAATCTGAGATACAAAACATTTCAAAATTGAAGCTAGAAAAAATGCGTTGAATATGTAACGACGCTGTCGAAGATCATGTGCGCGTGGAAATAAATCGTACCATTGTTCACGGGGGGTACACGAACACGTGCATGACGTCACGCATTCGCATTTTTGTATCACTGTGGGGACATGGCTTTGTTGTCGTGTACAAAATGGTTAGAAAGTTGAGCACGTTTTTCAAAAAGCTCCCATTTTAACCATAATTTTTTTTCTGGGTTGAAATTTCGACCCAATATACCCTATATTATACCCTAACCCAAACACTAACCCTAACCCACATCCTAATTCTAGATTTGAGTAATTTAATTAAAATCCAAAAATCTAATTCGTGAAATTACCAGTGGAGACCTATTCATCTATAGAAATTTACCCTCCGGAGACGTTTTGTCTCCATTGTACACATTGTGTTCATGTCTCCAGAGGATACCGTATTTCGCACCACCTTGCTAGCTGTGCACACGTTTCTGTCCATACTCCATCCATGTGTTTAGACCATATATCAAATAAAAGCTTATTCTTTCAATTCCATCGAAATTGTTTACATTTGAATCATTTTATTCGATACTCCTTTTATTCTATGTTTAAATTAAGGCTTATTTGCATATGATCGTACCCATTTCAACAATGAAATGAACAATGAGTGTTTCAGGTGGATACACGGCCTTGACACACGCGGTGTGTGTGGGGCCCGGGAGCGAATTTTTTTTCCCCAAACGACATCGCCATAGAACTGGTTTTTAACGCATCTGATTGGTTGTTTAACATCTACGTCATCCATCCATCCATGGCATGTACTAGGGTCAAAAAAGCCCAGAGTCATAGGGTCAAAAAGGGTTAGGGTTAGGGTTAGGGTCAATAAGTTGAGAGTCCTACGGTCAATAAGTTGAGAATCCTAGGGTCAATAAACTGAGAGTAAAATTTACTACCATGACGTAACAGATAGCCAATCAGATGCGCTAAAAAACAGTTTTATGGCGATGTCGTTTGAAACAAAAAAATCGCGGCCCGGTAGTCGCGTATACGCTATCTCAATGCTTACAATTGACCCAAGGCGGCGATTTAAACCGATCTGACTGAACATTATTCACGGAAAGGAATTCATGGTCAGTGACCAACAACACATCCGACAACCCGGAGACTATTGCCGCTCGGATCACCTCCCTCGGCGAGTCATTACAACCAAGATCAGTGACAATATCTTCGATCATACACCGTAAAAACCAAACAGTGCCACAGCACAGTGCAAGAGAGTAGGTTAGTAACATAAACTCAAACCATCTTGTGTCGGACGGCGTGCACCTCAACTCAGCAGGAGTGCGCCTACTTGCCACGAACATTATTCAACACATCAACGGATCACCATAAAGACCTTTGATAGTCGCACCCCACACCTTTCGGTCAGAGTTTGTACTCTGATGTCCTGATGAAGTGGACTACAGCGACCCGTGATGTTCCGACGGGTTTTCTAATGGCCAACCAGTATTACCCGTACCCCCATCAGAAACGGCACCAAACCACAATCAACGACGGCAGCCAGTATCCCAGACCAAAGCACACCCGCCACATTATCGAGGCCAGGAGTGGAACCAACATCTGAAAATGGTCAGGGAGCTGCTCAACCCCCAAGGCAAGGTTCTAAAATAAACATAACAGATGGCATTATCTTTAATCAAAGTTCCGGGGGTTTCTTATTCGCCCATCTTAACTTAAGAAGACTCATAAACAAATTTGACCATTTTAAGATTGTAATGTCTAGAAATCCATTCGACATCATCTGTCTAAACGAAACTTTTTGCGACGCCTCAATCTCTGATGATGAGATAACTATACCAAATTATTCTATTGTCAGAAAAGACAGGAACCGACATGTTGGCGGGTTGCAATTTACATTCGAGATACCCTAATGTTCTCTCGTCGTGAAGATCTCGAAATGGATGATGTCGAGTGTATAATGGGTTGAAATTAAGTGTAAACAAAGACAGCCTGTGCTTATCAGTTCTGTTTATAGGCCTCCTTTAAGCTCTGTCGAATTTATGTGAAAACTTAGTGATATCCTTAATAAGGCCTCTAGTGAATGTAAAGAAATTATTACAACTTGGGACTTTAATTATGATGTTTCAGAGGAACACGATAGTTTGCAATCAAATCCAATTATTTCTTGTTTTAGTTTGTTTCAAATGGCGCAACTCATACATGACCCAACACGTGTCAATGAATCCACTCAAACTACCACCGATCTAATTTTTTAGTTCCCACCCAGAGCTCATAAAGGACTGTGGTGTCTTACCAGTCCTAATCAGTGATCATTATATTGTTTATGGGCTACACTGTTGGAAAACACCAACAATGAACGGTCGTTCAAGAAATTTCCGATGTCTAAAAAATATAGACAGTGATGCATTTACGGACGATCTCACTATTGCACCATGGCAAGATGTTTTTGGTTGTTATGTTGTTGATAATGCGTGGTGTATGGTACTCCATATTTATGAGTATTGTTAACTGTTATGCGCCAGTCAGAACCAAACGCATTCGGGGTGCCTCAGTACCGTCGATGGCTCGATAGCGAAATTCTTAAAATTATGCGGCAGCGCGATCATGTACACAAATTGCAAAGCACGCAGGCTTACAAAACCATTGGGAATCATACAAAAACCTGCGGAACAATGTTACTAATAAAATCCACAGTAAAAAGAGTAATTACTACACATCTGCCATAGAATAATAAAAACAAAAATCATCTATGCTGTGGAAAACTCTGAAGGAGGTACTCCCTAAGAAACAAAAAACTGTACCAAATTCGATTACTTCCCCAAATGGGGAAAATATTGACGATATCGCCGACATTGCTGATACATTAAATAAACACTTTTCAACAATCGGCAAGCGTACTGCTGGGAACTACCCTTTGCGTGAACTTGAAATAGATAACAACACTGACGCCTTTATCTTTGATTCTTTTAATGACGATTGTGTAGTACATTACAGAAGAGTTTGTTCAAAAGCAAATGTAGTCCATGTCGGTTGGGAAAGCAACAGGTCCGGATGGAATTAGTGTTGAAATGATTACAATTGCTTCACCTTATATCAATAAATCTTTAACTCATATTTTTAACCTGTCTATAAGATGACTTGTGAGCGATACCCTAAAGATTGGAAACATGCCACCCAAACCAAATGCATGCTTATTGGTACAAGGCAGAAAATAATGTAAAAAGGTGTGTTCGAGAGGTTTTAATCACTCTGTTTCATACCGCTTGGAGTCTGGGTGCTGATAATTACCCGAGCCGAAGGCGATCAACCCACACGGCACTGAAAGAAGAATGAAAGAAGAATGCTACCCCACAAGTTTCGCTGTTAGTGGTGCAAATATTTGGAATAATCTGCCCGAACAATTGCGAACATTGGACTCATTAAGCACATTTAAATCGGCGCTGATCTACGGAGTTATAACTTGGTTGCCACTATAATGTGGAGCCGGATGGGCATTTCCCCTTCTCTCCCCCCCCCCCCCAAACAATTTTTTTTGCGGGTTTTTGCCTATCTCGTAAATCAGAACTAGTACCAATGTTTTGGATTCCAGTAAATATCCTTGTGCGTCTGTACATTTTATGTTTGTAATTTTCTGTAATGTTGTTGTATTTATATGTATACTGCTATGTTATTTAATGACGTATGCAGGGCCCAAATGAAAACCAATTTTAAACTGTTTGGGCAAACCCTGGGTAAAGAAATGGAATAAATAAAAAAATATAATGAGATTTCGACGACATATAATTATAACTTATAGGGCCTTTTCGAAACCTTTGCTTCGTCTCAAATTCCAAATCACTAAGAAGCAAAGAGAAATGGCAAATGAAAACATTCGATCTTGTTGGTCCACATCAATCGATTTAATGTTTCTGAAGGCATCATAATGTGGCTGAAAATCTCGCAGTTGGGAATCTAAAATCGCCTTGAACCAAAAACAAAGACGATTAAAAAAGGCCATTAGATCCACATAGTAGGCCTAACCCATCGCTTGCCAGGGGCGGATCTCGCGTTAAGTAAATGGGGGGGGGGGGGGGGGGGGGGGTTGACATAAGGGAGGGCGAATCTAGGGCGTGTCGAAGGCACGCTCCACCTAGGATAATTTATCATGCATTTCTTTAGCATTACATTGATGGGGCCGATTTACTCTTTTCATAACATTAGTCAGTGGCTAAAAGGGAGTGGGGAGGGGGTTGGGGTTGTGGTTCGGGTTTGGGTTGGGGTTGTATGAATTAGAAGTGTTCCAGTATGCAACTTAAATGGCAGGGAGCGCGCAAACAATTATTCGTATACAGTGCATGGTCTTCCTTCAACATTTGTTTGAAAAGAAAATCTATATTTGGAAAAAGCAAGGACAACTCAACTTTTATATTTCTTTTAACCTCGCACGTCACGGTATTTAACACTAAAATATGTTACATTTGTTCTCAATGCAATACATAATTTGTATTTTGTTAGAATATAACTTTATTTTGGTGATGTCACTTGTAATAAAAGAATGTAGATTTACCCCTGTGTCGATGTAGGAGTAGAACCAGCCTGGACGTAGGACCAAACTATCAGGGACACTTTGGTGAGAGGCGTTATAAACGAGTTGGCATAGCCCGGTGTCCAACTCGTAGTTAACGGAGCGGCACCATAGCTCGGTCGTGCACGCCCTGTGGCACAGCCCCCGAGTCTCGATGCGACGCACGCTGTGGTTGAAACCAACCAGCAAAACACCCACCCAGCCACACCGTCCTCGCGGGCAAGTCGATACCGTATCTCCAAAGCAACCCAAGACAATCCCAATAAACACGCTGGCTGTGAGAGCGGCACACGAACCGTCTCCTACGCTGTCCATTGTTGGTAATAAGGCGTACAGCAATTGCCATACCGTTTTCACAACGGACTATACAGGCGCAGGGTTACGACATAGCAATAACAGACGCAAAGGCCATGGAGACGCTACAAGCGAGTCCGCTCACCACGTGATTTAACCACTACAGCCATTGGAGGAAGTTTCGATGATGTAAATAGATTACGCACGACATGATAAAACTCCTATAGCTGCAAGAGCAGGCCCAATTACAAGCTCATAAAGTTAGCATCAAAACACCGTTTACATATCATGTAAGTAAACGTTTTTTGCATCAATAATATTGTATAAACCCCAAGACATAAACAAAGATGGTTTTAGTGGTTATTGTCATTTAGAAGATAATAGACTTTCCAAAATAATTATGCAGTTATGAACTCTGTTTACTATGTTAATAATGCATACGACGTGGTAAAACACAAGATAAGCTCCTGGGGCACGTTCGCCCGGTATATGGAGTGGAGCAGGTTCTCCCTGTGGCGGACTCAACCCAAGGGTGATTGGCGGACTTGCCCCATTAACCTTATGTGCCTATTATTTATTTAAGCAAGCTAAATATACATATTTTACGGTGAAATTAACATATATAGAGAGATATCCTTATATATAATAATGTCACCTTGCAAAACCAGCACTCTCTCCCATGCTAGTAAGATGTTATATAAAACTACAATACTTTGATAAAGTTGTATTTTACAATCACTAACTAAACGGTTGATTAGAAATTACAAGTTGTGGTTCATAAATATTTAGTTTGCTGGTAATTTCAGTTTACATTCAGCAGTTTAATGAGACAAAGTTTACCCTCAAATATTAGAGAAATCACAAGTTGTGATTTATAACTATTAAGTTTATAGAATATAATATCCTACCTTTAACAGTTTAAAGGTAGGATACACCATTGGTAATTGTTTGAATTATAAAGAATACGAATACATCCTTTTAGAAGCCGACCCGACCAACCCTATACTCTGGTCGGGTCCGCATTCATAAAATTGAAGTTTTCAATTAACCCTTTCAATCCCACGGGCTCCAAAAAGAGCCTTTGTTGTGATATGCTTGGAACCCGTGGGCGACAAAAAGTCCCAGTATTTGCCATGAGCTAGACGACCAAGGCGACTTATCTCACCAGCGAAAACACTGCTTGAGAGTTATTGGTTTGGCGCCCTCTACTGACAGAAATAAAGTTTTTGAAGTTAGCGCGCCATATAACATTGCATGCAGGCTGTGTACGTGTGTACGTGAATAGGTTAGCTACTGGTCACGTGACTGACGCGACGCGCGACATATAGCGTCGCGTCCCATTCATATCCATTGCGGTCGAAGTAGGTTATACGTATCGCTGTGTTTTTGCAATCGGAATGGAACAAATCCTAAATGATGACATTTTGGCTGAGATTTTAGCAGATAGTGATTCCGGATCTGACTTAAATAATGACACTGAAGAGTCTTCGGACGACGAGAGCATGCTCGGCGAAAACACAGCAGAATTTCAAGAGGTAAGCGCAAGGTAAAGGCTTGAGTAGGTGCCCTCGAGTATAACGGAAATTAGAGTATAACTGTATTTATTTGATGTACATGTACAGTGCATGTACATCAAATGAATACAGATTACAGTCCTATAGAAATTCACCTCCACCCATAAACATGGTATAGCCTGTCGTGCAATTTTGCGTCCAAAAAGATGCACTAGTAGTCTTAACCTCAAACAAAAATAGCTTCGTAATCGTAGGCCGTTTGGCCTGGTATTTAGACCCTGTATTGTTATGTATTATATTTGGCAAGAATTTAGAAGATGATTCACTATGTCAATCACAGTCAATACCATACACAAGGCATTCACATTCATGACATATCTGCAACGACTATTGAGGCCACCATGATCGTTATTCGTTCTTTTCTCAGCGCAATATTCAATTTAGGCATGTGCTGCAAATTAGCATTAACAAATATAGGACCGATAATAAAATTTGATCTTTGTTCTTTTGCAGCCTACCCAAGATGACAGCCATCCAAGTACTTCCAGATCAAGAACCGGAAAAGTCGATTTCCGATCTGGTTGGGAACGGCGAGACCACTACGATTGTGGGACTGTGCAGTTCACTGGAAATCCTGGCCCAACTGGCGACTTTGGAACACTCTCGGCAGTGGAGATCTTCAAGCTGTATTTTTGCCAACTCGTGTGGGATATGCTCGTCGACGAGACTAATCGCTATGCACAGCAAACAATACACTCAAATCCTGAACAACAGCTCTCCTGGTACCCAACCAACGTTCCCAAAATGATGGCATTTGTAGCACTTATCATTGCTATGGGCATAAACAAATCACCTCAATATAGGATGTATTGGTCAACGTCAGAAATTTTGAAAATTCCCTTTTTTCCGTCGGTAATGTCGAGAAATCGTTTCAGTTCAATTCTTCGGTTTCTCCACATCTCCAATAACCAAATTCCTCGTGAATCCTCGGCTAAACAAGACAAACTTTCCAAAGTTCGGCCCTTGATAGAAGTCATTATCCCGAAGTTTCTTAACCTGTATAAACCTGCGCAGAATCTGTCTCCAGACGAGAGTATGTTGAAATTTAAGGGACGCTTAAGTTTTATTCAGTACATGCCCAACAAACCAGTAAAACGTGGGATGAAAGCATTTTCATTAAATTGTAGTAAATCCGGATACACGTGCAATTGGGAACTGTACACAGGTGCTGACAACACAAAAACTGTAACTTGAGGATAAGGTACATGTAGATTCCGAGTCATCAGACTGCCATCCACCAAACCTGACAGTTCCCGGAAAAGTGGTTATAGAATTAGTCAAACCACTTCAGAATAAGGGACACGTCATATACTGTGATAATTACTATACAAGTCCGTCGCTGGTAGCAAAACTGTCTGAACAAGGCTTTGGATGTTGCGGAACTGTTCGATATACTACTAAGGGAATACCCAAGGTCGCAAATCCCAAAAATCATAAAATGAAGAAAGGTAGCAACCCAATCTTTTTGGTGAAAGATGGGCAATTGTGCATGGTTTGGCAAGACAAAAAATCTGTAACATTTCTAACTAATGTCGGCAGCACTGCAGTGTCCAAAAAGCAAACTCGATGTAAAAAGAGCACTTCTGGATTTCGTGAAGTTATGAAGCCCGAATGTATTTCATCTTACAATTTATATATGGGAGGCACAGATTTAGCAGACCAGTGTTTTCAGTACTACAATCATACCCACAGAAGCTTGAAATGGTGGAAACGAGTTTTTTACCATCTTCTCAATATATGTATTGTCAATAGCAGAGTAATATTTAACAGCACAGCAGGGAGAAAAAATGTCAGTAACCTTGATTTTCGTATAGGGATTGTACAAGGCTTGCTATTGGGTTGGGAACGTAATGCAACAAGTCGGTTGAGATACCATATTCCTATTGATTTGGCAAGACAACAGCACTTTCCTGGCAAAAACCGCAATGGAAAGAAACGCGACTGTATTGTTTGCAGTAACCGCAAATTAGGCCGGCGAAAACAAACTGTGGTTATATGTAAGCAATGTATGAAGCCTATGTGCATAGTTCCTTGCTTTGAGAATTATGATACGACTTGATTGTAAATACATTCATACTACATGTATTTGCCTCCAAGCCCCCCCCCCCCCCCCCCCCCCCCCCTCAAGCAATGTTGAGAAAATGAGGCGTCGGACGCACTGCGGATTACACTCCAAACCAACATTGCTTGGGGGGGGGTGGGGGTATAATTACTTAAGATGTATGTACGTACAGTAAATACATGTACAAGTAAATAGTTTGTTTCCAGGCAAATTGTTTTTATCATGGCTTTTGATGCATGTGTATGCACCGAATACAAGTAAATGGTTCATTTTCAAGACAATAACAAAGGAATTAAAAACAAAAATGTTCATACAAGTTATTGTTTTTCACATGTAAACAAAATCTGAAACATGTGCCGTATTTATCACATGTTCTTAATTATTACCCGTTTGTATTACTTTTCCCCAAGTGTAAATACGTATCTAATTATTTCATTATTGTGCTTTTACACTTACAAAATAAATAGATGCACACAATTTGTTTTCCTTGTACACTTATTTTTGCAATCAGTTTTACATACAAATATCTCAGCCAGTGTATATGTACAGTATGCATGTAAACACAGTGTGTTGAGGGCGCACTTCAATGAAATTGCTCAAAAACCACTGGGGCTAGAGTCACACTGAGCTCATAATTGCTGTGGTAAACAAGTGTAATCTGTTGCATGAGTGGGTGGGAGTGAAAGGGTTAAAGGGGCAATTCACAGCATGCCCCATAAGATTAAGATTGTTATCAGTGCTAATGTACGATAAGGTGTGAAAGTGATCCTGCCTGAATAATTCCACTTAAAATGTTACAACTGAATACATGATATAAGTTGATTTAAATACCGTAATAGTTCCCTGTGTGAAATGTTGTTTTGTTTTCTTTTTTGAACGGTCAAAATCAATAAAAAATGACCGAGAACGATAATTATGTCTGCCGTAACGTTCTTTCCAGGAATCACCCGTGTGCGCGTAATGATATTATGAGTGTAGATAGTGTGGATTTGATTATAAAGGCCCTGTCACACCTTTGCGTATATCAAGTACTTATGAGTTCCTTATTAAAAAATGTCAATACGCAGCCGTACGCTTAACATTTCAAAATGTTTCGATTACTTTGACTTATATGCGACGCACACCTAGCGTAAAAGTAACGAATTCAGCGCATCCATGGCGTATGAGGTGCGTATAAGTTGCGTATACAGTGCGCAACACTATTTTACTCCTGCGAATAGCTGCGTATGCAGTGCGCATGCCGAGCGTATTCCAGACGCACCCTACTTATCCCGACCGCATGCCTGACGCACTTCCGACGAATGCCGAGCGTATTTCCGTCGCATGTCCGCCGCTCGCCACGCGTTATAAAAAGGCGGCGGCTTCCCGCTGTTGTCAGTACCAGTACAGATTCCATAGCGTGAACATCAGCGTATTACCGCGTATGAACCGCTTATCCCCCACGAACACATAGCGTATTTGTACCGCGCTCGACCGATGCGCTGCGTATTTATAACTTAGGACCTGTGTAACAGCGTACGCTGCGTAGTTTTGTGCTTGCCCAAAACTATCCGGCATACTTGGCCGTACTGTGCGCATGCCTACGTACATAAAACTTACACAAAACGATTGAGATGCATATAAGGTGCATATTGTGCGTATGAAAAAAATGTCAATGCGCAACTCATAAGGAATTAGGATACGCAAAAGTGTGACAGGGCCTTTACTGCTTGTTGTTAATGGCACTGGCTCTACCGCTATCAGCGATGTCTACCCCCAACACACTACAGTATACCAGTGACGATCTTTACGAGATCAAATCTAGTATGTTAACCCTAGGGACAAAACTCTCAAAAACGTTCTTTGATAATTTGACATCCTCGGACATCTTTAAATGGCACCATAGACACAGGGGAAGCAGGGGAAGCAGGGGAGGAAAGCGCAGAGTAAGTGCCAGTACCCCTGCACCCCAACATAGTCGCCCATCATACGGAGACATGATGCAGCTCGGCTTAATCAATTGCCAATCTGCGTGCAACAAGTCTGATCTTATCAAAGATCACATCAATGACTACAACATTGACATACTGGCATTAACCAAAACTTGGTTCTGTTCGGAACCAGACAAACACACTCACGATATTATCCCCAGAGGTTTCAAATTGACCCACACGCCCAGGAAAGGGGGGGGGGGGGGGGGGGGTGGCAATGCTCTACAAATCAAGCCTTTCGGCATCTGTTGTTAAGGACGCCAACAGCCAACCGCCATCTTCCTTTGAATGTATTGAAGCGGACTTTATTCACAACCACGGCAACGCCACCACCATCTAGGAAAGCAAACTACCCATTCAGTGTGTTCATCGACGAGTTTGCCGATCTCCTTGACAGGCAGGTTTTTTTCACCGGGAACCTTATTATTCTCGCTGACTTCAATGTCCACTGGGGAGACAATGCAACTGAACACAGACGACTCAGTGATCTACTCATGCAGTACGACATGCACCAAAGAGTCGACACCAGTACTCACATGTCTGGTCACACAATAGATCTTGTCATCACTCGACAACCGCATTCCCTCATACAGTCCATTACAACATCAGACTTTATCTCTGACCATTGCGCGATCCACTGTCAGCTTGACTTAGAAAAACCCAAATATTTATCACACAACAAATTCAGGATAACCTTGATAAAAGGTATGAGTCACGTCTCATCGCCCTATAGACTTCTCGGCAGCATTTGATCGGGTGTGGCACACAGGACTACTTGTTAAATTAGAAAACTGTGGGATTACTAGCAAGCTTCTATCCTGGTTCAGATCATACCTGACCAACCGGTTTCAGCAAGTATTGGTTAGAGGTCAAGCTTCACGAAAAACGCCCATTATGTCTGGAGTACCCCAGGGGAGTGTGCTTGGCCCCACTCTTTTTCTCATATATACTAGCGACATCACCGAAAACCTTGAAAACACAATGATAAGTTACGCAGATGACTGTACATTACTCTCTACAATCAAATCACCAGGTCAGAGATTAGACTGTGCAGCATCACTTCAACGAGACCTCATCCAGCTAGCGTCATGGGCAGAGAAATGGAAACTTACATTCAATGCATTGAAAACCCAGTCTATTATCATATCACGATCAAGATCTATAGACCCACTCCACCCCCAATTAACCTTCCTAGGTGATCAACTAAAAGATGTGGACTCGATCAAAATTTAGGAGTCACATTGGATACTAAACTTTCCTGGACGCAACATATCGGTAACCTTGCTCTCACCTCTAGTAGAAAATTAGGCATGAAGCGGAAAGCGAAGTGGAATAACCTGGACAATAGAACTTCTGCTACCATCTACAAGTCATTCATCAGACCAAATCTGGAATACTGCAGTCCAACTTGGGAAACAGCTGCAAAATCAAATCTGGAGGTTCTTGACAGACTTCAAAACAAAGCCATAATTTCAATTCCACCGTATCTTTATATAGAGCTTGGTATTCATCCTCTTAGTCATCGCAGGCAGGTTGCTGGTCTATCGGTTTTCAGGAAAATACAGTTTTCTCCTTTGCCTCATCCACTCGACAGTCTCAAAGTACCCCAGCTCACAGCACGTCGCTCTACTAGGCAGTCATCTGCATCCCACCAATATACAGTTGTCCTTCCAAAGTCACGAACCTCAAAACACCAGAGGTCCTTCACAGCAACTTATGCTAGACTTTGGAACTTGCTGCCTTCTCCTGCTGTTGCTGCTAAATCTAGCCAATCTTTTAAGAATATTGTACATAATGTTTTCATTAATAAGCCACCTGCTCACTAATTATGAACTCTAGCTGTAGTTTTTTTCTACAAGCTTCTTGTTCCCTTGAGCAGGGTTTAATTTTTAAAAAATAACAAAATACAAAAGGCGTCAGGTCTCCTATCGACAATTAAAGAAAATTGACCAGGCACAATTTAAATGTGACATTGCCACATCCTCCCTTATCAGTAACCCGGTGCACATCGATCATTATAACACCGTTCTCAGTGCACTGCTTGACATCCATGCCCCAACCAAAACCAACATGATCTTGGTAAAACCCAAGGTCCCGTGGTACAACGAGGAAATAGCCACAGCTAAACGCAGACGTACGCCGACAACTTGAACGACGCTGGCGTTTAACAAGGCTTCAGGTTGACCGCGAACTTTTCAAGACTCAGAGAGAATTGGTGAAAGTCAAATTTAATAACTACAAGACCAACTACTATTCTGACAAAATACACAACTGTGAGGATAATCAAAAAGCCCTGTTCCAGATTATCAACAATCTTATGTAGAGGAAAACTACAACCACTCTTCCATCTTTCCCAAACCCTACAGCAATGGTCAACAGTTTATCTGATTTCTTCAAGGATAAGATCATTAGAATCAGAGACGACATATCCCAACTCGCTGACCCTAGCATTGACCCCTTTGTGGCAGACTCTGAGTTTCATCAACACCCCCTCACAACCTTAACCGCAGCCTCTGACGACGAAGTGATGAAAGTCATCAAGAACTCGCCCATGATGAAGACCTGCACTCTGGATCCGATTCCAACATCCATGGTGAAGGAACACATCGATGTGTTGATTGGGCCTATAAAGGAATAATCAACCATTCCCTGACTTCTGGCCATTTCCCAGATTGCCTCAAGACGGCTCTCACCACTCCTGTTATTAAGAAACAGTCACTAGACCATAATGACGTAAATAATTATCGCCCAATATCCAACCTGTCATTTATGTCGAAAGCTGCTGAGAAGTTAGTTGCTGCAAGGTTGAACGCCCATCTCATTGAGTACAACTTGCGTGATGAATTTCAATCTGCATATACTAGGTTCCATAGTGTAGAAACAGCTTTGATGAAAGTCCATAACGACATCATGCTGAGCATCGACAACAAACGGGCTGTTCTATTAGTCCTACTTGACCTATCAGCAGCTTTCGACACCATTGACCACAACATCTTTTTGCATAGATTGCAGCACCAATTTGGGATTCAAGGAATTGCTCTAGATTGGTTTAAATCGTATTTACATAATCGTTCTCAGTTTGTGAATATATCAGGTGAATTATCTAATATTTCCCACCTCAGCCATGGTGTGCCACAGGGATCTGTATTAGGGCCTTTGCTCTTTACTCTATACATATCTCCCCTTGGTCGCATTGCCCGACAACATGGCCTCCACACCCATTTTTACGCAGACGACACGCAGCTTTACGCCACCTTTTCTCCCAATATACCAGACGACGATATTAATACACAACACATCATTGAAACCTGCTTAGACGACATGCGCAAGTGGATGGCTGCCAATCTACTCAAACTTAACGCTAAAAAACCTAGTTTCTCATCATTCGCTCGCCTCACCTCAGACAGGAAGTTAATATTGCTAGCATGCGCATTGGAGACACTCTAGTTTCCCCTTGTTCTGATGCGCCCAACCTTGGCGTCATTTTTGACAGGTTTATGAACCTTGACCGACATTACCACAGTTTGTCAGTCTTGCTACGCGCATCTACGTCGCATAGCAGCAATCAGGGCATCACTTTCATTTCATACTGCAGAACAACTCATCCATGCGTTCATCTCCTCTAGACTAGACTTCTGCAATAGCTTACTTACAGGACTACCCCAGCAATCATTAACACGTCTTCAAAAAGTTCAAAATGCTTCTGCCCGCCTACTCACACGAACAAGATCTTCAGAACACATTACACCTGTACTATACAATCTTCATTGGCTTCCTGTCAAATACAGAATACAATTTAAACTCTTACTCCTCACATTCAAAGCCCTTCACGGACTAGCCCCATCCTACACACGAGACCTATTACAACTTCGCAACATGCGACCAGGTCTCAGATCCTCTTCATCACAGACACTTTATGTTCCCAAAACTCGCCTGGCAAGCTACGGAGACCGGGCCTTCTATAGCTGTGCACCACGTCTCTGGAACATCTTACCAGACGAGTTAAGGCACACAATTGATCTTCCATCATTTAAACGCCTTCTGAAGACTCATCTATTCAATCTTTCATACGGACCACAGTGATTTCCAGTGATCGGCGCATTTGAATGGTTCTCCAGATACTTTGCGCTATATAAATCCTCTGATATTATTATTATTATTATTATTATTCCCAGGAGATTCTGAAAAAATGATATAAAAATCCCCAAACGATTTTTGTTTAAATGCATAAACCTCTGAACACGCTTCACGTAGCTTGAAAAAAGCCCAAAATACGACTCGCAAACATGGGTGTGAGTCCTAATACCTCTCAGGCATTTTTTGGAGAGCATTAGTGGGGCAACACTAAGTCGGAAAAAAAATAAAAATTGTAAAATCTTAAAGAATGAATAATTCGCTAATCGTTTTCAAGAGGGAACGTGAATAAACAATGTGAATGTCCTTCGATGTTTTTGAGCTTAAACATCAGTTAAACCAGGGACAGAAACTGTTTGGATTTGGTTTAACGGATGTTTTTGGCAATGTGGTGTATGTGTGGATTTGTTAGTTTGGTGATCGATCGATGTGACCTTTTTTTGGACTTACACTTTAATATGTGATTGTTATTTTGCCTTAGCCTTCCCTGCCTTTCCCTGCCCTTCCTTGCCCTGCTATACCTTACTATTCCATTGTTATGCTTTGTCCTACCTTACCCTGCTCTGCTCTGCCCTGCCCTGCCTTTCCCTGCCCAACCATACCTTGCCCTGTCCTGCCACGCCTTACCCGGCCCCTCCCATCTCACCTTTGTTTGCGTTTTTTTGAAAATAAAAAAACTTCACTGATTTATTTGTTCCAAACAATCCGAGAGATGTACGTGTATGTGTTTGTTATTTTGTCACTCGGAGTTAATTGAATTGGGATATTTCCTATACCAACGCGCGCCTTTAAAATATTTTGTTTTCGTTTGTGTTAATGTGATAGATATTTCTTTAACATCAATTTACACGCCGCTTCTTGTGCTTATGGAAATGTGTGGAGATTCAACACACGCATGGTAGTCTGGGAGCCAGCTCCTGGAATCTGTCGTTTCGTTTTACCCCTAAAGGGGAAAGGGTTTGGCACTTGTACATGGAAGGGGGGTGGGGGGTGTCTCTGGAGTATTTGTAAGACCGGGTGTAAGCATCCAAGTTGGCAGCAAGGTACTTTAATTCGCCAATCTCTCAAGGTACTCCTACCCCCTAAATAGAATAGTGTGCAAATAATTTCCGGCGATTCTGAATAGATCATTCAAATTTCATTAATGTGCAGCTAAACATTGCGATCGTGTATAAGCACCTGTTTATTGTTTCCTCCAATCATTACAATTCCAAATTCTTATTCTGATAGCCGAAAGAAAGTCAACTTGTGGATTGGTCTGATGGGAAACAACGCCATCCTTGGATCAGTGTTTCTTAATAGAAACATAAATGGGTGTGTATTTTATTTTACTCAACCTATGTTGTTCCTACAAAATATACATTTGGGGGATAGGCGGCGTTAGCTGGAGAGATTGGTGAATTACAGTACCTTGCTGCCACCTTGTATGCTTACACCCGGTTTTAAAATACTCTAGAGACACCCCCTTACACGTACAAGTGCCAAACCCTTTCCCATTTGGGGTGAAACGAACTAAAACTAAAATAACTTCTTTTCGAACTTGGCTCTCAGACTATGGCGGATGGTAAAATAATGTAGCTGCTTCAGTGCTACATTTGGCTCTGGCCTTTTTTAACCAAATACTATAATGATTAATTTGACTGATCGATATCCCATCAATCGTTTAAAGTATTTGCTAATCATATAGATGTGCGTCAGTATATTTGGCAAGTTCATAGCTGCCTATTGTCAAAGTTGTGGTTTCTATTGTACACCCTGCTGGCTCTCTGGAGTTAATCCCCTGGGGTAGTTGGCTTCATTTTTAATGTGCCTCTGGGCCAGGCTGGATGATAACCTCTCACATGTATACCAATATTCATGACATAGGCTCTCTATGGCTCATCCTTTTAAAAATGCTCAGAGACTTAAAAACTGCTGGTTATACCTGCCAGTTACCCGCTGGTTGGATAAGTACGTCTTCCCCAAGTGACTGTGACCGTATTCTACCAGTATACGGAAATCTTTTAATGTTCACCAACTCTCAAATTTCTTCCAATACTAGGCCTATATTGACTTGTATACATTTAAACATTTTCTTTTTATAACTTTTCAGCTTGCTTACGGAAGCCAGCTTTTATGGCCGAGTTCGGGCGGTCTGTTCTTGACACGCGAACTCGCGGTTCTCACTTGAACGGCGGAAATGCGACTCATGAACATTGCACTCATAACAAGAACACACACCTACTACATTTCTATCATCAGGGTTTTGCAATAACGAATTACTTGTGTCAAGAACAGATGACCGGCCGAACTCAACCTAGATGTCTACTAATTGGGCTTGGACATCCAATATAAAAGTTGTAGAGGTATACCCAACAGATTGGTGGTGATAGGCGGGATTGCTGACTGCTGTATTTAAGGTAAGAAATGTACAACTTAAAAAAACGCTGTGGCTATTTTTATGTGACCGTAACCGTACGTACTTTTTCTATTCTTACGTGATTTAACTGGTTCCCGACACAGACAAGGGAAACTCAATACGCGCGGAACGTATGAGACCACCTAGGAAATTTGTTTTGGCAATAGTCGATGTTAAATAATTGTGGTATTTAGTCCAACATACACTTTTTGTTACCATAATATGTAATTATTCAAACGATTCTGTGATTGAATTTAGATTTTTGTGCAAACATAGCGAAAAATTCACATTAAATTTCATTCGTATTCAAATTTTGACATTTTTCATAAAACACTAGCTGTGACTTCGTCGTGGACAAAAAAGCGAACTATAAAACTAACAACGGCACTAGCAAATTTTCAAGTAAGTGTTCAGTAGGTAATAATAGGAATAGGCCTAGGTTATTATTGCATGTATGCGTAATTACAATGTAATAAGTTAATTCCATTGTTTTTGATATTATTTCATTACGTAACCTTTTTTTATTAACTAAAATTATTGGTTAATAATCTCATCTAGATAGGGTCTTATAGAAAAAGGTATAAAAGTCGTGTATACGAAAAACTAGGGACTGTATATGAACAACTAGGGAGTGTACACAATTAACTATGGACTGCGCATGCGCTACCGGAACTCACGTACAAATAGAAAAAGTACGTAGGATTACGGTCACGTAAGAATAGCCACGGTGTTAAAAAAATCACCGAAATTTGCCCACATATTTTAGATGATAAACCTTGCTCCAAGGGAATTTAGGAGTGCCCCAAATAACCTGTGAAAATATTCTGCCAACAAAGTATAACAAACAAAAAATGGCACAGGAACAAATATTTTTTCAGACCCCCAAAATATGAGTAAAGAATCTAGTAATAAAATCAACGTGTTATTTTGTATGCTTCTAGAGATTTTGAGCATCTTGTTGCTTTAAATAAAAGACAATCTCAAGGAGTTCTATGACCATTTTGACAGACTCCCATCTCCAGATAATCATGTATGACCATTCTTCTCCCACTGATTTGGTTGCATTCATGTATTATTGCACCCCATGACCGTCTAAAACTTAAGAAAGAATAATACTCCTATGGTTGTGTAAACATTCTTTGAGATTCAAATGTATTTTCAAAAATTTTCTGACAAAATTGCAAATATTTCACACTCCCAGATTTATATTTTTAAAACATTTTTTGTAAAGACTTACCACCAAGAAAATATATGATAAAAAAGAAGCCTTTTTCTCAGGAAGGGAGGGAGGAAGGGAGTCACAAAGAAGTGAGCCTTTTTTAAAACAAAAAAACCTTGATTAAATTGAGGGACAGATAATAAATAGGGACGCCCTATAATGGGGTCGTTACTTATTTTTCCAAGAGGTTATTTTCAGTTTTTCAATTTCAAAAGATGGATCTATATAGATCCATCTATTGAAATAACCTCTTGGTGGACAGAACTTTCAAACATTCTCTCTCTTCTTGCCAGAGATCCCAGCTGTTTTTTCTATACATTACTTCCTGAAGTTGCTTTGTTGTTCTAGCTATACATGTTGTACATGTACAAACTGTACATGTACACGTATTCAACTTCCAGCTACAGTGTACATGTACTTAAATTCAACCAAGCATGAATCCTGCAGCATCGTGAATCCTGCCTACATATGAAGCGCGATATGTGGCAGAGAAAACCCCCCCTCTTTTGTGTTGACCATTGTGTTCCCGGAATCTCAGGAATTCCTTTTAGGTTTCAAGGGGGGATGGGTTAGGTTACAATAGTGTTGAGTGCGTATAAAGTATAGGGATAATTAAGAGGGGGGGTACCCCTCTGCCACATATCGTGCTGGGTATACCTGCCAAACACCAGAGCGAATCCCTGGTACCTACTTACATTGTATGAAGCAAGATATGGGACTGAGACCCCACCCCTTCTCTTTGTGGTGGTATTGTGATTGCATAATGTTGTGGTTTTCTCAGAAATTCTTTTTAGGTTTTTAGGGCGTTGTTTCATGTACAATGTAGGTTAATGGTCCAGAGAGTGTATTGTATAAGGGATAAGTGGGGAGGGGGGGGGGGGGGGGGGCGCTTTGGGGTTCCATATTTTGCTGGGTACATGAGCCATGTCTGGTGCATATAGCCATTGTCTTCTAATGAGCTCATTGTTGGGCTGTTCCCTCATTGATAAGACTGTGTTGGGTTGAGCTTTGTGAAGATTAGCATAGTGTTGAATATGTACATGTACATGTACAAAGTAATATGCTTTGGGTGTGGGATTCTTCAGGCAGAAACGCACACAACCTACACCAGGGGGTTAGGATGCAGTTGGGACAGTCTCTGAACACTGGAAAAGTTTGGCAGTCTTCGTGATCAAGCACTTTCAACTTCATGGGAGACTGAAGAGCCAAGTTGTGGCGGTTCGGTCTTAATTTCTTCTTAATGGTGCAGTTTAGAATCAAGGAAAATTCGCTATGAAGAACAAAATGGTGAGTTTAAAAGAGAAAGGACTATATTTTTTTAATTTTTGTTTGTTTTAATGTTTATGAACTGTTGGGAATTGTGTTTGAAACATGTTTGAAACATGTTTGAAACAACATATAGTTTGCACGGTGCATTTTATTAGGATGTAATTTTGAACTTGGTGTACCGGTACTTATGTACTAAATGAAATTCCACAATATTTATTTTGGAATTTTGAAAAATGTTGGTACTTCTTGGAGGCAGTAATTTTGACAAGCCCAAACTAACTCTGAGCAAGGTTATCTACCTGTTTGTCCTATATTTTTGTTACTGTTTTCGGCAACCTTATCAGTTTATATTTTAACCAGTTAGCGCCGTGATTATTTTAACATCACCGAGCGGACGCCGGGTTATTTTTAACGAAATTTGATCCGATGCGGGTTCAGGCCAATAGTACCGGAAAGTACAACCACGCATTTCTGGCCTTCGCTGCTGACAGACATTTCCGGCCTTGATCGTGGCGTGTTTATGCGTCATCCGTTTCGAATCTGGGGAAAACTTTGCGTTTATATACATCATTCGGCGCGAACTCATTACAAATGTCTTATTTTGTCTCTTTTTGTTGTATTTCTGCAGTTCTGATTGATATTGCTGTATTACAAGTTCCAGCACCCAGTTCCTGCTGTAATGAAGCAGCCTTCTCACCCTAAGACTCTCTTCAGGTTTGGTACCATGACTCTCTCAACCCCCTACCCCTGTGTAATTGTCCTTTCTTCGAGGCAGGTAAGTCTGGTTTTGATCTTTCATGGACCGGGATCTGTAAAAATAGCAAATTTAGCAATCGTCATGCTACATGTAATTGCCTTTTTCACCATTTCAGCAATGGTGATGTGTATATAGTACGGGCACACTTGTGTGTTTATTATAATCATTAACGGACAGTTTTGGGATCTTACGGATACATACATTGGAGCAATTGCAGAATACCCCGCCACGCGAAAGTAACCCCCAAACATAGGCGGATACGGGGTGGATCAAAAGCGCAGAGCCGCAGAAAAAAAAGAGTATCACGCATGTTTTTTCGAGTAAAATGCATTCATAATTAATACCACCAAAAGTTGGTCGTTGCTCCAGCTGGATCAACCGCTTTACACAGTGGGTTTGGTTATAACTGGCGATTTTCTTTTGGTAGATGCTCAACCCGCTGAGCCAGCAAGGCCTTCTCCTTCCCCGACTTCAAACACTGCTCCCTATTCTGCTCTATAGTTGTGAGGAGTTCTTTCTTTTGTTTCTCAATTTGATTAACTGTGTGCTTAAATGTCGCTAGCTCTAAATTCTGGGCAAGATTTTGGCGTTGAAAGTTATTAAGCGAGTCATTTCGGCTGGCAATCAAATCAAGTAGACTTTTGTTAGGTACATAATCATGAGCCTCGACTCTACGTGTTTGGAACCACTCTACTTTTACATGTATAGCTCTGAAATTACTTGCAATGATTTTTCAAAGAGTGTGTCCAAGTTTACGTGTACGAGCCTAAGCTGCATCGCTCGTTTTTCTAAATGCGTCGTTAGCAGCATGCTGCCCTCTAGTCCTTTCAAAAATCAGCTGTGTTTCTTAGAGTGAACTTTCATACTTCTTTACCACCATACTGATTAACTTGTCTAATTCAACTTCATAGGGGCACTTGCAAATCTCATCCTCATCAACACTCGGGTGTCTTTTTCTCGCATGCCTGCATGCATTATAATTTAATAGGAAACTGGTTAAAAAACGGGTTTTAGGCGCGCGGTAAACGCAAATGGGAGAGGATGGTTTAAAAATGTTGACGTACTTGTATTATACGGTCCAAGAAGTGGATAGGCGGTGGTTAAAGAGATATGTTTGCCGATTTTGTTTGTACAGTGTACTTATTGTTTGTGTTAACATGTATGAATTAGGACAATTTGTTAGTGGGGGGGGGGGGGGGGGGATCATGACTAATTTTGATCAGGAGCTTTAGCTTAACAACATATAAATAAGTAAATTTGTTTTATCGAAGCGTGGTTTTTTTTGTCTGACTAAATGGAGTTTAAAATGGATTTTTTCCTCGTAGACAGGGACCAATTTTTTAAAACGTGTAAGTGCCACAACAATTTGCTTAGCACAAAAATAGTTTTGCTCAGTAAAAACAGGTTACCAGCCAAAACTCAATCAAAAACCTGCTGAACATCAGTCACAAACGATACACATCACCTAAATGTTATATTTGTAACCTTGTTTTTTCTAAAGAAGACTTGTCATGCTATATTAAGGGCCATGCATATTAAGGTACATATGTCGCATCGTGGAAGGCCTCCATCATATACTTAGACTTGGTGGGGTACATCTGCCTTGCTTAGTTGGTAATTTGAAGCATCCCTTGGGTTTCCTATGCAAATCAGATACTAAGGAAACTATATATGGCCTTCTACCTTTTAGGATATATTTCAATTCGTTGCCAGTATTGAAGAGCTTGACCGACCACAATGGTACGAGTCTGACGTGTTGAAACCCTCGCCCCTAATTTTCACGAGGCTCTTCTTATTGGCTAAACAAATCTTCTAGTTTGAGAAGTTGTACCGGGGTATTAGTTTTACCCCCTTTCGAACATTTGATATGAACAGAGTTGATGGAGATGTTTTAAGACTGTTTTGATTATTCCAAACAACCTCCTTGGCGGAGGTAATGAAACAATACTACCAAGTACTGCTGGCCAAGACTACTCGCATGTATACCAAGAAAGCCCTCGGCTTAAAACTGTTAGCTTTGTAATCCATTATGTCATTGTCCGTTACAATCTCGAAGCCGTTCGGGCTTTGCGTATACAATAGAAAATATTTCCCACTCCCAGATTTATAGCTTTAACTATAGGGTAGGGTAAAGGCTTTTTTGTTTGTTACTCCCTTTCTAATAGCATGCAGCTCTCTAAAATGTGGAGTTTTTACAAATTAATCTTGGTACACTTCTTTCACTGGCTATTTTAATTTTCATGTGGTGCTCTTGGTTGCGCTCTTGAAAATATTGTTTATCTTTGAGATAAGTGTTCACTCGTTGACCCTCATCTTGTCTTGTGGGACTGCTCCAGAAGTCTGTCTTTTCACTGGACATACTCCCAAATCTTGACAAAGCTTCAGCTACTGTTAGTTTTACACTTTCTTTACTCTTTTCCTTTTTAATTTTATTTTGGACACTTTTAGTAATACTTTCAACCTTGTCTTACCTTTGCCACTCTGTCTTGAGGCCGATTGAGAAATTGATCCTTCAACTTGTGTCAAATTACTCAATTCTTTTTAACATTCAGTTGACAAAACATATTCTTTGCAATATAGTTAGCTCATTTGCGACATTACATTATTTGCAATGTACATGTAGTTAGCTCATTTGCGACATTGCATTCTTTGCAATGTAGTTAGCTCATTCGCAACATTGCATTCTTTGCAATGCACATTTGTATAGTTGGCTCATTTGCAACATTGCCAGTTTTATACTAAAGTAATCTCTGAATCAATAAAGCGGCGACCAATCTCTGGAATTTGAAAAATGTCTTTTATTAGCGACATTAAAATGAACAGATGGCAGACTCAATGGAAATGCTTAAGTTTCAAGAAGATGGAATGTCTCACACAGTTCATTTGCTTTAACATGCATGTGTACTTTGTTCAATATATATATTGTATTGCATCAGTTTTTACAATCACTAGCAGTTTTTTCCCACACGTTTCTGCATCATACTCGTACTCAATTCAGCGTAGCACCTACAACTTGTGGTGATCTGGACACCCATATCTTTAAGTACTTTGCCTTTTTATTTTGTTTTATTTCAACACACGACAGAAGAAATTATATAATTAGTACTGCTTGGTGTTGTGTTTTCATGATCAATTATACAACATTTGCAGATATCGCACATTTTTACTACCAAAATATTAAGAAATATCTTATTTATTTGAAAGTAAATATTGATTCTAGGCATCCAGCAAAATGATTGCGCTAGATATCCAGTAATTGTTCCTAGAAATTGAATTCAAAAGGAATATATATTTCCAATCGCTGGACGGCGATCACAAAAAAGAACATAAGAACCACGGGCCGTCGCCGAAAACAAACGCAGTTTTCTTCTGCTTTTTTCAGCATCCATGAATGTACAGGTCAGTTAAACACTTAAACGATATTTACTATATAACTTCCCAATATAAATATAACTTTCCAAATCCACCCATTCCTGATAATTCAAACAATTATGGTAGTATGTATACACCCTTTGCTTTTTCTATAATTTTTTTAAATGATTTGTTAGAGGGTTTATTTATAGACGTTAGGAAACCAGACTAGTTGGCTTGCACCCATTAACGAATGTATTTCATAATTGACGAATTCGTTTGTTGTTTGCAAATGGTGTATACCAACTTTAAAGTTGCTCTGCGTATGAATCTGAATAGATGTTTTTCTTCTAATATATTTATCAATTTACATTTTAAAAAGTAAAACTGCTATTTTGTATGTTTGTGCCTAGTGTACACATTATTTTATTTGTGTTGGTTGGCTGCAAACAGTCAATATCGTGAAGTAGTTATTATCTCACTGAACGTTTTTATTTTTTTCTGATTTTAAGAAAAATAGTAGTTTACTTAAAAAAATTAAAAATGTTTTTTTTTTCAAAGTGAAACTACTGCAATTGCTGCAGTATTCAATGTCAATATGGCTTGCAAATCTATGTTTTGGTAAAGTCTTCACTATAGGTTACAAATTGAAGAAAACAAATGCATTTGGCAGTATTATTATAACGTACTACAAAAAGTCCATTGTTTATTTAAAAATAATAAACATACTGTGCTAAACACTACCGGTTACTGCTGTAACAGAGAAATTAGCCTTCCTTGCTGAACCATGGAGTGTTCTAATTTCCCACAGCTTTGCCTGAAGGAAATAACGATACAATGCTCCATGGATGACCTCCGGAAGTTAGTTTAACTTTTAAATAAAACTGAAAGGAAGTTTTTTCATCATTAATTTGGGGTACAGTACATTGTGCTGAAGAATACTAAATTGCCAGTGTAGTAGGAATACTGCGTAGTGCAGTTTGCTCAATTATTTTGTATGTTACTTTCAGTGTTTAGTAGTGAATACTACTGAATACTTATTGCTTTGTGGAGTGCTGTGGCCTTGTGGTCTGGAGCATTGAATCGCTGTCTGTGGGTAAAGCTGCGGGTTGTGGGTTCGAGTCCGGCCCGGGGCAATGGTGCGTGTGCCCTTGGGCAAAGCACTTTGTCATTTATTGCTTCTCTCCACCCAGGAGTAAATGGGTATTACCCCGGTGAGGGCAGAGATGGTTGTTATCAGCGCCGAAATGGCAGCATTAAGCTGTGTTTTCCCCAGGGAGTACCAGTCTTGGTAGATACCGGTACAGATGAAAACTGCTAAAACTCCCTTTCAGTTGATATTACACATTCTGCAGTTCACATACATTGGTAGAATGACAAGGTTAGAAACGAGTTTGTATCTAGCCACCATATAACAGTACACTTCCTGATCCTTTATTCAACCATCTGAGATTGAGTTAAGCCATATACTTTGGGCACACACATTATTATTAGTCCAATGGGGTAAACAACCGAGTTTAATTACTTCATCTGCAGGAGTTTACATCATACGTGTACCGGTACATGCTGTTTAACCAGATCGCGCCGGGATTATTTTAACATCACCGAGCCGAGGCGCTGAATTATTTTTAACAAAACGCGATCCGAGGCGGTTTCAAGTCGATGGTACACCTTCGCATTTCCGGGTTTGCTCGCTGCTGACAGACCTTTCCGGCCTTGCCCGTGACGTGTTTATGCGTCATCCGTTTTTAATCTGGGGAAAACTTTGCTTGTATATACGTCCTCCGGCGCGAACTGGTTAAAGTTCATGTGGTAGTTGGATATATTTTTCCAAAGAAACCCAAAACTTCAAATAGGCCTACATTTGTATTTTCAAGGAACCATTTTTTGTGCAGTCTGATCTTTTCCCAAAAAAATCAAGGAATGTGGGCTCAAGTGATTGCTGTCAACTTGGTTCCAAATAGCAATTAGTGATGGTTCTCCATAATGGTGGCTATCCATGGAAACCTCAAACCTGTGATAAGTTGGCACAATGGGATCTGTATTTCCACAAAGTTAGAAATAAGTGGTGACATTTGGTGACATCCAGTAACAACCAAGAGCCAATGAAGACTTGTTACTTTATTTTAATCATTTTTGTTCATACAGTAAAAACAAAAAAAAACTGTGACAAATTGTCGCATCATATTTTCACCAAGTCTACCAATGACGCATGACAGTGGAGACAAGTGACAATCTATTCTGGCTTCACCTAGCTGCTGTTGGACTGTCAATAACGGGTCTTGACAACACCAGTGACTCGTGATAATTTATGTGGAGTGCCGTGGCCTCGTGGTCTGGAGTGTTGAATTTGTAATCTGTAGGTAAAGCTGTAGGTTATGGGTTTAAGTCCGGCCTGGGACTATGGTTCGTGTGCTCTTGGGCAAGGCATTGCTTTTCTCCACCCAGGAGTAAATGGGCACATGTGAGGGAAGAGATGGTTATTGTGGTTGATTTAGCTGCTTTGCACTGAAATCATGGGCAGCATCGAGCTGTATACATGTACTTCCCAGGGAGCTGACATGGTATTTGGAATGTTTTATTGGCCAAATGACCGGGGTAATAATGTTAAGCGCTTTGAGACTTTGGTGATAAAGTGCTATATAAGCACCGCGCATTATTAATTCACCATACGGTCCTTACAGCAAGCTGTAAAAAAAGATCTGCGAGTTGTGCATAAATGTATGCAAATCATGGAATATAATGCAGTTAAACTGCATTTTTATAGTTTGTATTTTAAAATAGACAAACTATTCACTAATGGAACACAAGTTTGTTCTGTGCAAACAATTCACATGTATTATTAATGTGGAGAACCTTGTCACCAAGTATGTTGCGTTCTTGGCAACGCCACTCAGTTTTGGAGTAAGATATTGTCTTTTTAAAAGATATTGCCTTTACAATCAGCAGCAAATGGGCACTTTGACATGTAACACTAGTTGACCCAGCAGAAAATTGCTGGTCATCAGTAAACACGATGGCATCCAGGATGACATGCACACAGGTTCAACCGTTGTACTAAAGAATGTTTCCTATACAATGTTTTGTTTTTGTTTACATAAAACTAAGGAAAATATGGTTCCTTTGGTTAGTCACATAATTTACTTGAATTAGGAATTAATGTTCCAATAGTCAGATTCTGTAGGTGTCGTGTATGTAAGCTGTTGGTTTTTACCACTTGTAATAGCTACGCAAAGATTGGGGTCGGAAGTTGAACAACGGGTTTGATTTCAGTTTATATTTGGCTAAAGGGGAAAGTGTATAACACACTGGCTCCCCGGACTGGCCTCACTTCAGGGTGTCGGTTAAGGACTAGTCTCTAACTGACGGAGACAGTGTACCATACACTTTACCCCAGTGAACATTTCAATGTCATTAGGCCACACAAAAAACAGTTTTGCTACCCAACCTACGCTATTTAAAAACAGCATCGACAGTAAACAAAAATATTGAAAAAAAAGATAAACACACCTTGACTACATTATGATGTGCACAAAAAGTGCCTCTCCAAAAATTTAGAAAAATATATCTACATGTATATACAAATCTCAACCTCCATGTACACCTACTGTTTTCCCAGCGAGGTTGAGAAACTCTACGTTAACACTTTTGCGTCAACCCTAAACTTAGAATCATACCGTATTTTTAATGTCAAACACAAAAAGATGTGTTTACGGTACTCACTTAATGTATATATGAAATTGTTTTATTTGTGTTCATTTGCATGCACAATTATCAACTATCAATTAACAATTTGGCCAGGTCCGTTGGGTTACCGTAAACACACCATTTTGTTGTCTAGGCTAACTTTTACTATTTTCATTTAAAGTTAGGATACACCATTAATAATTGCTTAAATTATTATGAATAGGTGGAATTGGGAGGTTGTATTTTATAGTTAATTTTGTTTAACTGACCTGTCCGAAGTTTTAAAATCATGAATGCTGTGAACAGCAAGAAAAACTGAGTTCGTTTTCAACCGGCGACGGGAGTGGTTCTTATGTGGTTTTTTTCATGATATATTACCGGTAGCTCAATTATTTTGCTGGCTGCCCTAAACCATTATTTACTTTTAAATATGTAAGATCTTTCTTACTAATTGGGAAGTAACATTTGTTTATCTGCAACTAAAATACATGCAACACCAAGCAGAATTAATTTTCTAGTTGATTACAATTTCTCCTATGGCCACAAGTTCAACTAAGGCACAGGAGAATGACAAACTTACATAATTCCCTATGTATCTAAACTACAATAATCATCCAGAGTCTGCCAATTTCCTTGGTGTTGAAGAAATTAGAAGGTCATTGATCGTTATTTGATATGATTGTTTTGATCTTTCTGGCATATCAGGGAGAGATTACTCTAGGTAATACAAATAAATAAATCGGATGACACGCCGGTAGTATTGCTCGCTGGCTATCTATAAATGGTACATGTACTAGGTTCGTCTGGCCACCTGAAAATAACCAAAGCAATTTTTCATGTAAAGAACAATAAGTCTAACTTCCTAGCGCGTTTTATGACTCTCCATTCCCAGCTTTACTTCCCTGATCTCCTTCCTTAAAACGGTTCTTTCTTCTGACTTAGGCCAGATGTATCTGCTTCCGTTTTCTCCTCTTTTGTTACTCGAGTATCCCATTCTTCGTCACTGACCTCTTCCACAGTTTCAGCCTCGGAAAAATAATTCTTTATCCTGAGGCTCTTATCATAAAGAGTTGGGATATGAGAAACAATTGCGACAGATTTTACTAATACATATCTTGAACTTGCATTTTTACATGTACATGTAACGGGAGTTAATTACCTTCCAAATTAGGATTCTTCTTTCATTCCTCATACTAATTATTCCCTGGGCTACGTGTCGTAATGTATTTCGCTGGTTTCCAACAAACAGCTATGTTGAGTTTGAGAAGAGTGGTCCACCTCTCACCCCTAACAATTGGATATGACATAAGATTGAAATACAATTGTAATCCATAAACCCAAAATGAAAACATGTGCCTCCTTGCCTTGGCTTCGGCATCCAGTGATATTCACCCAACTCGGCGTTGTGCTATTTTATAGGTCTGTGAATTGCTGCTTCGGTTGTATGTTTAGAAAACTATTGCTCTGCCTCCTTCCACGTCTTCACTGACAGTTGGTTTAGTAGCTAGTATTTGTTGTCTATAATGCCACAAACCTTAAGTCCATAGCTGTCCCTAGACATTGATTTGAAACAATTTCTCGACATTTACGACGGATAAAATGGAATTTGCAAAATGTCTGACATTGACCAGTACATCCAATGTGATTTGTTTAGTCCCATAGCAATGATAAGTGCTACAACTGGACCAAGTGCATGCCTTAATTATGAAGGGATGCCACCCTCAGAAACCGCATATTAATTGGTTGAGGTCGCTGTATACACGCACATGAATTGAGTTGAGGCGTTTGTAGGCCGGATCGTCGCGAAGTTTGGAAGAGGGATGGCACTATCCCATTCAGTGACACTGAGTGTGTATTGTATGGCTTAACCCTATCAACCCCAAGACATAATCACATGCTTTGGTTCCCACAGTTGTAGGCATAGCATGTTCAGTTATTTACCAGGCACATTTTAGAAAACTTTCAGTGTATAGCGCCCTCATTAGACAATCTCATGAAAGGCAACTCGTGCAAGCCCATTAAATGAGACTCCAAAAATGATAACTGTTCTGGTAATTACAAACAATGTAGATGTAGATTGTTTTGTTCAGCGGTGGTTCATAAAACCCAAGTTACTAATGGAATTGACATACAACATTTTGCCACTAGTGTCTATTTATTATTGTTAAATGGAAGGGGAAAATATCGAAACCTTATGATTACCGGCCCCGCCAATTGTGGGAAAACATTTATGAATTAGTTGAAGTGACTTTTTTGTTGAATGATTTTTGTTGGAACCCCAAAGTCATTCCTTGGAATGATTTATTATTGTTGCTTGAAGGTCAACCAGTTCATTTACCGGCACCCTAAACACACGACATCAAAATTGACAAAAACACGCCAATATTTTGTACTGCCAAGCAACCCGTTAGTGTACATAACTGGTACCCATATCGATGAGCGTGAGACGGAAACGATGAACGTGAGATGGAAAACATACTCATTTTCACACCACATCCCACAAATTGACCAAATAGATGTACAACCATGTGGTTATTGTTTCGCCCATCGTGTACTAGACAAAAAAACAATAATCCCGTTTATATAATATATAGGGGTTAATAACAAGACAATTTCATAAGTTAAGGTGTAGGGTAGCAAAGTTATTTGTGACACTCTCTGCAAAAATGAGTATGATTTTGCATAATAAAAGATTTTTCTTCAAAGGTTTGAACTCCCCAAATGCTAATTGTTCTGACAATTACAGTAGAATATACATGTAGATTGTTTTGGTCAGCGGTGCTTCATAAATTCGAACTTACTACAAATACTGGGTTTTTTTTGGCGAAGGGAATGTTTGGGTAATTACTTAAACTTGACTACCACCCCCCCCCCCCCCCCCCCCCAATCAACGTTGAAAAGATTGTTCTTCAAAGGTTGGGTCGCCGGTGTGCACACAATCTTTTCAACATTGTTTGGGGGGGGGGGGGGGGGGGGGTATTGGGGGGGACATTGGGGGGGACAGCTGGACCACAATCCAAAAACTCCTAAATGTTGATCACAAACTGTGATACTTCTCAAAGCATGGCAGTACACACATTGGCTGTTTACACTTTTTACACATAGTACGAGTTTGCTTCCGCTTGGCTTTCGTACTACAAACGACATAGTTGTGCTTTTTGCCGGCCACACTTCTCCCAGGATAATGTGGACTCGAAAGACGTGACGCTTCATTGCCAAGGTGTGCTGGGCTGGAACGAAGAAGTCCCTCGATGACCTTCACCCGGAACTCCAAGCTAGTTATTTTTTGGTTGCTCGGCAGGTAGTTAAAAAGGATAGTAGCGTTAAGCAAACTGATATCGAGGATATTTAGGAAAACGCGTTTCCACCATTTTAGGGATCTATGGTGGTGTGCATAGTACTGCCATAATTGGGCGGCTAAATCTGAACCACCCATAAACAGGTTATAATCCTGAACGACAGAAGGTTTGTGAATCTCGCGAAGTCCGGTGGAACTGTTTTTGCAGCGAATTTCTTTTGTGTCCATACTGCAGTCGCCATAATTCGTCAGAAGTGTTACACGCTTTCTATCCTGCCAAACAATGCATAGTTGCCCGGCTTTTGTGTAAAACTGGGGGTCATCGCCTTTCCGTATGAGAAACTTCTTGGGATTTGCAATCTCCGGAATCCCTTGTGATGTGTAGCGTACTGTTCCACGGGAACTAAATCCTAACTGCGATAATTTGTGTACGAGGGCAGGACTAGTGTACCAATTATCCTAAAAACAATATGTCCTTTATGTTCTAGCCCTTTTAAAAGGTCGATGACTACTTGGCCTGATGCTGAAAGGTTACGTGGGTGGTTCTTGGTAGCATACGCGATCGAAGGCAGACTGAATTGGTCGGATGTGGCCTTGGACCCGGTAAAAACCTGCCAATTACAACAATACCCAGTTTCGGATTCACATAATGAGAAGCATTTTAACCCCCATTTGGCAGCCTTGCGTGGCATGTATTGTTTGAAACCCAGTCGCCCTTTAAATGTTATCATAGTCTCGTCTGGTGAGAGGTTTCGTCCGGGTTTATAAATTCGACGAAACGAGGGCAATACGATGTCTAGCAGGGGGCGAACTTTAGACAGTTTGTCATCATCAGTGATAGTTTTGTCAGCTCGATTGTTGGCAAGGTGGAAAAATCGCAGGATTGCGTCAAATCGGTTGCGGGACATGGTTGATGGATACACAGGGCTTCGCAGAACTTCTGACCTCGACCAGTGCATAGCATAGCGAGGCCTTTTGTTGATCCCCATGCACAGAAGCAATGCCAAAAAACGCCTCATTTCTGGAACATTTGTTGGAGTCCAGGATGTATTTCCAGGCACACTTTGATCGGCATATCGGTTCGTCTCGGTCACCATCAACTGCCAGACTGCATGGCAAAAAAAGAGTTGAAAGGTCTCCATCGGTGATAGTCCACTGAAATCTTGCGTAGGTCCAACTTGTCCACTGAAGTTCGCAGGTGGCCGCTTATAGGAGTTTGTTTTATGCCATCCAGACCTGAAGTGAGAATATTAACATATTAAGAAATGTCAGAGGGCGCTATTTTGATTGGAGAAACTTCTTCCTAATGGTACTAGACAGCAAAGGCATAGCGCATACGACAATCATGAGTTCAAAAATAGTTTAATTTGAATAACAAATTAAAGGATTAGGGTGCACGAAAATCACCATTTTAATATTATTTTTCTAATCAGAAAATGGGTCTTCAAAGAAACACTGCCCTCACACATTATTTAATGTGCTTGGGTAAGCACATTGATAAATGTGTGAGGGCGCTGTTTGTTTGAAGACTCATTTTCTGAATAGGAATTTTTTGTGCACACTACTGTTCTACTTGAATGCACATTTCTGATTTATTGTAACTGAAGGGGAGGCATTTTTCCTTTTTTTTTTGCGAAATACATCTAGAGCCAGGGTAATGTTACATTAATAAAAATTCCCAACAAGTGTAGGCTCACACACTGTACTGTTTATTCGCTTTATTCCTGTGTAACTAAATTCACGTCCTCGAGTCATACTCAGTCTCATAGTACTAGTCATAGCATTTTACTACTTATAATTATTAGTAACCTCTTCACCTGAAATTCGGCTAGTCGGATGATTTTGACTTTGAGCAGGTAGCGACAAACTCTTCCGAATCGTCACTTTCTTCTGTGGTGGATGATAAAGAAATCTCATCAGATATATCAGAACCGCTATCCGCGAATATTTCGTCAAGAATGTCGGATGGATCCGCCATTATGACTGGTTTTCTGTGACGAGTGTTCACATGGCGTGATTGGCGTCTCTATTTGGTGAATCCTAATATCCTATAATATTTCATACCCACGCGCGCAAGAGGACGCGCGCGTGGGGTCTCGCCAATCAGAGGCCGATCTCCAAAGTAAGGGCGCTATTTACATTTCAGTTCAATGCGAAAAGGCAAGTGCCGTCAGGGCCCAATGGGAATGAAATCCGATTGTATTTGTGTGACGTAAAGTCACAATGGTAACGAGAGTGTATGCTTCAATGAGTCCATATGGCACTCTTGGGATTGATAGGGTTATTATGGATTTTAAGCATGACGTTAAAAAGCTCAAGAGTTGTTGAGCGGTGGGATGATCTTGACCCAGTCTTGAGCAAGCTTTTCTTAGGCTGAGCGTCTGGCGTTGGCCAGCTGGGCCTCGTTGATGGGTAGTTGATGCTCGTATTCCTCCAGCGTAATTATTGTGAAGAGCAGCGATGCTCTTTTCTAGAGATTGCTCCAGCGATCCTGGAATGGTTTATTTTTACCTCGATGTAAGGTGGCGGTGTGTTAGTCTCGATTGACTGGAAAAGGAGCCGTATTTGGAGGGTGATGTGCTCCTTAGAAGGTGTTGACGTTTTCTGCCAGGAGTTTCACCTGTTTGAATTTTTTCTCAGATAATCTGTGTGAGACCGTGGTTGGTGTGGACGGGCCAGAGTTGAGTTCACAGGATAGAAGAAGTGGCTCATCGTCGCTTCGAATGCTATATCGTCTCTAAATATATATTTTTTTCTCAAATTTGAACATTTCCCCACACGCGTACGAGACATCTACAAACTATTTCTTGAATTCCCCGCATCACTCATCACTCCGAGACGCACGCGAGTATGTATCTCGCACTTACTTCAATTTCAATTGTCGATCGGTTTTTAAATTCGCTCCCTTTATCGGTGTAAATCATAACGGGAGGTCTGTCGCCGGACTCGACATTATTTTTAAAAGCTTCAACTAAAACCTTCCCACTTTTGTTTTTCAACGGAATTACCCAGGCGTACTTAGAAAACACATCGATCCACGTTAGTAAAAATCTGTATCCGTTGTTGTACTTTGATAAGTTAGAAACATCTACTAACTCTAACTGATGAATCTCGTCCCGTCCCACGGCTACAATTTTATTTCTAGGATATCTTGTTAGCGGGCTTATGTAGCGCGTAAACATCCTGACCGCGAAGAAAGTCCTGGATTTGCTTTTGCGTTATTTCGTACTTCCCCTCCCGTCTCGCTGCACGATACAACTTGTCAATACTACTCAAACCGTTTTCGCGACCTAGGTCGTAATATAACGTCTTTAAATAACTGTCGCGATCACCCATCTTATCTTATCGGAGCCAAAGTTTAAAATGACCGTCCGATATATATTTTCTTACCCTTTAATATTAACGATGTTATCTTTTCAAACACCTTCTTTGATTTGATTGGTTGGATGGTTGTTGTTGTTGTTTTGTTGTTGTTTTTTTATTGTTTTAGTTTAAGTTAAAAATTATTTTTAGAAATGAGATGGCACTATCCCATTCAGTGACACGCCCTTTCTCTTGACTTGTTATGGCTTAAAATGGATTTTAAGCATGATATAGTCTTTGCCGGTTATGTCCAAATTTAAATGTATATTGGGTGGACATAAGAGATTGAATGACTTCAGTTGGATGGATAATCAAATGTGATTAAAGGAGCGAGCAGAGGATTATGTTTGCAAATCCTCTTGATAGCAATAGCATGCTTTCGTGCCTTGCCGTGGCACTCGTCAGTTGCGAATGGGTGATTCAAAAAAGAATCGAGGCTGACTCGCGGTTGGTATTGGGTATATTCCAATCGTGTAAGTTTGGTTTGACCCATATGTTTGTTAGTCGGTTTCAAAATGTTCCTCCTGTAAGGAGAGCAATAGGTTGATAGTTTTTTGTTTGAAAAAGCCAGATTCTGTGGGAGTGGTTCGAGCTCTTGTTTTTGTTGTGGTAGTTTAGCTCTTAGTAGTTTTTCCCGAATCTTATGGCGCTTTTTTGAGGGCAATGAATGGAGGTTTCGGAAAATGTTCCGACAATATGATTGCCTTGGGTTATTGTCCAGTGTTGGTTTATTGCTTGATGTCTGTAACCGTGTTTTTTTATGGCTGGGCTGTTGGTGGTTGTCAAGACAAATGGATTTCGTTTTGTTTTTTCTCCAAGTGCTAATTCGAATTTATTGTGGCTTCCAGATATTATTCTAGTGTTTCACTAGAGGATGGTTTTGGTTGCCATTTTGATGGTGGTTTAAAAGGATGGTTTTGGGACATTTGTTGCGCATTCAAAATGCAGTACATGTACTTAGTCTTCGACTGAGGGTATTTATGCCACTTACAAGTGATTTGCGGTTTGGTTTAGCAAGAGTATAGGTATAAATTTGTAAACCTTTTCCTAAAGCAATTATTTCAGTTTGCGATAGTGTTGCTTTGGATAGGTTCGTTTTGAAGGATTGATATTGTTCTGCTATAGTGAACGCAAATGATTGGAGTCGGCTCGTTTGGTTTTCGATTTGCATTTGTTCGAGAAATGGTGAAATTTCGATTGGCTAAGTGATCTCTTTGTTTTTTGGTTGAATTTCCTTTTTGCCATGGTAAAGATTTATGGTTTGGATATAACAGATAATATGGGATGAGTTATATTCCAGTTTATTTATTATCTTTATTATATAGTAGGGGCAAAGTGACGGATTTCTCTCTTTTGAGAAGGTGTGGTAGTCCTGAAAAAGACTGTTTGGTTTTGTAGTGGTTAGAGATCGACTGAGGGTTGTCGTTTTCTCTTGATGCCTTTGTTGGGTAGATAGCTGGGTCTCGTGAAGAAGCTCAGGAGTTTTTGAGCGGTAGAGTGGTCTAGACCCTGGAAATTTTCAGCAAGTTTTTCTTGTGCTGAGCGTATGGCGTTGGTGAGCTGGTCCTCGGTGATTGGCAGTTGGTGTTTGTACTCATCCAGCGTGATTCTTGTGAACAGCAACGATGTTCTTCTCTGGAGATTGCTCCAACGATCCTGGAACGAAGTCTGAAATGTCAGAGATCGATGTGGGTGTGGTGGCCGTATGGTACCGTGATATAGGATGGTGGTGTGTTCGTCTCGATTGACCGGGAAAGGAGCCGTATTTGGCGGGTGATGTGTTCCTTGGCAGTTGTCAAAGTGTTGACTTTTTCTGCTAGGAATTTCACCTGTTTGAATTTTTCCTCGGAGTGTTTGTGCGAGATCGTGGTTGGTTTGGTTGTTGATATAGATGGGCCTAAGTCTAGTTCGCAGGAGAGGAGAAGTGATTCATCGTCGCTTGGAAAGGGAGACCGTTGTCCGCATGGGATGCTGGATGAAGTTGAACTGGTAGGTGATGGTGGCGACCGGCGGGATTTGCTCTTCTTAGATGACTTGCCGAGTTTAGACATTTTGAGAAATGGTTTAAGTTAAAAATACAACAACTGTTTTCCCCCCATAAATATGAAGACATTTGAAACAAGGTTTTCACTTTTTAGTTTATTTTATTTTATTTAGATGTGAACGCAATAAAATATTTAGGTTAAAAAAATACAAAATAACAAATATTTACAAAGACAAACCCAAAACGTGCAATATAGTTTAAGTGAAAAAAACACTTTAGAAAACAATAAATCAGCAAAAAATACAAATATATACCAAGACCAATAATACAAAATGTTAAGAGAGAGCTAGACAAAATCAAGAAAACAAGTTAAAATACATAACTCATACGCAACCACATATTCCCGCTGCGACGGGTGCATTATTGATCGGCCAAAATATACTCCCTCAACTCGACGAGGGAGCTATCATTCGCCAACTCTACCCATAGGAAATCGTAGTAGTCGACTATGGCAAGATCTGTATAGGAGAATACACGAGAAAGTGTGGATTCGTAATTACGAATTCACGAGGCGCGAAGCGCCGAGTGGATTCTTAAATACGAATCCACACTTGCGAGTGTATTCTCCGACTTAAACCATTGCGTCAAAAGAAGTATTGTTATTAACTACCCAATTGAGTGGAGATGAAAAGGCATGCATGTATCGTGGCCATAGACGTAATTTACATAAGGCCAACTAAAAAAAAATATGTTTAGTGTCACCGCCCGCTTCTTTTTTTTAGAGGCCGCCTCCTTTCTTTTTTTTTCACAAAAATAATAAATTTTATTATCTTTAAAAAAATAAATAATAATAACTAAAACTACGTCTGTTCGAGGAACAGAACATAGGGCCTTTTCGCATTTTTTTCCCCGTAAAAACCATTCAAAAGAAATTTTAAACACATTAAAAGTAATCAAAACGAATTTAGGTTATTTAAACAGATTAAAGGTAATTTAAAGTGATTAAAACGATAACGTCACACATTTGTAAACTTTTGGTGAACTACCTAACCAACCCAATACACAATTATTTTTATGTTAGCATGATCCGTTGCTGAGATATGGCTTCAAGGTCTTAAAACGTAATAAATCACATACAATTGAATGATGGCTTCAAGTCTTTTCATTCTAACTTCCGGTCTGGTGACGTCATATTTGTTTTCTCCCGGTCAAATTGTTTCTAACATGAAGCTATTATATACATCAATTATAAAGTGATTTCAGCAAACTTTGCCACACGCATCAACTGAATATTGAATTGATATAACATGTTATGACGTCGCCGGTAATTGTTTTGAAAAGTACATCTAGCCAAACACTAACATCGTTTAAAGTAAGTTCATATCATTTTTCACTTTCAAATTATAAGGCACTTTCGGTTTGGACCGAAAGGAAGGGTCACGTGATTTCTCACACACGAGATAAAATGAAGATCCTGGATTATCCTATCAATTGCCACAAACCTAAAGTCCCGGTCTTTTGCGCGTTATTTGTTATTGATTTTCAAAGATTAAATACATTTAATATGACGTCACGTTACCCCCTGATGACGTCACCGTGATGTCTGTCTGCTAGGCACGAGCTCACTATAGGGTCTTCACTTGGATAAAGTTTTGTTTGGATACGACTTTTTATGAAAAGTGCTTGTACGAAAGAACGTGTACAAAGTCTATTGCATTTTGGTCCCAAAAAGAAAAAGAAAAAAGAAGTAAAACAAAAATCAGAACAAAAACAAAGGCTTTTTCGCAAAATTGCGAAAAAGCCAATTAAAAAAGATAATACAATTTGAAGATCGTAATTTGGACTTTAGCATCACTGTGTACATGCTGTGAAAATATATTTGTTTCTAATGGGAAGGCTAGGGTGTGACGTGTATGGTGCATACATGATCGACCCACATGAATTTTGATTTTTATTCGTGGGTGAGACATGTTTTAATTTCAAATAGAAAGATAGGGCGTGACATGTTCACTACATGACCCATATTAAAATGTGTCGAGCGGCTATTAAAAAAGAAAGAAAAAAAGGCCTCCTCCTTCCTTCTAAAAAAAAGACAAACATGGTTTTTTTATTATTTGGCCTAAAGGGAGGTTCTCGAGGCTCTTACGTAATCGAGTTGGATTAGGGTTGAGGAATTGAATAACCGTGGATTCGTAATTGTTACAAATGTAGGCAAGATAAAAACCGTTCCGAATCCACACTTTACTAAAGATTCGTAGATACGAATCCACTGTTATTGTCCAAAGCGTTGATTCGTAGATACGAATCCACACTTTTAACAATAGCGTGACGTCATAGCAATGGTTTAATGGTAGAGATACCGAGATCGCAAAAAAAATAATGGCTTTCACTCGGTCCAGCCATTGGCGCAGACTCGTCTCGGTATAATATAATAATAATAACGGCAATTTATACCGAGCCATTATCCGCCATAAATGACGCTAATGGTGCAAACAAAAATTATATCGAATCGGAAGTAACAAATTCATTAAATTTAACTAAACGAGAATATTCTGAGTGGTCTGAAACAAATAGGTCTTCGAAGGTATCTCTACGAAGATCCTGCAAAATATCGTCAAAGTATATAATTCATACAAATACTCCGTACTCTCCATAATGCACGAATGTTGTATTTGAGATGGGTGGTCGACAACGCACCCGTAGCAGCGGGAATGTATGGCTATACGAAGCATCATTCTTAACACGAGACCAAAATAGCACATGAGATGGGCCCTCATATCCTCTATGGGGTCCAGAGAAATGTAGCCGCTGTCGTCCGGCTGGTACAGTTCCGGGGCGGGCGGTACGGCGGGTGACCAAACGGGGAGATTCAGGAGTTGAGGACTCGGGGCTGGGCTCGGGTTCGGCGATGCCGGAAGGCTCCACGCGAGCGGGCTTGATAACGCGGGGCTCGGGGAGGTGGACTGAGTGCCTCGAAGACGTCGTCTTCCAGTTCTTGGTCTGATCCAACGAAAAGAGACGGATAGTCAGAGACGGACTTTCGCAAATTAAAAGGCAAATAAAAAGCAGGGATTAACGTAAAAGTCGTATCGTAGACAAATTAATGGTAGAGTATAGAGTGCACACGTGTTTACCGGTACGAACGCTGAGAAAAAAATGCCGGCAATTTGACTCGCGCGCGAATTTTGATGACGCTACTTTTATTCAAAGTGAACGCATTAAAATATAATGACAAATATTTACAAAGACAAAACTAAAACTTGCAACATAGTTTAAGTAAATGCACACACTTTAGAAAACAATAAATCAGCAAAAAAATACAAATATATACAAAAACCAATAATACAAAATGTTAAGAGAGAGAGACAAAATTAAGAAAATAAATAAAATTAAGGTAAAATATATAACTCGCACGCAACCACATAATTCCGGCTGCAACGGGTGCCTTATTAATCCGCCAAAACATACTCCCTCAACTCGATGAGGGAGCTATCATTCGCCAGCTCTACCCATAGGAAATCGTAGTAGTCGACAATGGCAAGATCTTCGTAGAGATACTGAGATCGCAAAAAAACAATGGCTTTCACTAGGTCCAGCAATTTTTTTTATTTTTTTTTATTTTTTTTTTAAGTTTAAGTTAAAAATACATCTTTTTTTCCCATAAAATATTAACAAATTTGAAACTGTACTCTCCATAATACACGAATGCTGTATTTGTGATGGGTGGTCGACGACGAACCCGTAGCAGCGGGAATGTATGCATATACCCAACATAAGTCTAATTACGACCCCAAAATGGCACTGAGATGGGCCCTCATATCCGCTATGGGGTCCAGAGAAATGTAACCGCTGTCGTCCGGCTGGTACGGTTCCGGGGTTAGGGTTAGGTTACTCTCCATAATGCACGAATGTTGTATTTGAGATGGGTGGTCGACAACGCACCCGTGTCAATTAAAGGTTTCGCGGTATCTCTACGAAGATCCTGCAAAATGTCATAAAATAAAAATCATACAGATACTCTGTACTCTCCATAATATACTAATGCTATATTTGTGATGGGTGGTCGACGACGCACAAACTGTGCTTTCACTCGGTCCAGCCATTGGCGCAGACTCGTCTGCATTGGTTGGGAGAACTGTATTCTTGTTCCGCTTTTCTTGGTACAATGTTCGGTGTGCATGGACAGATACATGGTCTCGCCACTTCAAATTGCATAACTCCAAAAACTGTTCTGCGTCGTCAGCTTTCTGCTTGAGGTCATGCTCTAGAGCATTTCCTTTCACCACCAGGGCACACTTTTTTATGGAATGTCCTATCTTTAGTTCCAATGATGGAACACTATACAATTGTTTGCGTTTCTCAAAGCCAGCAATATCATGAACAGTCTGAATTATGTTATTCACATGCCGGGGATGCACAAACAGCTCGAGCGATGCATTTGGTTGCACAGTAGTCTTCCTGAGTTGTAAGATGAGGCGACCTAATTCGCGCCATTTGTTTCGGATATATCCGTGTTGATCTACATCATGGCCCATTTTTAGGAATTCACGTTTGGCGAACTCAATAACCAACGAGTCGGTCTTGGCTATCAAGGCAACCTCATCTTTCTTCATCGGACAGAGAATCTTGTTCAGCTCAAAAGACACACCCGGAGGAGGCGGTTTCAATAAATCACTCTTGTGAGCAACTCGGCCACGTACACGAACACCTTTACTACTGCTATTATCATGGGCAGAGAGCGCTGGATTTAGTAAGCAACGATGTCTCCAAAGATCAGTTCGCACATAATAGCCAAAGCAATACATGCACGGTCCATATGCATCTGCAGCTACTTGATGATTGGGTCTGTATGCTACTATAAGCACACCGTGACCTTGGCGAAGTACTTGGCAATTGTGTCTGTGATTACCAGCATTGCGGATTTTTAACAGAAATTTATTGCGGGTCAAATTGTTGGTTTCGGACACTATCTGCACTATTTCGGTTTCTTCCTTATGCAAAGACGCGAGATGACGGGGTAATTTGGCCTGTGGTTCATCACAGTAGAAGCAGAAGCAGAAGCAGAAGTTTTTCTTGTCCCATTTTCTTTGACCACTTTCATTACTAGTCTGCATAACTGTGATGTTACACTCATCTGTCAAGTCCCTGATGGGCGACGGGATGCGAGATCGTACACTCAACGGTTCATTTGCAGTATTCAATGTGTCATCCAAACGGACGTGAGAAACGCAATCAGAATCACTGGCATCCGTATGAACTGGAGCACCGTTACAACTGGACGGACAGAGGGAAGTGCTGCTGCAAGCACTGTGTCCAAGGTCTGCCATAATAGGATTCAAACTGTAAAGGCCATGGATTTGGTTTTTGGTCAGGGGTTGGCTCAAAGTGTTGCGGAGACGCATTTAAAAAAAATATTTGTGGTTGCCTGCCAAGAATAGTTTGGCAGAAAGACACCAAGCGCTGGTCACTTATGGTACGTGAGTCACCAGTGAATATTGACATCACTTCCTTTGTTGTTTGCTCGGAAAACTGCTGGACAGAAGCCTCCGATGTTTCGCAACCCGCCAGTGCCACAAAGCTGCGTTGCACTTCAACCAGATTCCTGTGGTTGGTGGTTTCAGACGCCAGCTCAGTTGGTGACAGGAGCTCATCCCTGACATCTGTGATTAACCTCAGTATAGCATCGTCAGGGAGAGCTCCTTAGCTAGCAAATGCATAGGCGCATCTACCCATGTCAGGTGTGGCCATCGGCTCCTTCCGGGTCAACGTTTGTCCACCATCTTCAAACTTGTCAAAGATTTCCTGTAGGACATTATACACTAATGATGGTAGTGTGGCAAGATAGCGTACGGTCTTCAAGGAAATCTCCTTCTGTTTGATTAGGGGGGAAAGGTCCACAATAGTATAAATAGTAAACGCCATTCATTTGATATCAAAGTATTTGTTCTCCCCATGTTATACCTATGGGGGGTAATTTGGGGTGCATGTAGATGTAGATGCAACCCCCTCCCCCACCCCTCCTGCACCTTTCGAAAAGATCCACATTATAACAGTATGTTTACTCAGTAATAACACATAAATGCCCATTCCTGACAGCAGTTTCCCCGAGATTAGTGTTGCATGTGTACATAGTTGTACATATGTTGTACCTTGACAACAAGCTTGCCACCAATGTCTTTCGAGTCCACTATAACCAGCGGGTACAGTTTACTTACCGCTAGGGTGAGGCACGGGAAACTTCGGCGACCACATAACATCTTCGTCCGCGACAAGGGCGTCAAGTAAAGCCCACTCCATAGTTGCGTCAAAGTTGTCGTTGAAGAAATGCTGAGATCGATTCATGATACGGGTGGTGGAGAGGACGATGGTGATGTTTAAACAGTTTGAGCGAGAAGGTCGGAGCCGTCAGGTCGGAGCCGTCTCTCTCGGTGACTTTTGCTCTGACGTACAGCTGCGTTTGGTTCAAGTCCATGTATTCGTCTCCGGACCCCGGTACGAACAACTCTATGGGTCCTCCATCAGAAATGGTACAGATGGGGTGAAATTCCTCCCACTGCCCCCTTTCGGCTGCATAAGTGACCATATAGGTAAAGTGCGTTCGCGTTAAAACTAACGACGTTTTTACACAGTTTTGGACCTCCATGGATGTAGGTCTTGTCCTTTTCATTATATCGGTGGAACACAATGGATGGCCCACCTACGATGTTTTTTTTGATTGTGTAGTACATGTATTTGTTGGTCTCATCGATGAGGCTGAAGTAGTTGTCTTTGGGCAATGTTTGGAAAAGATAGTGCAGCGATAGTCCTGGAACTGAAATACCACATTTGAACATGTCCATGTTGCGCTTTCTGTAGAATGTAAATATCTTCTCCAGTGCTCCTATATGAAGGGTTCCACATCCAGATTGTTGTACTATACCAGGACGTCCCAAAATGTGGTCATGTTGTTGTCATCCCAAACCCTACGACAGTATGCATAATCATCAGAAGAAATGTTCTCACCTCTTAACTTGCTGTGAAACGTTTCATGCGGTGGCAGTTCGTCGTTTTGTAGTTTCTCTAAACTATCCATCCATTTGTACGGGAAATGACCTCTGGTATGTGGGCAGTCGTATGCTCTCAGAAATGTTGCGTACGAATTACTTGTTTTGTTGTTGTAATAACATTATGCACCAACGTTTTTATACATGTCGTAGAACAGGTTGAAAGGATAACAAGGGCTAGCTACATGGAGTTGTGGTTGACAGAGTACAACATAAACAATATTCTACATTTGAAATAACGCTACCGTACGCAAAATAGTCAACGTGTAATATACAAACTTTTGAAATAAAACATGTACTTACGTTTTCATATATATATATCTCGTCGGCGATTCGTTGAATTTCGTCCAGTTCGCTGTCCGTATAATCGGGGTTCTGCCAAGGCTGAGACATAATGGAGGAGGTTGAAGTACGACTGGAAGAAGTAAAGTGGACTGTCTTCGCTCGGTGGGTCAATCAGAAATGAATACCTCCTTGTGCTGTGTCCAAGTTATACCCACCCAGAAAGCACCCGTATTTTCAAAGACACCGGAACGGTGATTAGAAATTGAAAAAAGCCCCACCATGTAAAAAGCCCGTCTTAGAAATTGAAGGCCCCATCATAAAAAAGGCCGTCTTAGAAATTGAAGAAAGCCCTATCGTAAAAAGCCCGTCTTAGAAATATTTCTCCTTTAACACACAAAATGGCCCCCTTACTTAAAAAACAAAAAAACCTACCATGTTTTTCATGGTAGCCCCCATCATAAAAAAGCTCGTCTTAGAAATTGAAAAAAAAGCCGAATCATAAAAATTTATTGAAGAAGTCAACTGAGTGGTGAACTCGGACTTTTGGAAACGTTTTAACTTCGTTTCACTGAACCAATCAGATCATGTACAAATATTGTAATCAACCAAACAGATCACGTACATATGTTTAAATTAACCAATCGCATACACTATTTGTACCAGGGAGAGAGAAGTTCAGTTTAGGGCTGTGCATCGGAACTGGGTATTTAAGTACCCGACAGTCATGAAATTGTTTTAGTTTAAGTTAAAAATACAACAACATTTGTTTTCATAAATATGAAGACATTTGAAACATTGTTTTCACTTTTTAATTTGTTTTATTATTTTATTTAGACGTGAACGCATTAAAATATTTAGGTTTAAACAAATACAAAATACAAAACCAATGGCTTGCACTCGGTCCAGCAAATGGCGCAGACTCGTCTCGGTATCTCTACGGAGATCCTGCAAAATGTCGTCAAAGTATAATTCAAACAGATACTCTTCACTTTCCATGATACATGAGTGTTGAATTTGCGAGGGATGGTCAATAATACATCCCTTGCAGCGCGAATGTATGGCTATACGAAACATCATTCTTAACACGAGACCAAAATGGCGCAAAAAAACAATGGCTTTCACTCGGTCCAGCCATTGGCGTAGACTCGTCTCGCTATCTCTACGAAGATCCTGCAAAATGTCATCGAAATATAAATCATACAGATACTCTGTACTCTCCATAATACACGAATGCTGTATCTGTGATGGGTGGTCGACGACGCAACCGTAGCAGCGGGAATGTATGAATATACCCAACATGAGTCTAATTACGAGCCTAAAATGGCACATGAGATGGGCCCTCATATCCGCTATGGGGTCCAGAGAAATGTAGCCGCTGTCGTCCGGCTGGTACGGTTCCGGGCGGACGGTATATACGGCGCGCGACCAAACGGGGGGATTCAGGAGTTGAGGACTCGGGGCTGGGCTCGGGTTCGGCGATGCCGGAAGGCTCCACGCGAGCGGGCTTGATAACGCGGGGCTCGGGGAGGTGGACTGAGTGCCTCGAAGACGTCGTCTTCCAGTTCTTGGTCTGATCCAACGAAAAGAGACGGATAGTCAGAGACGGACTTTCGCAAATTAAAAGGCAAATAAAAAGCAGGGATTAACGTAAAAGTCGTATCGTAGACAAATTAATGGTAGAGTATAGAGTGCACACGTGTTTACCGGTACGAACGCTGAGAAAAAAATGCCGGCAATTTGACTCGCGCGCGAATTTTGATGACGCTACTTTTATTCAAAGTGAACGCATTAAAATATAATGACAAATATTTACAAAGACAAAACTAAAACTTGCAACATAGTTTAAGTAAATGCACACACTTTAGAAAACAATAAATCAGCAAAAAATACAAATATATACAAAAACCAATAATACAAAATGTTAAGAGAGAGAGACAAAATTAAGAAAATAAATAAAATTAAGGTAAAATATATAACTCGCACGCAACCACATAATTCCGGCTGCAACGGGTGCCTTATTAATCCGCCAAAACATACTCCCTTAACTCGATGAGGGAGCTATCATTCGCCAGCTCTACCCATAGGAAATCGTAGTAGTCGACAATGGCAAGATCTTCGTAGAGATACTGAGATCGCAAAAAAACAATGGCTTTCACTAGGTCCAGCAATTTTTTATTTTTTTTTAATTTTTTTTTAAGTTCAAGTTAAAAATACATCTTTTTTTCCCATAAAATATTAACAAATTTGAAACTGTACTCTCCATAATACACGAATGCTGTATTTGTGATGGGTGGTCGACGACGAACCCGTAGCAGCGGGAATGTATGCATATACCCAACATAAGTCTAATTACGACCCCAAAATGGCACTGAGATGGGCCCTCATATCCGCTATGGGGTCCAGAGAAATGTAACCGCTGTCGTCCGGCTGGTACGGTTCCGGGGTTAGGGTTAGGTTACTCTCCATAATGCACGAATGTTGTATTTGAGATGGGTGGTCGACAACGCACCCGTGTCAATTAAAAGGTTTCGCGGTATCTCTACGAAGATCCTGCAAAATGTCATAAAATAAAAATCATACAGATACTCTGTACTCTCCATAATATACTAATGCTATATTTGTGATGGGTGGTCGACGACGCACAAACTGTGCTTTCACTCGGTCCAGCCATTGGCGCAGACTCGTCTGCATTGGTTGGGAGAACTGTATTCTTGTTCCGCTTTTCTTGGTACAATGTTCGGTGTGCATGGACAGATACATGGTCTCGCCACTTCAAATTGCATAACTCCAAAAACTGTTCTGCGTCGTCAGCTTTCTGCTTGAGGTCATGCTCTAGAGCATTTCCTTTCACCACCAGGGCACACTTTTTTATGGAATGTCCTATCTTTAGTTCCAATGATGGAACACTATACAATTGTTTGCGTTTCTCAAAGCCAGCAATATCATGAACAGTCTGAATTATGTTATTCACATGCCGGGGATGCACAAACAGCTCGAGCGATGCATTTGGTTGCACAGTAGTCTTCCTGAGTTGTAAGATGAGGCGACCTAATTCGCGCAATTTGTTTCGGATATATCCGTGTTGATCTACATCATGGCCCATTTTTAGGAATTCACGTTTGGCGAACTCAATAACCAACGAGTCGGTCTTGGCTATCAAGGCAACCTCATCTTTCTTCATCGGACAGAGAATCTTGTTCAGCTCAAAAGACACACCCGGAGAAGGCGGTTTCAATAAATCACTCTTGTGAGCAACTCGGCCACGTACACGAACACCTTTACTACTGCTATTATCATGGGCAGAGAGCGCTGGATTTAGTAAGCAACGATGTCTCCAAAGATCAGTACGCACATAATAGCCAAAGCAATACATGCACGGTCCATATGCATCTGCAGCTACTTGATGATTGGGTCTGTATGCTACTATAAGCACACCGTGACCTTGGCGAAGTACTTGGCAATTGTGTCTGTGATTACCAGCATTGCGGATTTTTAACAGAAATTTATTGCGGGTCAAATTGTTGGTTTCGGACACTATCTGCACTATTTCGGTTTCTTCCTTATGCAAAGACGCGAGATGACGGGGTAATTTGGCCTGTGGTTCATCACAGTAGAAGCAGAAGCAGAAGCAGAAGTTTTTCTTGTCCCATTTTCTTTGACCACTTTCATTACTAGTCTGCATAACTGTGATGTTACACTCATCTGTCAAGTCCCTGATGGGCGACGGGATGCGAGATCGTACACTCAACGGTTCATTTGCAGTATTCAATGTGTCATCCAAACGGACGTGAGAAACGCAATCAGAATCACTGGCATCCGTATGAACTGGAGCACCGTTACAACTGGACGGACAGAGGGAAGTGCTGCTGCAAGCACTGTGTCCAAGGTCTGCCATAATAGGATTCAAACTGTAAAGGCCATGGGTTTGGTTTTTGGTCAGGGGTTGGCTCAAAGTGTTGCGGAGACGCATTTAAAAAAAATATTTGTGGTTGCCTGCCAAGAATAGTTTGGCAGAAAGACACCAAGCGCTGGTCACTTATGGTACGTGAGTCACCAGTGAATATTGACATCACTTCCTTTGTTGTTTGCTCGGAAAACTGCTGGACAGAAGCCTCCGATGTTTCGCAACCCGCCAGTGCCACAAAGCTGCGTTGCACTTCAACCAGATTCCTGTGGTTGGTGGTTTCAGACGCCAGCTCAGTTGGTGACAGGAGTTCATCCCTGACATCTGTGATTAACCTCAGTATAGCATCGTCAGGGAGAGCTCCTTAGCTAGCAAATGCATAGGCGCATCTACCCATGTCAGGTGTGGCCATCGGCTCCTTCCGGGTCAACGTTTGTCCACCATCTTCAAACTTGTCAAAGATTTCCTGTAGGACATTATACACTAATGATGGTAGTGTGGCAAGATAGCGTACGGTCTTCAAGGAAATCTCCTTCTGTTTGATTAGGGGGGGGGAAGGTCCACAATAGTATAAATAGTAAACGCCATTCATTTGATATCAAAGTATTTGTTCTCCCCATGTTACACCTATGGGGGGTAATTTGGGGTGCATGTAGATGTAGATGCAACCCCCTCCCCCACCCCTCCTGCACCTTTCGAAAAGATCCACATTATAACAGTATGTTTACTCAGTAATAACACATAAATGCCCATTCCTGACAGCAGTTTCCCCGAGATTAGTGTTGCATGTGTACATATTTGTACATATGTTGTACCTTGACAAAAAGCTTGCCACCAATGTCTTTCGAGTCCACTATAACCAGCGGGTACAGTTTACTTACCGCTAGGGTGAGGCACGGGAAACTTCGGCGACCACATAACATCTTCGTCCGCGACAAGGGCGTCAAGTAAAGCCCACTCCATAGTTGCGTCAAAGTTGTCGTTGAAGAAATGCTGAGATCGATTCATGATACGGGTGGTGGAGAGGACGATGGTGATGTTTAAACAGTTTGAGCGAGAAGGTCGGAGCCGTCAGGTCGGAGCCGTCTCTCTCGGTGACTTTTGCTCTGACGTACAGCTGCGTTTGGTTCAAGTCCATGTATTCGTCTCCGGACCCCGGTACGAACAACTCTATGGGTCCTCCATCAGAAATGGTACAGATGGGGTGAAATTCCTCCCACTGCCCCCTTTCGGCTGCATAAGTGACCATATAGGTAAAGTGCGTTCGCGTTAAAACTAACGACGTTTTTACACAGTTTTGGACCTCCATGGATGTAGGTCTTGTCCTTTTCATTATATCGGTGGAACACAATGGATGGCCCACCTACGATGTTTTTTTTGATTGTGTAGTACATGTATTTGTTGGTCTCATCGATGAGGCTGAAGTAGTTGTCTTTGGGCAATGTTTGGAAAAGATAGTGCAGCGATAGTCCTGGAACTGAAATACCACATTTGAACATGTCCATGTTGCGCTTTCTGTAGAATGTAAATATCTTCTCCAGTGCTCCTATATGAAGGGTTCCACATCCAGATTGTTGTACCATACCAGGACGTCCCAAAATGTGGTCATGTTGTTGTCATCCCAAACCCTACGACAGTATGCATAATCATCAGAAGAAATGTTCTCACCTCTTAACTTGCTGTGAAACGTTTCATGCGGTGGCAGTTCGTCGTTTTGTAGTTTCTCTAAACTATCCATCCATTTGTACGGGAAATGACCTCTGGTATGTGGGCAGTCGTATGCTCTCAGAAATTTTGCGTACGAATTACTTGTTTTGTTGTTGTAATAACATTATGCACCAACGTTTTTATACATGTCGTAGAACAGGTTGAAAGGATAACAAGGGCTAGCTACATGGAGTTGTGGTTGACAGAGTACAACATAAACAATATTCTACATTTGAAATAACGCTACCGTACGCAAAATAGTCAACGTGTAATATACAAACTTTTGAAATAAAACATGTACTTACGTTTTCATATATATATATCTCGTCGGCGATTCGTTGAATTTCGTCCAGTTCGCTGTCCGTATAATCGGGGTTCTGCCAAGGCTGAGACATAATGGAGGAGGTTGAAGTACGACTGGAAGAAGTAAAGTGGACTGTCTTCGCTCGGTGGGTCAATCAGAAATGAATACCTCCTTGTGCTGTGTCCAAGTTATACCCACCCAGAAAGCACCCGTATTTTCAAAGACACCGGAACGGTGATTAGAAATTGAAAAAAGCCCCACCATGTAAAAAGCCCGTCTTAGAAATTGAAGGCCCCATCATAAAAAAGGCCGTCTTAGAAATTGAAGAAAGCCCTATCGTAAAAAGCCCGTCTTAGAAATATTTCTCCTTTAACACACAAAATGGCCCCCTTACTTAAAAAACAAAAAAACCTACCATGTTTTTCATGGTAGCCCCCATCATAAAAAAGCTCGTCTTAGAAATTGAAAAAAAAACCGAATCATAAAAATTTATTGAAGAAGTCAACTGAGTGGTGAACTCGGACTTTTGGAAACGTTTTAACTTCGTTTCACTGAACCAATCAGATCATGTACAAATATTGTAATCAACCAAACAGATCACGTACATATGTTTAAATTAACCAATCGCATACACTATTTGTACCAGGGAGAGAGAAGTTCAGTTTAGGGCTGTGCATCGGAACTGGGTATTTAAGTACCCGACAGTCATGAAATTGTTTTAGTTTAAGTTAAAAATACAACAACATTTGTTTTCATAAATATGAAGACATTTGAAACATTGTTTTCACTTTTTAATTTGTTTTATTATTTTATTTAGACGTGAACGCATTAAAATATTTAGGTTTAAACAAATACAAAATACAAAACCAATGGCTTGCACTCGGTCCAGCAAATGGCGCAGACTCGTCTCGGTATCTCTACGGAGATCCTGCAAAATGTCGTCAAAGTATAATTCAAACAGATACTCTTCACTTTCCATGATACATGAGTGTTGAATTTGCGAGGGATGGTCAATAATACATCCCTTGCAGCGCGAATGTATGGCTATACGAAACATCATTCTTAACACGAGACCAAAATGGCGCAAAAAAACAATGGCTTTCACTCGGTCCAGCCATTGGCGTAGACTCGTCTCGCTATCTCTACGAAGATCCTGCAAAATGTCATCAAAATATAAATCATACAGATACTCTGTACTCTCCATAATACACGAATGCTGTATCTGTGATGGGTGGTCGACGACGCAACCGTAGCAGCGGGAATGTATGAATATACCCAACATGAGTCTAATTACGAGCCTAAAATGGCACATGAGATGGGCCCTCATATCCGCTATGGGGTCCAGAGAAATGTAGCCGCTGTCGTCCGGCTGGTACGGTTCCGGGCGGACGGTATATACGGCGCGCGACCAAACGGGGGGATTCAGGAGTTGAGGACTCAGGGCTGGGCTCGGGTTCGTCGATGCCACAAGGCTCGACGCGAGCGGACTTGAAACAGCGGTGCTCGGGGGAGGAGGACTGAGTGCCTCGAAGACATCGTCTTCCAGTTCTTGGTCTGATCCAACAAAAAGAAATACAAACATTATTATTTATTGTGAACCGACATTTAGGTTGGTTTGGGAGTGTTCGTTTGTTTCGTGTTTTTTAACGAAAAACAAAATTGATGATAAGAAAACAACAACAACAACAACAACAACAACAACTTACCGTATTTTGACCCTGTGAAGTAGACCATTTTGGCCTCTTCATCGAACGGGGCATCTATGTATTTAAAAGAAGTCATTTATGATTTTCAAACGCAACGAAGAGCAATCTTACGAACCATTTTAGATCGCTCTCAGACTCTGAACACGTACATTACGTAGACGTTGAATAAACAAAAATAGACGAGAAATAACTTACCGTATTCTGATTCTGTCAAGTCGATGATTTCGGCCTCCATGACACACGGGGCAGAAGCTACGTGTTTAAAAAGAGAAAGAAGAAAAAAACACCATAAGAATACTGAATAAAACGAATAGGCGTAGGTGATGCGTGGATGAGTTTTGTAATATAGTTTTATGCAATCGGTAGTCGTGGGCTGCGGACTGCGCGGTAGCCACGAAACAAAATAATATGGTAACTTACCGCTAGGATGAGGCACGGGAGACTTCGGCGACCACATAACATCTTCGTCCGCGACAAGTGCGTCAAGTAAAGCCCACTCCATAGTTGCGTCAAAGTTGTCGTTAAAGAAATGCTGAGATTGATTCACGATACGGGTGGTGGAGAGGACGATGGTGATGTTTAAACAGTTTGAGCGAGATGGTCTCGAAGACCGGACCCTGCCCTTTTTATCATGCATTTTAGTCACTGTTTTTCCCCGGGCTCATTGTCTTCATTTTAACCGATACACAGATCAAAAATACAAAAATACAAAAATACAAATATATACAAAAACCAATAATACAAAATGTTAAGAGAGAGAGACAAAATTAAGAAAACAAGGTAAATGATATAACTCGCACGCAACCACATATTTAATGTTGTGTGCATGTGCATGCATACATGTGCAGACCATCACATTGAGGACCTATTGAGCAGTCTATTCAATAGGGGACATTTTTCTGGAGGTACATGATCATATCAATGTGAGGACGCAATACACATAATTCTCTATTTTGCTTATTATCAAGGCGCGTTTGTCATTTCAGCCCAAATACATTCACACATGTTTTTTAACACGAGTGAATTATTTCCTCGGGTGCGAAAAATCGCTGCGTGTGTACACGTCCACCGGCGTGGAGTGGTTAAAGATAGCCACTTATCGTTGTTCTCGAATAAGTGTGTTGCGGCAAAAGTCTTTGATGTTCTTCCATGATCGACTCTGCCGTGCTATGGTACATGATCTTTCAATATCACGCTTACCAGAAATTTTCTTCAGAACAAAGAATCTGTGCAGACTGTCCATGACGTCTCTTCTCTCCTCTTCCGTCAAATGACAATTGCCGCGGGTGTCGCTGACATCACCGATGTTACCATCACTGCGGGTGTCGTTAACATCACCGATATTACCATCACTGCGGGTGTCGTTGACATCACCGATGTTACCATCACTGCGGGTGTCACTGCCATCGTCACTGCCATTGTCGCTGCCATGTGTGTCATCGCTGCTGTCGCTCGTGAAGCCTTCTGAAGTGATTGGGGGAAAACCACATAGAAAACACTATTGTCTAAATGCATATGTATCCAGGTCAACTTACAAACAGTCATCGGGCATGTGTACCTCATGCACAAATCCATTTCAATTGTACTTACCTCCCAATACATCCAATTCGTCCAAGGACCTGCCCTCCTGGGAAGGCAAGTTGCCCCTCTCTAAGCTGAGGAACAGTCTCGACAATTGTGTTACCCTCTGCACAGTGTCTGGTAGCTGGTAGTATTCACGGTGTATTCGCAAGTCGTGACCCATGAAGTTTGCTAATGTCTCCAGCTGATGCTCCTTCAATGATAATATTTGTGATGCAGTTGCTACATGTTTACGAAGCTTAGTAGACCGGATGCTTGTAGGATTATCTAGGCCCACAATGTCAGCATAGGATCGGAGCTGGTCACTTCCTCGTATGTGGACCAAGCCTCCATAACAGCGCGCAAACAAGTAAGTGTTCTCTGTCGCTTCTCTTGGCTACAAGTGCACCCAACCATGTCACTGCATCAGTACACAGCAGCACTGGTACAGTCCGGCCCTTCCTACCCACTATTTCAACAACTGTGAACATTTTGCATAGATGCCGTTCCAAATCACTCAAGACACAACCCCCATCAAGTTGTGCTGTGGTGCGCTTGTGAAAATTGTGTAATTGCATCTTTGACACCTCCCCTTGTCGCCTGCGATTGAACATTATGAGATGGCACAGCGTCACTTCATTCAAACACTTCCATGCAGGTTTGATTCCATCACCAGACGCATCTTCCAGAATTTGCACTTGCTGGTTGGCAGCTTCTTTAAGGAAGGACGACATCTTAACAACATCTGCATTGGTTGGGAGAACTGTATTCTTGTTCCGCTTTTCTTGGTACAATGTTCGGTGTGCATGGACAGATACATGGTCTCGCCACTTCAAATTGCATAACTCCAAAAACTATTCTGCCTCGTCAGCTTTCTGCTTGAGGCCATGCTCTAGAGCATTTCCTTTCACCACCAGGGCACACTTTTTTATGGAATGTCCTAATCTTTAGTGCCAATGATGGAACACTATACAATTGTTTGCGTTTCTCAAAGCCAGCAATGTCATGAACAGCCTGAATTATGTTATTCACATGCCGGGGATGCACAAACAGCTCGAGCGATGCATTTGGTTGCACATTATTCTTCCTGAGTTGTAAGATGAGGCGACCTAATTCGCGAAATTGGTTTCGGATATATCCGTGTTGATCTACACCATGGCCCATTTTTAGGAATTCACGTTTGGCGAACTCAATAACCAACGAGTCGGTCTTGGCTATCAAGGCAACCTCATCTTTCTTCATCGGAAAGAGAATCTTGTTCAGCTCAAAAGACACACCCGGAGGAGGCGGTTTCAATAAATCACTCTTGTGAGCAACTCGGCCACGTACACGAACACCTTTACTACTGCTATTATCATGGGCAGAGAGCGCTGGATTTAGTAAGCAACGATGTCTCCAAAGATCAGTTCGCACATAATAGTCAAAGCAATACATGCATGGTCCATATGCATCTGCACCTACTTGATGATTGGGTCTGTATGCTACTATAAGCACACCGTGACCTTGGCGAAGTACTTGGCAATTGTGTCTGTGATTACCAGCATTGCGGATTTTTAACAGAAATGTATTGCGGGTCAAATTGTTGGTTTCGGACACTATCTGCACTATTTAGGTTTCTTCCTTATGCAAAGACGCGAGATGACGGGGTAATTTGGCCTGTGGTTCATCACAGTAGAAGCAGAAGTTTTTCTTGTCCCATTTTCTTTGACCACTTTCATTACTAGTCTGCATAACTGTGATGTTACACATCATCTGATGGGCGACGGGATGCGAGATCGTACACTCAACGGTCCATTTGCAGTATTCAATGTGTCATCCAAACGGAATCACTGGCATCCGTATGAACTGGAGCACCGTTACAACTGGACGGACAGAGGGAAGTGCTGCTGCAAGCACTGTGTCCAAGGTCTGCCATAATAGGATTCAAACTGTAAAGGCCATGGGAACTGCTATTGGTGAACAAACTCTCATATGTAAACCCTCTCTGGAGAACTTCAACACAGTCACAAATGATGATATACTAAGGGGCCACCTGCAAAGAGAAATGCAACCATACTTATTGTAATCAGGTTCAGTAAGTACATGTTGGACTCGTTAAACATTTCAAGACTGATTGCTATTCATCCTTATTGCTTAGGAAGCTGCTTTATTTAGTATTCAAGCCTAAGGTCCCCCCCAAAATAACAAATTTTGTTTTTGGTCAGGGGTTGGCTCAAAGTGTTGCGGAGACGCATTTTTAAAAAATATTTGTGGTTCTTTTGTTACCCCACAAAAATGCGTGTGAGCTATATAACACATGCCTTGCTACTATGAGATGCGCGAATAAGCCAATTTGTAATAATTAATAGACAATGGGGGACATATTACATGATATATCACGGTTATTAAAAGCGTTTACAGCTTTCAAATTTTAAACAAACTTTTTTGTTTGTTTGTTCCCAGACGTTACATGTAAAAGTGACAATACCATCTGAAAATGGTACCGGACTAAATTCAGTACGAAAAATTATGGGGGCATTAAATAAACTTGCATTTACAAAATATTACAATTGGGCATTAACTGTTCAATTTATTTAGAATTAATAAATAACTCGATCATCCTATTTCTGCGCACATAAGGGTTTGCAACCGAGTAGATTAAAACTAAAAGAGCAACCACTCTTTTCATCAACAAAACTTATATTGTTGGCTTACGATCTTCCACCATGCCGCTAAGAAAAGTGTGGGGAAAAGTGAAGAAAAGTGTGGGAAAAATGTCGATTTGTATACAGCATATACGACATCAGTACAGCCAGTCTGGGCCATGCTAGATCCTGCAAAATGTCTTCTATTATACAACTCGAAGAGATATTCGATACTATCCATAATGCAATAATGTTGGGTTTGAGAGGGATGGTCGATAATGCACCAGTTACAATTTGAATAATAGACGAGTATATATAGTATAAAGTATAGCTGTTTGTAACATAACTCGAATAACGAGCCCAAAATGACACATCAAATGCACCCTAACCTCCGCTATGGAGTCCAATGACACATAACCGCTGTCGTCCGGCTGGTGCGGCCCCGGGGCGGGCTGTACGGCGGTTGATGGGCTTATCAGGGCAGGAGGACTCTGGTCTCACAAGATTCACGATGAATTTGGTTATTGGAGATGTGGAGATACCGAAGAATTGGTTTGAAACAATTTCTCGACATTACCGACGGATAAAATGGAATTTGCAAAATGTCCGACATTGACCAGTACATCCTATATTGATGCGATTTGTTTATGCCCATAGCAATGATAAGTGCTACAAATGGACAAAGTGCATTCCTTAATTATGAAGGAATGCCACCCTCAGGGACTGCATTCGGTGGTGGTCGCTGTATACACGCCCATGAATTGAGTTAAGGTGTTTGTAGAACGGATCGTCGCGAAGTTTGGAAGTTTGGAAGAGGGATGGCACTATCCCATTCAGTGACACTTCTTCTCTGGTGACTTGTATGGCTTAATATATAGTTTAAGCATGACATAACAAAAATCAAGAGTTGTTAAGCGGTGGGATGATCTTGACCCTGGAAGTCTTGAGCAAGCTTTTCTTGGGCTGAGCGTCTGGCGTTGGTCAGTTGGGCCTCGGTAAAGTGTAGTTGACGCTTGTATTCTTCCAGCGTAATCCTTGTGAAGAGCAGCGATGTTCTTTTCTGTATATTGCTCCAGCGATCTTGGAATGACCTCTGAAATTTTAGAGATCCACCACCACCACCTTCGATATAAGGTGGTGGTGTGTTAGTCTCGATTGACCGGGAAAAGAGCCGTATTTGGCAGATGTCAAAGTGTTGACGTTTTCTGCCAGGAGTTTCACCTGTTTGAATTTTTCTTCAGATAATCTGTGTGAGACCGTGGTTAGTGTGTTTTTTTATGTGGACGGGCCAGAGTCTAGTTCACAGGATAGAAGAAGTGACTCATCGTCGCTTGGAATGCGAATAATAATACCAAAATGGCAGAGGATTATTTCCCACTTCTGCCTCGGCATCAAGTGATAAATACCCATTGTTCATCGGCGAGAAAAGTTGATGCTTGATGAAACCAAGTAAATAAATAAAACTCCCAATGGACCACAATCTAACAACTCCTAAATGTTGATCACAAACTGTGAAACTTCTCTAAGCATGGCAGTACATGCACACATTGGCTTTTTACACTGTTTACGCATAGTACGAGTCTGTTTCCGCTTGACTTTCGTACTACAAACGACACATGCAGTTGCGCTTTTTGCTAGCCCCACTTCTCCCAGTAGACTTGGTTTCATCATATGTTCGAGTAACGCAAAAACTGCCCAGTTCAGTCCTTGCACATTATTTTGTTGCATGGCACAATCCTCTCCCCTGCAAACCACCATCTGCTCGATTGAGCTATTATCATGTCCATCCAGAATGGCCGGAGTATAATTACAGACCGGCTAATAATTACTGGCATCAATCTAACCTGTCCCACAACAACAGTCCAGTACTTTGTCCCCTTCCTGTGTTAGACAATTGACGAGATGTCTACACAGCTCATATGTTTTTTGCTCTCTATTTATTGGTTTGCCCTCGTCGTCAAGGTGGAGTGGCTCCTGGTCGACAGCAAGGAAGTTTGAAGCGCTGTTTTTGTTGATGTTAAACCACTTGCTATCTAGTTGTACCTTTGCGCTCCAGTATGCCTGTATCACACATTCAACTGAATTTGTGAATGTCACCTTTTTTTGTTTTTTTTTAATAATTTTTTTAAATTGTTTCAGTTTAAGTTAGAAATACAACATTTGTTTTTATAAATATGAAGACATTTGAAACATTGTTTTCACTTTTTAATTTGTTTTATAATTTTATTTAGAAGTGAACGCATTAAAATATTTAAGTTTGAAAAAATACAAAATAACAAATATTTACAAAGACAAAACAAAAACTTGCAATATAGTTTAAGTAAAAAAAACACACCAAAAAACAAACTAAAAACAAACTTTAGAAAACAATAAATCAATATATACAAATATATACAAAAACCAATAATACAAACTGTTAAAAGAGAGACAAAATAAAAAATAAAAAATATTAATTAATTAAAATACATAATTCACAACCATACATTCCCGCTTCACTTTCCATGATACATGAGTGTTGAATTTGCGAGGGATGGTCAATAATACACCCTTCGCAGCGCGAATGTATGGCTATACGAAGCATCATTCTAACACGAGACCAAAATGGCACATGAGATGTGCTCTCATTTCGGCAATAGGGTCCAGAGACGCGTAGCCGCTATCGTCTGGCTGGTACTGTCCTGAGGCGGGCGGTACGGCGGGCGACGAAACGGGAGGATTCAGGAGTTGAGGACTCGGGGCTGGGCTAGGGTTCGGCGATGCCGGAAGGCTCCACGCGAGCGGGCTTGATAACGCGGGGCTCGGGGGAGGAGGACTGAGTGCCTCGAAGACGTCGTCTTCTAGTTCTTGGTCTGATCCAAAGAAACACAGAAAGAAAAAAACAACATATTATTTATTGTGAACTGACATTTAGGTTGGTTGGTTTGGGAGTGTTAGTTTGTTTCGAGTTTCTCAACGAAAAACAAAATTGATGATAAGAAAACAACAACTTACCGTATTCTGACCCTGTTAGGTCGATCATTTCGGTCTCTTCTTCATCGCACGGGGCATCTGTGTATTTAAAAGAAAAGTCATTTATACTTTTCACACGCAACGAAGAACAATCATACGAATCATTTTAGATCGCTCTCAGACTCTGAACGCGTATACGTAGACGTTGAATCAAATAAAGACGAAAAATAACCTACCGTATTCCGATCCCGTCAGGTCGATGATTTCGGACTCCATAACACACGGGGCAGAATCTACATATTTAAAAAACAACAAAAACAAAAAAACATAGAAATACTGAAGAAAACGAATAGGCGTAGGTGATGCGTGGATGAGTTTTGTGATATATAGTTTTATGCAACCGGTACAGTCGTGGGCTGCGGACTGCGCGGTAGCCACGAAACAAAATAATATGGTAACTTACCGCTAGGGTGAGGCACGGGAGACTTCGGCGACCACATAACATCTTCGTCCGCGACAAGAACGTCAAGTAAAGCCCACTCCATAGTTGCGTCAAAGTTGTCGTTGAAGAAATGCTGAGATTGATTCACGATACGGGTGGTGGATAGGACGATGGTGATGTTTAAACAGTTTGAGCGAGATGGTGTCGAAGACCGTATCCTGCCCTTTTTATCATGCATTTTAGTCACTTTTTTCCCCCGGGCTCATTGTCTTCATTTTAACCGATACACAGATCATCTACCACTTCTATAGCGGAATCGATTGCAGGCGCCATTGTCTTTAGGCTCTTGCACTCTGATGCGGTTAGATTAATCCAATAAGAAATCGTCATTTGTAACTCTTACGTAATCGCGAATCTTGACGTGAGGCACATCCCTAAACAGTTTTCATCGAGTCTGATTTGTTCTTGTCTAGGTACTTGAGCTATTGGAACCTTGTCCAATTCTTTACGAAATCCAGAGACCGTATTATGACCACCGGCTGAATCTCAGCTATAGTCGGGTCTATATGACGGCAACGCATTACTCAGAGACCAGCGTGAAGCCATTTTTAAATATTATTATTATTGTTATTACTTGTGTGCGTGATTATTCGCGGACAAAATGTTATAACTTTTCCCGTTACGCGTTGCTTTTATACAATTTTTCTGGGTATTACACAATATTGCGAAACGCCAAAGTTTAAATTAGAGCATGACATCGTCCCTATCAAATAGATCTAGGCCGAATACATTTTTTTTTTTTTTTTTTTTAATTATTTTGTTTAACCTTGATTACTCTGGCCACATTTGTTAGGATGGGTGTAGGGAAATATTACGAAACGCCGTGGTTTAAAATATATATATCGTCTTTAAATATATTATTTTCTTAAATTTGAACATTTCCGCACACGCGTACGAGACATCTACAAACTATTTATTGAATTTCCCGAATCACTCATCACTCCGAGACGCACGCGACTACGTATCTCGCACCTACGTCAATTTCAATTGTCGATCCATGCACGTCAATCACAACATTGGCCGTAGGATTACGAGTTCCGCGTCAATCACTCGCTGACCAAATTGGGTTTGTCACACTTCCCAGCGCCAATTGTCCGAGAGATTATCGCGCGTCAAGCGCCCGTTGACTGACGTGCCTTGCACCATGCACTAAGTTAAACTGTTCTCAATTTTTTAACACTATATTAATTTCCATACATTAGGGCAACTATTTGGCATTATTAATCTTTAGCCTTGTATACATTTGTCAACAATTTTAATTTCATTAAATGTAGTGATGACAAGTTGCATGAGATTCAGTCTGTTCAGTTTCATATCTTTCGGTTATTAAGAATAAGCTGAAGACCTTCCTTTTTACAAAAGCATTCGTGTAAGATTTTACTTTTGTTTATTTTACATCTTGGTTTTAATTTCGTAATCATCGTTTGACATAACTTTTTTGAATAATAAATATGTTTAGACTAGTCTAATGTTTTCATTTGATTAGTATTTTTTGAATAGTTACGCACTGTCCATCAAACAACCATGTTTGTTTGCATTATTTTTCTAGCTTGAAATGTCAAGATGGCGTACCCTCATAAAGGGCTACTAGTACTTTTGGTATATACATGTATTGTACCTTTGGAGGGTCAACGATCACAAGTTCAGATCCTCGGTATGTAGGCCACACTTCATGGAGCTGGTTTAACTGCAACTCCCTTGCATCTGCCGTCATGATGTATCCCTCTGCACTGCCTCTGACGATGACAGCAGGAGAGGCATCATCACCTCGCGTCTCCCTGCCAAGAATAGTTTGGCAGAAAGTCACCAAGCGCTGGTCACTTATGGTTCGTGAGTCACCAGTGAATCTTGACATCACTTCCTTGGTTGTTTGCTCGGGAAACTGCTGGACAGCAGCCTCCCATGTTTCGCAACCCGTCAGTGCCACAAATCTGCGTTGCACTTCAACCAGCTTCCTGTGGTTGGTGGTTTCAGACGCCAGCTCAGTTGGTGACAGGAGCTCATTCCTGACATCTGTGATTAACCTCAGTATAGCATCGTCAGGAGAGCTCCTTAGCTAGCAAATGCATAGGCGCATCTACCCATGTCAGGTGTGGCCATCAGCTCCTTCCGGGTCAACGTTTGTCCACCATCTTCAAACTTGTCAAAGATTTCCTGTAGGACACTATACGCTGTTGATGGTAGTGTGGCAAGATAGCGTACGGTCTTCAAGGAAATCTCCTTTTGTTAGATTAGGGGGAAAAGGTCCACAATAGTCTAAATAGTAAACGCCATTCATTTGATATAAAAGGGTTTTTTCTCCCTATGTTACACCTATGGGGGAAATGTGGCGTGCATGTAGATGTAGATGCAACCCCCTCCCCCCACCCCTTTCTTCAATTTTGGTGGACTAGGTGTCATCGATCCTAATTTGTGCGGTTGGTCGTCCTCTTTCTTGGTCTCCAGAGTCAGTGGTCAGCGGTGCCATTCTCTGTTTATTCAGGTTAATGTAGCGTTGCAGAGTCTGGTGGTATAGCTTGATTTTATCTTCGTCTGAAAGATTTTGTCGTTCCAGGAGCTCTCTCATCTCGGCATCCAAACTGACCAAGCTACAATCGACCAGACGATTGGAACAATCACCTACCACGCGTATTGTACACGGAGTTTCTTGAGGTACCAGAACCATTTTCTTGGTGTGATCCATGTTTACTTGAACAGCAATCCACCGAGGGCGCCCAATATTGGAGTGAGTAAAGCACCGCAGAAATCCTCCCTTTTGACGTAACACTTTCTTTTTCTTTTGAACACCGGCTTTCTTATTACTCAGAACTCGCATGTGTTGTTTATACCTCATCAATCTTTTCCTTTCAGAGGGTTTCAGTTGTATATTACCGTTGGGGGCGCACTCGCATAAACAATGTATCAGTTCCTTGTTCGCTCCTTGGATTACACCCTGGCGTTGTTTGTCGCTTCCCTTCGCAAGCACGTGTAGGTAGGGAGCGTTGTGGTGCACACGCCTCGATATCTTCAAATGATTGCGGTTTATTTTCAACACCGTCATTTATACCTTTGGAATGTAAACATTGGGTATTCACCGGGAAATATGTCGGTTCCGAGTCTCATATTTTCGGGGGTATCGGGTTTCAAATCGACAAAGAGGTAGCCGTAGGGGGCGGATGTCGCATCGCGATAGGCCCCCCCCCCCCCCCCCACTCAATCTTGAACAGGCCAGGTGTGTGCTTATCATAGGCGCTATGCGCATCGGTGTCGTTGCGCGGGAACCATACACATTTACCCCTTTCATACACTTCTCTTTTGTCAGGTCTGACTACCGCGTCCAGACTTTCACCAGAGATGGCGAGATATGCATAGTCTGTGTCCATCTCGCACATTAAAAAATCTGCGAGATGGACGAATTTTACAAAAAAATCATAATACAATTCCAACATTTTTAACTTGGCGTACTGATAGACAAAAAAAAACCAATCTGAATTGGTAGGTTCAATGTAGGCCTAATTGTTTTCTTAACCACTCACATTCCCATAACTCTACTAGATTGAACCCTTGATTACAGATGTATGTTGACATTTCTTCAGTCTTTTTACGGAGTTCTGAAAAGCTGGTTTTCCTTGTCTGGTTGTATTCACTTTGATTCAGGTGGCGATTATGACCATGGAACAAACAGCCATGGAACTGATACACCGTGTTGGTGGCTTGACAAAAACCGTCAACAGGGATTTTTCGCAAGCCCACACGTTTTTCAACGCCATTGAATTTGTGCACAATGTGTTCACCGATGCTTCGCGCTTCCCACTCTAACCATTCCGCTGCCGTGCCACCATATTTCTGACTTCTGACAGGTTTGAATTGATTCTCAGCTTTGCGTCTGGTAAAAAGACCCGTTGGCATATCTTCCATAAGTGCCCACAGATAAAGTGCGTTTGCATCAAAACCTATGACCCTTTGACAAAGTTTAGCACCCCCTCAGATGTTGGTTTTTCCCGCTTCATGGTATCTGTTGAAAACAATTGACGGCCCACCTACAATATTTTTCTTTATTTTGTAGTACAGGTCTTTGTTGGTTCGGTCGATCAGTGAAAAAAATACCCCCAGGTTTTGAAACAGGTATCTGAGTGTGAGTCCCGGTACCGATATGGCGCATTTGAACATGACTTGTCTAACCCACGCTCGCTGTAGAAAGCAGTCATTTTTTCAAGTGCCTCCAAGAATGGCCCCACATCAAGATTATTGTACCAAACTTGAAAATCATGCATGGTACGCATGTCTTTTTCGCGCCAGATTTGTTGACAGAATTCATACTCAGCTTTGGTGATATTTGTGTTTTTGAGTGTACTGTGGAAAGCCTCGTGTGGGGGTAGTTCGGCGGACTGTAATTTGTTCAAGTCGTCTAACCACTCATAGGGGAAGAAACCCTTCTCTTGTTCAATTTCATAGGCTTTCTTGTCTGCTTTTCCAGGTTCTTGATTGCTGCTGAGCTGGTCGAGCTGCCGGAAGATGGGTTGAAATCTCCCCAGAAGTGAGGAGTAGGTGGCGTCAGACACGGCGTGCAGGTAGGTCACCACATCCTTTACCAGTTCACTCGCGCTCCCGGTCGAAACGAAACGGGCCTGTTTCACAAAACAGTCTTTACTTCGACGCGTCTTTAACAAAAAACGTCTCGAGTTTGAGTCTACGAAGCTGAATTTCGTGACCTTTGACCTGCCAGAAAAAAATCTTTGCCGCGTCAATTTTCGTATGCCAGCGAAACAACGAAAGTTATCTGAATTGTCTCATTTTCACAGAATTTGGACTACTGTAGGAGAAAATTAAAAAGGAATGGATTTATTATTTTTCTTAAGACAACAAAGAAGTAAAATATTGAAAGTAACATGATTTAATTTGTTTCGTTAACAGTTGCACAAATTGCATACAATTTTTAAACATGTTGCGTAAAAAGTAACACAAGTTACATACAAAAGTTAAGTTACTTTAAAAGTTGCTAAATTTGCGTAAAAAACGTTAAATAAGTTGCGTAAAAAGGTTACACATGTTGTGGAAAAAAAGTTAAACAAGATTCATACAAAATGTGTTCACGAACTTTACATAACTTTTGAAACAAAAATTACACAAAATGAATATTTTTTACACCCCAAGTTTTATATGTTTATATGTTAGACGGCGACATTTACGCATTATTTTACGCCGCAGATTTACAGTGTATTCACTTTCTTTGTTCACACGCGCATGGTTAATATAATTATTTTACGGCACTGTATCCCGGCACTGTACCTTTTATTTCCCCATAGATTATCCTAACGTGTGACAAACCGCATGCCTGCTATATCTTGTGAACTTTATTGGTGTGGCTCCGAGCTAAAAAAAAACAACAAAAACACACAAAAAACTTACCATCTTTGAAGAGCAGGAGATACTAGAAGAATCATCTCATGGAATAAAAAAAGTAGCGGAGTGCTCCTTGGAGTTGGGATAAATAACTCCGAGACGTCACAAGTCGGAGCTCGCCTCAGCTGAGACTCGGCTGACAAAAGCAAAAACGGCGGGTTTAAGCTTGATAGAAGCTGAGCTACACGACAGGGTGGAGAGAGGGCGAGCCCAACAAGTTCTACAAATTATCGTCGACGCTGCTAAACAGAAAATGGACATCTACCCAAAAGTCCGACACACAAAATTGTAACCCAGCGTTACATTTCCCTTAAGTTTCCCTTAATTTCCCTTTTTATCCCATGTGACCCAGAATCGAAGAAGAAAAATAATGGGAAGGGGCACAATACGTGCAGCTTAGTCGTTTTTTAAGTCCGTATAAGGCCAAATTAAAAAAAAAACATGTTTAGCGTCACCGCCCGCTTCCTTTTTGGGGGCCGCCTCCTTTCTTTTTTTTGTCTCTTTTAAAAAAAACTGATTTTTTTTTAAAGATAATACAATTTTAAGATAATAAAATTTTAAGATCGTATTTTAGACTTTAGCATCACTGTGTACATGCTCTGGAATTTTTTTTTTTGGGAAGGCTAGGGTGTGACGTGTAGTCGTGTACAGTGCATACATGATCGACCCACACGATTTTTGATTTTTAATCGTGGGTGAACCATGTTTTAATTTCACTACATGACTCGAATTAAGATGTGTCGGGCGGCCATTAAAAAAAAAAAAAAAAAAAAAAAAGAAAGCCTCCTTCTTCCTTTAAAAAAACCCAATGACGCTAAACATGTTGTTTTTTTATTGGATGAATTAACAACTAATGGATGAATTAATCTGTATTGTATTATATTGATTCTCAAGTTCAAAAATTACTTTATTTAATTTAATTCATAATTGTACAACAAAAGTTAGTATTAAATTTAACGTTTTGAGCCATGTCGGTGTAGTGTAAACTGTTCTCATGTAAAGGTAAGGCCAAATAAAAACAAATTAGTTTCATGTCACAGCGCGCATGTTTGCGGCTACTGCATCAAAACATGTTTTCCCGTTAAACAAATTACAAAAACAAATTGAGTCGTTTCCACATTAGCACCTTTCTTGTGAATGTAATTTATCTTTACAGTGCCAGCATCTGTATTTTTGTATTAAAGTTCAGACGAGAAACAATTTTTTCTTTATTTGGCCGAATTTTTTTAAGAATTTGTACAAACTTTCAGATAGTAATATTTTGTTCACCAAGGCACTTGGGCCAAACCAAATCGATTGTTTCATTGAAGTCAAAACTGGCCATTTTAGTTTCAGCTGTGAAAAGTTGTAAAAGTTTAAAATACTGATTTTGTACTGAAATAACTTTAGACATTTGTAACATGTGTATTGATGTAACCCTGATAACTGAAATACATTCATAACTTGGAAAGGAGAGTAATAAATACGTTGTAAAATGTAATGGAGAACCAGAATTTTAAGCTCTTTGTGGTTTCCTTGTGAATATTCATTTTTATAATAAATATTCAAATCAGTTGAATTTGATTTTTTCTTCTTTTTTTTCTTCATATTGCGCAATCTAAACTTTAATGTTAGTTCCGATAATATTTTTTCGAAGAGGCCTGTGGCCTGGTGGGCTAGCTCGCTGATGCCAGACTCGTAGAATTCTCCCCGAGGTTCCCGGGCCAGGATTGGAACAATCATGGAGAATTTATCTTTAGTGCAGTGGTGACATTTTAAAAGTATATAAAACAGTAGCATAGGTGGGACTTGAACCGCGTACCTCTAGTATAGCAGTCCTACTCGTTTCCACTTTTTCACTATGTAACAGCCCCAACTGGGGACCCCTTTTTACAGGCTAACTGGCGTTTTATTCCAGACATTTTTTGAAATGTATATCGCTCAACACTTCTACATCATCGTATTCCTGGAACCCTAGCGACGATACAACGTGCAAAGAACTTGTCACAATCGTAAATTGGTTTATTTATGGCTTTTTGAAATTGGTCACTTATTTCCTGATCTATAATGAGCTCATTGGTCACTTTACAATCGGGCCTACTTCAGAGGGGTATGCAAGAATCTGCCTGGCAGTAGGGGTTCTTGCAGGGCAAACAAAGAGACCAATTACTCCCAGCTTATCTCTCTGGTATGGTACACATGACAACAATGGATACAGTCTATGTCAAAGTTTACTGTTTAGGTACAGTCTACTAAGTCCATTTACTAGTTTATGAACACCGACCAACCTAAACTGTGGAGTATAATCAGCCTCCATTGAGAACTGGTAACCAGGGACCTTATTCACAAAGCATCCGCACGCTTTAACGGATCCGTTAAGCCTCCGTTATGGTTTGCGCCACATTCACGAAGTATCCGCATAATAGCGAATCCGCAGAACACGTCCGTAAAAGGGCAATTGTTTTGCGGGAACTCCAGCGTTCCCTTAAAAGCTTACGGATCTCCGCATAGCGCTAACATGAAATGGCTGCAGTGTTTGTGGTTCTGCTGGAGGAGGAAAACAGGCGTACTCTTCGCCGCCAGCGAGTATTTCGTGATAGGTTACAGCCACTGGACATTTGCGACGATGTGGAACTGATAAATAGGTATCGAATGCCAAGGCATGTACTGTTGGAGGTGAAAGATTTAATCCGTGATCAAGTTGAACATCCGACACAGAGGTCGCATGCAATACCCGCCACGCAGATCATAACAGCCCTCCGATTTTTCGCCGAAGTTTCTTTCCAATTAACAAATGGAGATTTAAGTGGAATTAGTCAGCCGTCTAACTTCTCGAATTGTTACCCGGGTCGCAACTGTCCTTAAAAGAATTTCGCCACAAATAATTCGATTTCCGAGGAACCTATAGCCAGTCAGAATCTGATCAAAGAAGGTTTCTACGATGAACGTCATCGTCGGATTCCAAACGTTTTGGGATGCCTTGATGGATCACTTGTCCAGATTAAATGTCATGCACGTGACGAAGGTGCCTATACATATGCAGACATAACTACCACGCTATAAATGTCCAGGGGGTTTGCGACCACCAGAAGAAGTTCACCAATATTGTTTCCAAGTGGCAAGGCTCGACCCATGATTCGTTTATGTGGACTCACTCAAACCTCAACCACCAACTAGCCAATGGTCTTGCAAACGATGGTCAACTTATAGGCGATTCGGCGTACCCCCTTCGATCATGGCTGCTAACACCAGTACCACAACCTGATGATGATGATGCAGAACGTCGACACAATATTCATCACCGAAGAACCCGACAGAACATCGAAGGAACTGTTCAATATGGCAGATGGAAAATGAGGTGGCAGTGCCTGCATAGCGAAGATAGGTGTTTACGGTGTCAGTATAGAAGGCCTACAAGTGTATGTGAACTCTGCCATCCAGGAGCCATCGCATCTTTCTGGATGCAACTCTAAACTTGTGAAATGGTGCTGTCATCCAGAAAGTAGAATTGTCTCTTGACAGATTTTCAAGTACTTTAGAATTCACTGCCAACCACCTTCTATAATGCACATTAAAAAATAATGTGGTCGACGTCAGTGAAAGTATCGTAACAAATAAAACTCGGGGTTATTTACTATTGCACGAAAATGTGTTTGTGATGACTGTAAATTCGTTTGGATGCCGGATTGTGTTAATCGAATGTTTTTGAACAAAAACAAAGAATAGATTGGTATGATGCCTTTCACAGAAGAAGTTCACGAAATCGTTCCTTAGTTTGAGGAAATAACCAGTGCACTGTGGAAATTCATCTTGTTTTCGCCAAGAATTTGAAAGATAGGCCGCAATCAGCTACCATATGTATTTTGGATTCATAACAATTCGACTACATTTTTATTTTAGGCTCTTATGAATTGTTACATATTCACGCAGGCGCTTCATTCACCCGTACAGCTCGTTGAACGACACCCCATTATTAGCGGAGCTCCGCAATTTTACCGATACCTAAAGGAACCTTTCGTGAATACGGCGTAGCACAATTCTAACGTATCCGTTAGGCCATCCGCAAAGGCTGTTACGGACCCGGTAATAGCGGATGCTTCGTGAATAAGGTCCCTGGCAACTAAGTTGTTTTAAGAGGCAGAACAAAACCATTGTCTACTTCTACTCCGGTTTGTGGTGGCCTGGTGTTCACGAGTTGGACAATTAATTTAAGGCACTGGGTTACAGTTCTACAAGAGCCAATCGATGGCAATGAATATTAAGCACTTTGACATTGTGCTAGCTTTTCACCTTGTTTTGCCTGTCCCTGTATGGTTTGTCTAGTTGGGGTAAAGAGGGCATCTGAAAATTGATGCTTTTGTTAGCTTGTGGAGACCGTGTTGGTGTTCAGTTCTTAACCAGTTCGCCCCGGGATTATTTTGACATTGACCGGACTCACAGGATTGTTTTTTATTAACCATTATTAACCATTTTATTTAACCATTGATTCAGGCCGACACCTGGGGTAGCTCACCCTGAAATTTTCGCCTTCGCTCATCACTGCGAGCTAGTCGCTAACAGATATTTCCGGCCTTGCTTATGACATGTCGTTTCGAATTCCGGATAAAAAATAAATTGTATACATTTGTATACATTACATTAAAACCGGTATATTTACTATAAAATATAAAGCCCCTTACCCATTCATTTTCAAAAATTACAGCAAGAGCCTATATTATATACCGGGGTTTAGTAAGAAATGGTATCAAAAACAGTCAAGTATGATGTTGTTTTATGGGATTAGTATGTGCTAGTACCAAATAAGGCAATTTTACCTAAATGGCTTATATAGTTATTTTCTTCATTTGTCGTGACTTTATTTCCACAAGTGTATTGTGATCAAATTTAAAATGAGTACTGTTCCTGCCTTATATGCATGAAACATCTCCTTTCTACGTTTTTTGAAGATTTAGAGTTTTTTTCATCTTGTTCTTCCCACCCCCATACCCTTATACCCGCCCCTCCCTTCGGTGCTGGTTGGCCGGTAGAGGGCACTAGAGCGATCTCGCGGTGGAATCGCTCTGGTGGTTTCTGCTGGTACGGTGCGCCCCAGAATCTTTTTCTAAAATGATGCTATAAAACCACGGTATTTAACCGGCCTAGCCTACACATCTGCAAACTTTTCAAACTCGTATCAACGCAGCTAGTGTCGAGTGCATGCATACAAGGTTTACATTTACGCTCTGAATATCATGAACTTGTATATTTCGCCATGATAAAATCAAACTGTACTAACACATGTTTTAAATTGTTTCCGATCCCACATATTTGCGACAATGCAATGCAATGCAATATACCTGCATGTACTCAAATCGGAAATAATTATATATATTTATGTGCAATAGGCATATATTATGATACTTTTATTATCGTAGAATTATAGTGTGCCTATACCCATATATAGTCGATCACTATCATAATATGCATGCAACAGACGCGATTATTACTACCTACTTGTATGTACATCGGAACGACGACAACTACCGGTATATATTACATGTATATCTATCTACGTGTAACATGTACAACAGCAAAACAGTTTAAATTTATGCCGGCACTCAGTTGGCTGTTGACAATATCCTGTGTACAATAACGGATTCCAGCTGCCAGTTTGCACCATACATAATGGACAAATATTAATAGAGGGTCTTTTTATTCCGCTAGAATTGATCGCGGGTTTAGCGGATTCGCGACGTGATATCATCCAGCCCAACCCATTGTGTGTTTTACGCTTGAAACTAGTTATATTATATTGACTGCCAGTACATGTATTATCTTCCGTGCACGTGCAAAGTGTGCTAGTGCGCCATCATCGCTGGTAATTGCTGTGGAATATAAAACCAACCTAAAGACCAGAGTAATTAAATTAAGTTTATAGAGCTGCAAGGTACGAAGCTGTATTGGGGACATGGTGAAAATAATTATTTTCTCTCACTTCAGCTAACTCGTACGTACGAGTTATATGTCGTACGTACGAGTTATATGTCGTACGTACGAGATGTCAGTACGTACGTACGTACGACATAAGTAGGCTTACGTATGTCGTACGTACGACTTAAATGTCAGACTTATGTCGTACGTACGACATAAGTAGGCCTACTTATATGTCGTACGTACGACTTAAATGTCAGATTTATGTCGTACGTACGACATAAGTAGGCCTATGTATATGTCGTACGTACGACTTAAATGTCAGACCTATGTCGTACGTACGACTTAAATGTCAGACTTATGTCGTACGTACGACTCAAATGTCAGACTTATGTCGTACGTACGACTTAAATGTCAGACTTATGTCGTACGTACGACATAAGTAGGCCTACGCCGCGCGCACCTCATTCGGTAGGGCGACAGTGGAGCTAGCTACTCCAATGCTACTAGGTACTGGTAGCATTGGAGTAGCTCCACGGTCGCCCTACCGAATGAGGTGCGCGCGGCGTAGGCCTACTTATGTCGTACGTACGACATAAGTCTGACATTTAAGTCGTACGTACGACATAAGTCTGACATTTAAGTCGTAAGTACGACATAGGTCTGACATTTAAGTCGTACGTACGACATATACATAGGCCTACTTATGTCGTACGTACGACATAAATCTGACATTTATGTCGTACGTACGACATAAATCTGACATTTAAGTCGTACGTACGACATACGTAGGCCTACTTATGTCGTACGTACGACATAAGTCTGACATTTAAGTCGTACGTACGACATACGTAGGCCTACTTATGTCGTACGTACGACGTAAGTCTGACATTTAACTCGTACGTACAACATATAACTCGTACGTACGACATATAACTCGTACGTACGACATATAACTCGTACGTACGACATATAACTCGTACGTACGAGTTAGCTGAAGTGAGAGAAAATACTTATTTTCACCGTGTCCCTTAGACAGCTTCGTAGCAAGGCACTGTTAACAATGTAATTTTGTTGAGCTTTTAAAACACAAGTTAGCCAAAAAAGTGCGGTGGATTTAGGCTATGCATATTAAAAGGAGACAAATTTTGAGGCGCTAGTATGGTGATAAGAACTAGTCATTAACATTGTTTATAGTTATTACGTCATTTTGAACATGCGCACATTAGCTTTATCCTGACGTAAATAAGGCTGCGTCCGAATCTCTTGTATTGGGCTCTTGTCTAGATGTTCATCCATTACAACTACGGGTGACATTTTGGACACGCTGGGCGAAATTCATAAACGGTGATTTTTCCTTTATCATGATTAACTAGGCTAAACTGTGTATAAACAGTTGATAATCGAACGTAAAAATCTAGGCCCGAATTCATAAAGAGTGCTTAGATCAGCTGCTGTTTATCATTGAAATAGCACAGGAAGAACTGTTCCCCATCATTTACACACACAATGAGACCCATTTTCTGGTCACGAGTAAAATTATTAGCGCGTTTTTTTTCGACATAGCGACCCTCCCACTAGTGTCAACTGAGCTGATCAGCAGAGCACAGCGATATGTGTGTTTTCAAAGATAGATATGTCCTTTTATTTAACATATTACGTAATCCGCTGTGAATAGAATGATGTACGGCTAGACACTAAACATCGGCTAAGCAGGAACTTGTACACGGCTGGATAAACAGCCGATTATTTTCTTACTGAATTGCGATGATCACAGGAGTTTATCCACACGCGCACTTCTCTGTTTTAGCCACTGTACAATAGTTGTACGTGACTAAAATAATCCGGTAATCATCACCGTTTATGAATTTGGCCGTTATGTATGTGTGCTACACATCCAAGCACCTGACAAGTCTCAATTGAATTACATTAATTGCCAGGCCAATTTACCATACGGTGTGTAGCCAAATGTGTAATTTTCAGCTGTTTACCGTCACTCTACCTCCCCCCCAACAAAACAAACCTCTCTTTCGCTTTCATGACTATTTCGCCGAGCGCCCTCTATATATCGCTGCAACATCATGTCATCAGGACATGGTTATCTACCAAAAACACGATGCAAACAAAATACACGAAGCAAGAAAAGACAAGTTTATATTGTGGCTCTGAAGGAACATCGCAAATCGTGAATTTTGACGTCAATGTTAACAATTTGCGAGTTCCCCTCAGAACAACGATAATTAGGTTTACATTTAAAGAGTTTAAATACATTTAAATACTAGTTTATACATATGAATAAATTAAATCTAAATAAAGAAAACCAATTATTGTTGGCGTTTTTACAATCACTTGACTTTCTGTCAACTAAAATATAATTAGTTATGCAAAGCTTTTCTGTGTTGCTATGAAAACTATATTCATTAATTGTGCTAATTAGAGTAAAGCGTGTAATAATGTATTGTGTGATATCACACTTTTTCACGCAGAATGTGTGATTCCCTTTGTTGGATTGAAGGCTGTTCTAAAACGGAACTACGACGCTTGCCTGTCCGGAGTAGAACACCATAGGTTTGGCGCCACTAAGAAGGTTCCCTGCTGTAGCTGTGTGCTGTTGCATAGAAACGTGTTATGGGTACCAGTCTCATGGAGCCCTCTATTCACTCCAGGATACGTGGATAGTCACGTAGTCAGCAATTCCAACACCTTCACATAATGCATACATTAATTAAAAAAAGTTACTCTGAAACTAACAAGAGACAAACTTACGGAATGGTCAAAAATACCCTGCCAAATATAATTCCGCCAGAAATATTTTAATCGATAGAAAACAATTTGAGGGTTTAAACGCAAAAGCCGCTAACCGTCCGCCAAAATAAAAAAAATTGATTTATTTTATACTAGAACTTTCACTTGATATCATTAAAATCATTTTTGTTATGGAAGTGGCGTTTGGCGGCATTTCGGCCTATACTTCTCAATTATTTAGGTTGTTTACAATGAAAAGTATATCATTTGCAGCTTTCCCCCAAAAGGTTTAAACGATTACTAGTTTTAAAAGTTATACCGACACTAAACTCCTTGTGAAATTAACTCTTCTGACTTGCTGTCATTTTAAAGAAAACAATAAAAGGTCATTTTCAAAGATATGTCTCAGAGACTTTTTTTCCATTATAGTATTGGTTTGTAATCCGTGAATGATGCGCACAAACGTTGACACGACACATGTGTGTGATGTCGATGTTTGTTGCTGGCGTTTACAATCGAAAAGAAAGATGCAGGATAATCCTGATTTCTTTTCATCGTTACCTGGTGATGAAATAGTGTGCCTCCATGTCGTGACATATCTCCTGGTGTTATACATAATGGTGAACGGTTCAACTCCATGGCAATATGGCTCCGGCCCAGCAAAGAAAAGCCATCCCCTATCGCCTGCGCAGTCATAATCTCCGTTGATGAGAAAGTGTCGTCCAGGCCTGCGAGAAACCATCGCAAATGCAGCTACATGTAGTTCAAAGCCTTGGTGCGTGTGTTTTTTTGTTTGTTTTTTGTTTGGGGGGGGGGGGGGGGGTGTTTGTCTGTTTGTTGGGGTGGTGGTGGTGTTGTTGTTTTTGTTGGGTTTGTTGGGGTGTTTGTTTGTTTGTTTGTTTGTTTGGTTTTTGTTTTTGTTTTTGTTGTTGTTGTTGTTTGTTTGGTTGGTTTTTGTTTTTGTTTTTTGGTGGTTTTTTTTGGTTTTTTTTGTTTTTTTTTTGGGGGGGGCGCAGCAAGGTTGATCACTAATACTAAACAATAAGTCTTCATTCGTACCCACCGCCCAAAGATGGCGCTAGGAATGGCTAATTTTTTCATCAAAGACGACAGGCCAAATTAAAAAAAAAATGTTTAGCGTCACCACCCGCTTCCTTTTTGGGGGCCTCCTCCTTTTTTCTTTTTTCTTTCCTTTTTGAAAAAAATGATAAATTTGACCATTTTGGCAAAACAAAAATTATTATTATAATTCTTTTTTTTAAAGATAATACAATTTTTAGATCGTATTTTAGACTTTAGCATCACTGTGTACATGCTCTGGAAATATTTTTTTCTAAAAGGAAGGCTAGGGTGTGACGTGTAGTCGTGTACGGTGCATACATGATCGACCCACATGAATTTTGAAATCGTGGGTGAACCATGTTTTAATTTTAAATTAGAAGATAGGGTGTGACATGTTCACTACATAACTCTAATTAAGATGTGTCGGGCGGCCATTTTAAAGAAAAAAAAAAAAAAAAAAAGAGCCCCCTCCTTTCTTAAAAAAAATAATATGGCATTACGCTATTTGGCCTAAATGGTTTTCTTACCAGTTTTAGCTTGCTGCTGTTGTTGCGCCAAGCATCGAAGATAGACTTGTCGCGGTAATGGTCTTTAAGTTCAAGGGTAGAGTCCCAGCGATTGTCAGTCCATATCTCATACAGGCTACGGTTAGACGTAGTCTGGCCTCCCAGCCCCTTGAACGCGAGTTGCCACTGCAAGCCTGCCAGAAATCAAAGTTATACGCTGACGGTTTATGGCATTTTCTGAATAAAACATACCTATCGAAACCCCTAGTACCAAACCTGTTTTCAATTCTGTCTTTCCCCCCAAATGTAAAAATGTACTGATTTGTACTATAGAAAGGCTGATTTGTGCCATTGATGATACAAGCACGAAATGTGGCAAACATTCAGAGTATATCATGAAAAATATATTTTGCCATAGGGCCAAATATAAACAGAATAACAAGCAATGGCAGCATTTAAAAAAGAAAAAAAGAATTGCTTAGATTTTACGTATATTTGTTTCAAAGGAAAAATAGCCAAATGTTTTTCTCATGACATACTCTGACTGTGTGCAAAACATTCTATGTTTGTATCATCAAATGCACAACCCCGTCACCTATCTATAAACTGGCATTACGTACAAGGCGATGTTGAGCATGTGCGGTTGGTAGAACAGCAAAATGCGGTAGCAGAGGCAGAAGGCCCGGGCCTACTGGGGATGAGGCTCTTGTATGCGCTCCCATTCACGATGTAGTAACACTCGTCGTGTATCCAATGGCTACAAGGTGACAACTTGGCGCGTCTCCCTTCAACGTCGATCAAGCCCCATCCGTAATCGGCAAAGCCTGCTCGGTAGGCGTCATACAGCTGGGCTAACGTACATAGCTGCATGCCATACTGAGAGCAGGCGTGTCTGACTACAGACAAGTAGTCACTAGTACGAGTATTGAATTTCTCAGTGGTTCGGATGATATCAAAAACATCTAGAGAAAAGGAAAAGGGAGACAAATTTGTACGTTATTTATACACAACATGAGAACGCTGTTAATTATACCTTGTTCGTATTTGGTACACCACCTTTGGACGATGTTCTTGGGGGTTATAATTTTATAATATTTAATAGAGGGTGGCAACGACATAACAGAAAATAATCTTGTGAATTAATTCGGATAAGTATTCCATTATGGTACAGTATTTTCGGTTGTACATGTTTTATTTGCGATCTGCACCCCTCTTTTCGTGAAAAGATATCAGGGTAGATTAACCAGTCACCACCATCAGGCCCCAATACCTTGTATTTATGATAATTTTCATCATACAAAATCTCTTGAGGGTTGTGTACTTGCAACATGGATTTAACAGTGACATATTTTCATTAAATGTGAAATTGGCAACAACAAAAATGGTTGAAAAAACTCTCCATTGGTGTCCAATAATATTGGTCATCTTAACCAAAATAACCAATATCAAGATCAAAATAACCAATATCATTGGTTATTTTGACCACTATGACTAACCAACGATGTTGGTTATTTTAAGCAATATTTGGGTAAACATAACCATTGGAATGGACAAAATATGTCCAGCTATGACATTGGCCATTTTAACCCAATCTGTTTTTACATTGACAATTATTAAGTCTACAAAGAGTTCATTTACCATTGGCGTTATTTTCCAAGCTGGGTGGTTCTTGATTCTCAGGAGCGAACAATTCCAGTGAAACATCACTTGACTGTAAACAAAATTAAAGCAATACGTTTTTACGTATGTAATTTCTGAACCAATTCAACAAGATGCTGGTTACTCTTCCAAATTCACGTGGTTTACTGTCGGTTTTCCGATTTCAGATTAGACTTCACGCGCACATGGCTTGCGTCGTTATCGTTTTAATGATACCGTTTATTGGCTCTCAAGGTTGGATTCTAACCATTCTCAAGTCAAATATTTTCTGCCACCTGTTCAAACTCAAATTAGAAATTTTGACGTTAACTTAGAACACATTGGCGGGTTAATATTAAACGTTCCCTTCTGTGTGTGTGTTTTGTATATTGTACATGCGCTTGATAGGTTACATATGTTTTTTCCTATTCGGCCCATTAGAACGATTCTCCTGGTTGCCTAGCTAGGAAATCACAATAATCCATTTATTTTTAGCACCGTAGCCCGTAGGTATAGCTAGCTCCACCATTCTTCATCTCGACTAAAATTTTACCTCAGGACTCGTTGCCTTGGTCGTAACTGACCAATTACCATGGTTAATATAAAATTACTTAAATTACTAAAATTACTTAAACGTTCGCAATCGTCTTACAAACATCTTTGTTATGGCTGCTTTTACAATCAGAGATCCACTCTGCGAATAGACTGGTTCACGAACTCTACATTATCGACTCATGATATGAGGCTGGACCCAGTCTACTTTGCGAGAACTCAATGCCCTAAACTAATTAAACATTTTGCGGAGAAAATATTTCGTATCCAAACGCCAAATTGTCGATGTCTTAAGTGAATAACCTTTATAATGCTAGAACAAAACCAAATGAAATTTGACAATTTTTATTTTGATGAAACACAAACATACCACGGACAGTATACGTCTTTAATGAAGCACCTTCATCAATCGCAAGGGAAGTGTCATCTATTGTTATTGCCGCGCAAGGACACGCAGCGTACACATTAATTTGTAATCATGCTGACTAAACACAAGCTCTATACAAATAAATTATGTATTCGTGAAAGACTATGCAAAATGAGAAACGTAAGGAAGGCCGTTAGGGCCAGGTACCTCTTTTTTTGACGGAGATGTGTTTCTCTTCACGGTGGTTCCGTTTCTCTTTCATGGTATCTCAACTCTCTTTCAGGAGTTTACAGTAGGCCTACCGTCAATTTTAAATTAGCTCCAAAGTCTATATAAGAGAATAAGTCGCGACACCGAGTGACTAAGTAGTGGCCGCCACTTAATCATAGTGACAGGGAAATACACCCCTGTGAACAAAAACGATATTTTCCCTCGAAATAGAGAGACACACGCTACCATAAAAGAGAAACGCACTACCGTGAATAAGAAGCGCACCTCCGCGAAAGAGAAACGCACTACCGCAAAAGAGAAACGCACTACCGCAAAAGAAAAACGCACCATCGCAAAAGAGACACGCAAGGCCGCTAAAAAGACACGCAAGTTCGCGAAAAAGAACCGTAAAGAGAAAAAGTTACTTGTCATAAACGGGCTTTCATAGTAACGACGCCAAATGGATAATCGTATAAGGGTTTTGTCTGGGTTGTGTATTTATTTAAAGGAAAATATACAAAATGTATATCGGAACACTTTTCCCATGTTTTGTCTTAGTTCAGCTTGTCAGATAAATTCCAAGCAAACAAGGCATACTACAGATCGGGATTAAAAGGTGTCACAACCGCCGATCAAGTCCCCGAACCCACCCCACAGGTCATTTATCAAGCCATCATACAGGTCCAAAATGACACAAAATTAGTTGATCAGAAATTTTCAGACCAATTCGCAACACTATCTGGCCAGATTTCTCGATCTTCTTGTTCCCAAAGGGAAACCATATACCACCTGAAGAAGAAATGTGACGCTCGTCTAACCAGTCCAATGAGCCACTGTACTGTACATGTACAGCGGATCTCAGTCCAGCGAGCCACTGTACATCGGATGTCTGCCCAGCGGTTCTAGTACCGACAAGTAACCGCCGCTTCGCTGCATTGGCGACGGAGGATCCCGTTATCATCAACTCAAGCACCGGTAATTCCCGGACCGAGGCCGAGTTGGTGATCGACACGTACTTCGAAGTCTTGCAGCTTAACGGCCGGCCTGACACTGAGGAGCAGGGATCCTGTCCAACCCCAACCCAAGACAATTTGCCTCGTTCCTCAAAACTAAGATTTTCTTTGTGTTTCACGAGCAGCTGAATCAATACCGGAAAAAGCACAAGAAGCTGACAACTGCAAAGGACAAACCGGCACCTAAAGTGAAACAACCAGCATCAAAACAAACGTAACACCACTGTGCAGATGCGCTTCTAATTGGTGACTCGATGATAAAACGGTTTCAGCCCAGGAGATTGAGCAGGCAAAAGAAAGTAATGTGCCACACCATGCGTGGAGCAAAAATCCAAGATCTTGCTGCCCACGCCATACAGCTGTCGACCAAGCACGACGTATCTCGGGTAATTCTCCATGTTGGAACCAACAACACATCCGACAACCCGGAGACTATTATTGCCGCTCAGATCACCTCACTCGGCGAGTCACTACAACCAAGATCAGTGACAATATCTTCGATCATACACCGTAAAAACCAAACGGTGCCACAGTACAAGAGAGTAGATGATTCCAATAATCTGCTTAAGTCAATAGCAAAGCAAAATAACTGGGGCTTCATTGACAACGGTAACATAAACTCAAACCACCTTGTGTCGGACGGAGTGCACCTCAACTCAGCAGGAGTGCGCCTACTTGCCATGAACATTACTCAACACATCAAAGGACCACCAAAGACCTTTGATAGTCGCATTCCACATCAGAGAACCCCTTTCGGTCAGAGTTTGTACTCTGATGTCCTGATGAAGCGGTCTATAGCGACCCGTGATGTTCCGACGGGTTTTTTAATGGTCAACCAGTATTACCCGTACCCCCATCAGAAACGGCATCAACCCACCACAATCAGCGACGGCAGCCAGTATCCCAGACCAGAGCACACGCGACACAATATCGAGGCCAGGAGTGGAACCAACATCTGAAAATGGTCAGGGAGCTGCTCAACCCCCAAGGCAAGGTTCTAAATTAGACATAACAGATGGCATTATCTGCAATCAAAGTTCCGGGGGTTTTCTCATTTGCCCATCTTAACTTAAGAAGCCTAATAAACAAATTTGACCATTTTAAGAATGTAATGTCTAGAAATCCATTTGACATCTTCTGTCTAAACGAAACTTTTTGCGACGCCTCAATCTCTGATGATGAGATACCAAATTATTCTATTGTCAGAAAAGACAGGAACCGACATGGTGGCGGGGTTGCAATTTACATTCTAGATACCCTACTGTTCTCGAAATAGATGATGTCGAGTGTATAATGGGTTGAAATTATGTGTAAACAAAGACAGCCTGTGCCTGTCAGTTCTATTTATAGGCCTCCTTCAAGCTCTGTCGAATGTATGGGAAAACTTAGTGATATCCTTAATAAAGCCTCATGTGAATGTAAAGAAATTATTACAACTGGGGACTTTAATTATGATGTTTCAGAGGAACACGATAGTATGCAATCAAATCCAATTATTTCTCGTTTAGTTTGTTCCAAATGGCGTAACTCATACATGACCCAACACGTGTCACTGAATCCACTCAAATTACCATCGATCTCATTTTTAGTTTCCACCCAGAGCTCATAAAGGACTGTGGTGTTTTACCAGTCCTAATCAGTGATCATTATCTTGTTTAAGGGCTACACAGTTGGAAAACACCAACAATGAAAGGTCGTTCAATACATTTTCGATGTCTAAAAAATATAGACAGTGATGCATTTACGGACGATCTCATTAATGCACCATCGCAATATGTTTTTGGTTTTTAGGATGTTGATAATGCGTGGTGTATATGGTACTCAATATTTTATTATTAACTTTTATCGCCAGTCAAAACCAAACGCATTCGGGGTGCCTCAGTACCGTGGCTCGATAGCGAAATTCTTAAACTTATGCGGCAGCGCGAGCGTGTACACAGAATTGCAAAGCACGCAGGCTTACAAATCCATTGGGATTCATACAAAAACCTGCGGAACAATGTAACTATTAAATCCGCAGTAAAACGAGTATAAATACTACACATCCGCCATAAAAGAAAATACAAGCAATTCATCTATGCTGGGGAAAACTCTGAAGGAGGTATTTCCTAAGAAACAAAAAACTGTACCAAATTCGATTACTTCCCCAAATGGGAAAAATATTGACGATATCGCCGACACTGCTGGTACATTAAATGAACACTTTTCAACAATCGGCAAGCGTACTGCTGGAAACTACCCTTTGCGTGAACTTGAAATAGATGACAATACTGACGCCTCTATCTTTGATTATTTTAATGAAGATTGTGTATAGTACCTAATATTACAGAAGAGTTTGTTCAAAAGCAAATGTAATCCATGTCGGTTGGGAAAGCAACAGGTCCGGATGGAATTAGTGTTAAAATGATTAAAATTGCTTCACCTTGGATCATTAAATCTTTAACTCAAATCTTTAACTCATATTTTTAACCTGTCTAAGATGTGAGCGATACCCTAAATATTGAAAACATGCTTTATAGTAACACCAATTCAGAAGGGAGGAGATGTAGTACAGGTAACTGTCGGCCTATTTCTATACTGCCAATTATCTCTAAGATTTTAGAAAGATGGGTTCACTCATCGGTATATAGATACCTTGATGAAAACAATCTGATTCTATAGTTGCCAGTCAAGATTTAGACCCTTGCACTTAACTGAAAGCACCCTCTTAACTATCAAGTGTTTTGCGGCCATGTAGAATGGACAAGTTACAGGCAGTGTGTTTATAGATCTCAGTAAAGCATTTTATTGTGTTGATCATGATATCTTACTAGAGAAACTAGAAAGGATGAACATGTCATCTTCTGTAATTAATTGGTTTGAGTCGTACCTGAGTGATCGTAGTCAGTCTGTACAGAAGGTACATATCTCACGATAGCCGCGCGGATAATTCTCAAATGTACCTTCCTCACCCATTCAGAGGATTATGTTTGCTCGTCTTAATTGGGCTCCTTAATCTTGTCTTCAAAAGTCTCAACAAATCGACTCCATTGTACATGACAAATATGTTCACACCATTACAGTTATAACTTGGTTTTCACTATAATGTAGAGCCGGATGGGCATTTCCCCTTCTCCCCCCCCCCCCCCCAAAAAAAAGTTTTTGTTTGCGGGTTTTCGCCTATCTCTCAAATCAGAACTAGTACCAATGTTTTGGATTCCAGTAAATATCCTTGTGCGTCTGTAAATAATGTTTGTAACTTTCTGTAAATGTTGTTGTATCTGTATATGTACTGCTATGTTATTTAATGATGTTTGCAGGGCCCAAATGAAAACCAATTTTAAACTGTTTGGGCACACCCTGGGTAAAGAAATGGAATAAATAAAAATATATAATGAGATTTCGACGACATATAATTGTAACTTAGGGCCTTTTTGAAACCTTTGCTTTGTCTTCTGCTTCGCCTCCAAATTCCGAATAACTAAGAAGCAAAGAGAAATGGTAAATGAAAATATTCGATCTTTTGGGTCCACATTAATCGATTGAATGTTTCTGAAGCACAACAGGCATCATAATGTGGCTGCAAATCTCGCAGTTGGGAATCTAAAATCGCCTTGAACCAAAACAAAGACGATTCAAAAAGGCCCTTAGATCCACAGCGCACATTAGTAGGCCTAACCCATCGCTTGCCAGGGGCGGATTTCGCGTTAAAGATAATAAAATGTAGAAACTTTAGCATTACATTTATGGGGCCGATCTACTCTTTTCATAATATGTATTATTTAGGGGGGTTGGGGTGGGGGGGGGGGGGGGGGGGGGGGGGGGGGGGGGTTGCAAATGGCGCAATGATAACGACCACTTTCTAACAATGTTTAAAGGCCTGCCAATGCGCACAAACAAAATATTCGTATACAGTGCATAGTCTTCCTTCAAAATTTGTTTGAAATTGTTTTTTTAAATTTGGAAAAAGCAAGGACAACTCAATTTCTATATTTCTTTTAACCTCGCACGTCACGGTATTTAACACTAAAATAAGTTAATTTTGTTCTCAATGCAATACATAATTTGTATTTTGTTTAACTCAAATCTTAGAAACATGGTTTGTAAACAATAAAAAATATAACTTTATTTTGGTGATGTCACTTGTAATAAAAGAACGTAGATTTACCTCTGTGTCGATGTAGGAGTAGAACCAGCCTAGACGTGGGACCAAACTATCGGGGACACTGTGGTGAGAGGCGATGTAGGAGTAGAACCAGCCTGGACGTGGGACCAAACTATCGGGGACACTTTGGTGAGAGGCGTTATAAACAAGTTGGCATAGCCCGGTGTCCAACTCGTAGTTAACCGAGCGGCACCATAGCTCGGTCGTGCACGCCCTGTGGCACAGTCCCTGAGTACGGGTCTCGATGCGACGCACGCTGTGGTTGAAACCAACCAGCGAAACACCCACCAAGCCACACCGTCCTCGCGGGCAAGTCGCTACCGTATCGCCAAAGCAACTCAAGACAATCCCAATAAACACGCTGGATGTGAGAGCGGCATACGAACCGTCTCCTATGCTGTCCATTGTTGGTAATAATGCGTACAGCAATTGCCATACAGTCAGTCCGCAGCGCACTGAAAAGCCGTTCTTTTATGTGCGATTTATGCATGGCACTTTGTGCGTGACCTCGTTTTTGAATACTTAATGAGCTGGCGACAACGCCTGGAATTTGGTCCGAAACATCCGTTTTATTCACTGGCTGTCAATATTATGTATATTTTCTTTTGGATAAGGAAACATTTTGTTATATTATCAAATCAGATTGGAAATTATATGACATTTAGAGGGTGAAATTTATAACGTAAAAAAAGCTCCCGAACCAACAAATTGACCTTTAAAAAAAAGACGAATTTTGTCCATCTTCTGGCAGCGGCCACAACCCAATTTCACACTGATGTTAAAGATAATTTCATATTCTATCACAAAACTGTATAGATTTGGGGTTGATTTTAACTTAGTCCAGTCAGGGCGCAGAAAATTATAACGTTCTCAATAAATTAACAAACGGAACATCCCGCCATGACAGTCCATAGTCTTCCTGCGCCCTCATTGGTCGAAAATGACGTCATTGAAAAAGGCTTCGTGGTAACGTGTAGTTCATGCACATTTCAATACGCAGGTTTTTTGTGTGTATTTTTTTAATTGTAAGCTCAAGCGAAAAGGATTTATCTGCTATTCAGTGGTTTTTTTTCTTTTTAAGAGTGGACTGATTTGTTGATCAATTTATTGTCTGCATAAAACAATGTATACCAGCCACATAAAATAAAAACAAGCGACAAATGAAGTCGTTATTTATTGATAACAGTATAACATTGATAAATAAAAACTTTTATAATTTATATCTGTATTGCGAGGTAATAATAAAATAAACTGCACTTTTTATTTGAAACTTGAAAGTTGTCGCTTACATTAATTTACCCTGTTGATGTTAAATGGCTTGAATACAATTGTTAAACTTAACCCTGAAAACTTATTTTAATTACATCCGCAATTACATGTACATAAATACTGATTGAAGAAATGACAACAATTAGGGTTGGTAATAAGATAATAAATGTTTAGCAATTATGCAAAACTTTAACACAAATATGGCCAACATTCAAACTAAAATAAAGACAACATAGTGAAGATGATAATTACCATAATCTTTGGCATAATGTTCAATGAAACCATTAAGATTTATTATAAAGTTTGTTTTATCCTTTCTTGATGTTTTTGGCATAGTTTCTTGTAAATATTAAATTACAAAGTAGACCCGCTTGTAACATTGCCAAAACAAATGATTTTAAATAAGACATAAATATTGCTAATATAAATGTTAATGCACATAAATTATATCACTGATAATATAAATAATAAAATCTGCATTTATAAAGTAATAGGCCTATGCTGTTTGTATCAAATTTACATTGTAGCTCAAAACTTTGTTGGCATAGTTTTTGACATTAAGTCCTAGATGATTTGACAAACTGACCCGACTTGACCAGACTCGGTTTTGATCTGTTTTAGCTGCACTGTGTTTGCACAACACTGACAAAAAGTCATGTATATTATTTAAAACACTAAAATACAAAAACATTTAAATCTACATGTACAAAGCATGTGCTGCATATCCACCAGTACATTTAAATCTTCAACTATTTTCAACACTTCTTTGGAAACCCAACTCTAGATCATTTGTCCCAACATGAATCATTACAAATACAATATGTCAGGCACAGTTGTGAGGTTGATGTCATGCTGATGAAGCAGATACTTTCACTACCTGCAAATCAACCAACTTTAGTAGTGATGTTCTCTTTGAGATACTTTGTGAGAGAATATCCAAGGACAAGAGCTTTGCCTTTGGCCTTCTGTAGAGGTTCCCGACATGCTGGCAATGGCTGCGATGGCTGCGGTGGGCATGGCAATGGGCATGGCCATGGTGGTGGACAGCATGAATACTATACCTAGTACATGTATAAGAAACATATTGGAAGACAGAAATATGAACTATGAAGTTTAGCACAATAATAGCAGTAACTATTATTATTAAACAATTTGTTATAATTTTGTACCAAAACATGTTTTTATACATGAAAGAAATTTTTTGTATGCATGACATGAAGGCAGAAACCTAACTTTATCATATAAATAAGCCACACAAAACAAAACAATTAATTATGTTTCTGTTGGCTACTGTGCAATCCGTCTAGTGCATATCCAGCACACGAACACATGTGCTTGTGTGCATAATGAAACACACGCTCTGCGTATGTACAAGCCGAAGGAAAAATTTCCTTAAAATCATACCCTAACTTCGAGTGAACAAAATTCTGCCAAAAACATACTGAATCTCGTCATATTTTATATCATTCGATTCAGAAAATCGTTCGCTTTCCACTTACCACGCCATCTTGGAGAATCACTGCTTCGTTTGCAACGTGTAGCTCGTGAAAACAAAGCGGTCGAACTCTCGCAATTACCCGCGTAAATCTCGTGGCCGATTTGCAAATAAAGTTCGGGATATGACCACTGACCTCTATACATGGACAGATCATCATTGTTTTATTTTGAAGTCGGCATGCGGAGAAGTGCAACATGGCGGACCCACGACGTCACTCTGTGAGCCAATGAAATGTCCAGGTGTTGGTACGATACGTATTACGTAATGTTTATAAATATAAAACGTACAGAGTAAATCCACTGACCTCTACACGTGGACATTTCATTGGCTCACAGCAGTGACGTATCGGGTCCGCCATGTTGCACTTCCAGTTCGCGCCGACTTCAAGTGTTAGCACAGCAGAATATGGACAATGATCCGTCCAGGTGTAGAGGTCAGTGGATATGACCTCATTATCGCGTGCGCTGCGGACTGACTGCATACCGTTTTAACAACGGACTATACAGGCGCAGGGTTATGGCATATACAGTCAGCGCGCAGCACCCTCGAAAGTCTTTCCATTCATTTGCAACGTATGCACGAATCGCTGATCCATGCATACGTAATGAGCTCAGGAGCGGAGTTTTATAAACTGTGTATAACCTTATTTTGTCTTTAAAGATTTAATATTTTTTAATAAATCAACATCTAAGGTATCAGTATTAATGGTATTTACAAAAACAATTCTTTGTGTAACTTATTTCGAGAAATATAAGACATAAAAAATAGGTCTCATTGTGTGAAAATATGGGTACATGAAAAACTTGATCAAAATCTGCACCGGCAGAAATTACTCAACAACACAAGGAAAGATGTGTTATATCTTCGTCTAAAAATACAGGTTTGGTTAACCAAAGTGATGCGAAACAGTCGGGTGCACCCGAAACATTTAGGTATTCACGTCGAGCTTTCGTTAAAAAAAACCGTAAGATATGCCCTGTTTTTTTGTTTAAGGCTACATATGATTGGCTGATAAGCCCACCATCCCTGCATACTGGCCAATCAAACGCCACAACAGTACGTGCACGGCGCAAGGCTTGCAGCTGGTACCACACCTTTGTATAGCGAAACCAATGGATTCCAAACGTAAACTGCAAGAACCAGACTATAACTTACGGATCAACTGGCTTATACCCAGCACGATATGTGGCAGAGGGGTACCCCCCTATTATCCCTATACTTTATACGCACTCAACACTATTGTAACCTAACCCATCCCCCCTTGAAACCTAAAAAGAATTCCCGAGATTCCGGGAACACAATGGTCAACACAAAAGAGGGGGGGTTTTCTCTGCCACATATCGTGCTCATATGAACTGGCTGCATGGTGCAGCATATTTGGGAGGAACCTGGAAATAAACATCGACTCGCTGCTCGACTCTATTTCTTTTCCTTTTTGTGCGACGACGGTATTTATGAACTACTACTAGTAGTAACGGATACAAATGCATGCAGTGTTTATGCTTGACATACATGTGTTCAACATAGATAAAACACCCACATTTCTATAAAAATCGTCTCAAACATAACTGAAAATGTCATTGTTTAACCCTAATTACCCTCCCAAATCCTCCCAAATCCATATAATTTTGCACATACCCTAGGGAGTTAGGGTCAACGTTTATACTTCCTAGTAGTACTACTGTTATTTATGACAACAGTAAAGTCTAGTTGTTTCGGACCAAATACAACAAAGAAATAAATAATTTGACAATTTGCAAAGAATTTAATTTGACCTTTTATTGCAACACCAGTTTAAAGGTGTACTCTTCTTTGGTAACTTTTGACAACAAATATAAATATTTAACTGAAAAATAAAATATATTGGTGAATCAATAAAACTATTAGCTTCACTAATTACAGAAACATCGGAAACATTATCGGAAACATCACTTTCTTGATCGTCATCCACATTTTCAATATTTACATTCTGACAATCTTTACATGAACAGCCAGGCCCACACGGATGATTGGCTTTCCTACATTTCCACACTCGTGTTTTACACTGACTTTTAGAGCAGGAGCAGCCTCTTGTTAGGAACATTACATTTGCACGAATTCTTTCAATATTTTCATCAGTATCCCATAATAGGTCTAATGTTGGTGGGTTATCTGAATTCTTGTTCCACCCATATTCTGAAACATCAGGATAAAAAACACTATATGCATAATTATAGGCTACCGGTAGGTAATTTATTTATACTGAGTGCTACTGTACTCTCCCATTTTTCCTTAAAAAAAAACACATTAAAGATGTAACAAAATCTGGTCAATCCTAATATGTTTTCATATTGTTTAAAAAGCCATTTTGCAGTGATAAGAATCACACAAAACACAATTCAGAGCAAAGTGTCCCCCCAAAAAAAGAAAATAAAAAATAAATAAATAAAATTGCCAATAATATATGCTTTGCCCAATTTCCGGACGCAGCTTTTTGGACTTTCGAACGAAATATCTCGACAGTAAAATCGTTCACAAAAGGTTAAAACAACAAGATTTGTTAAGATAAAAGAGTTAGCATTTAACTAATTGAAGTTTGAAATTTACCAACAACGAGGCACATTAATATTACGTAATGTTTATAAATACACACACCTGGACATTTCATTGGCTCATAGCAGTGACGTCTCGGGTCCGCCATGTTGCACTTCCAGTTCGCGCCGACTTCAAGTGTTAGCACAGCAGAATATGGACAATGGTCCGTCCAGGTGTAGAGGTCAGTGACTTCCTCCCATGCTAGTAAGATGTTATATAAAACCAGAATACTTTGATAAAGCTGTACTTTACAATCACTAACTAAACTGTTGATTAGAAATTACAAGTTGTGGTTCATAAACATTTAGTTTGCTAGTTATTTCAGTTTACATTCAGCAGTTTAATGAGACAAAGTTTACCCTCAAATATTAGAGAAATTACAAGTTGTGATTTATAACTATTCAGTTTATAGAATATAAACTTTTTCTTTTAATATATAACAGTTTGAGGGTAGGATACACCATTGGTAATTGTTTGAATTATAAAAAATGGGTGGATTTGGGGGGTTGTATTTCATATTAAACTCCACCTGTGACGTCACCCTATTGTCCCAGCGCTCATTATTTTGCACGAATGGAGCGTTGGGGGCAATTTCTCCCCATTCTTTTGGGAAGGTAACGCAAGTGAACAAAGAGGAAGTCACTAAAAACTAACCAGTGTAGCGGTTTTCGTTGTATTTTTTTAGAAACCTATGTACTCTAACCCGATTTAGCCTTCAATCTTGTTCTATGGTTAAACTAACCCATACGAAAATGTGTTGAAGAAAAAGACAAACGTTATAGATAGTCGGATTCGAACCACAGACCTTTCTACCCATAGCTCTCCTCTCTACCAACTATGCTATTGACGAGTTGGTGAAAGAAGCCGTTCTTTATAATTCTGTATAGTTATTTAATGTATATGAGTTGCCATTGCTCTTTCTCATGAACCACCCAGCTCCTAAGAAAAAATATCACGAACCGCTACACCGGTTAGTATTAAGTGTCTTCTGAACAAAGACTCTCCATTCGTGCAAAATAATGGAGCGCTGGGACAATAGGTGGTGACGTTTACGGGTAGAGTTTAAGTCAGATAATGCCCTCGTTAACGCGCCATTCGTGGGTAATAATGTCCCTCGGGCTTCGCCCTCGGGCCATTATTACCCACGAATGGCGCGTAACTCGGGCATTATCTATAACGTAAATATCGTTTAACTGACCTGTCCGAAGTTTTACAAACATGGTTGCTGAGAAAAGCAAGAAAAACGGCGTTCGTTTTCAACCGGAATCGGGCAGTTTTTCTTATGTTGTTCTATTTTCTTTCGCGATGTTTTTAGGACCCTCTATTTCTGGAAGTACAAGTCCGATTGAGGTCAGACTTGGTTTGCAAGTATTTAGGAATGTGTTATAGGTATATATTGAGGTAACGTCATGATGACGTCATTGGCAGTAATGTGACGTCACATTAACGGTGCATTTGTCATAGTTTTAGATCAATGTTTTTGTCATTTATGTCACATTTGTTATCAATGAAGGAATGTTGACATGGTGTCATGGTGTCAGATAATCATTTAACACTGCCGAAACTGTGAGTGTTTGTCCACAAACACCTCTCGTTTTCACTTGTATTCCTCAAATGCCTGCCATTACATGCGCATTCCAACTACGTCGAGACCAAGGATGAATTTATGTTAATTCAACACGACAAAGTAGCACGAGAGAGTCGAATTAAAAAAAAACCGTAAGTTTACACCTTTTTACCTTGGTTAATCAATTATTTAGGTGTTTTAGCGGAGCCATGACAATGGGCCGAGTCCTTTAAGTGACAATTGCTGCTTTTCATTAATGTTTTACCATACTATTCCATTAAGCGTTCGAAGGCTTAAAGGTAGTATACACCATTGGTCATTGCTTGAATTATCATGAATGAGTAGATTTGGGGGGTTGTATTTTATAGTAAATATCGTTTAACTGAGCTGTCCGAAGATTTAGAATCATGGATGCCGAGAAAAGCACGAAAAACAGCGGTTTTTTTCAACCGGCGTCGAGCAGTTATTCTTATGTTATCTTTGTTTTTTCGCGATCGCCGTCCGGCGATCGCGAATTCTTCATTATAAAAATATATTTTTCGGAATAATTACAGGATATCTAGCGCAATCATTTTGCTGGATGCCCAGAATCAACATTTACTTTCAGATGAGTAGGATATTTCTTAATAATTCGGTAGTAAATATTTTCGATATCTGCAAATGGTGTATACTACCTTTAAGTCGTGTTGTAATATTAATTACATGTGCAGCATTTAAATAAATAAATGACAGCGAGAAATAGAAGCCGGTCCACTCTGCGCGAGGGACAAGTTTTCGCGAATTTTCAAAAGTTTAACAGATTCAACTCTGGCGTATTTTTGCAGGAAATGCTTCATGACGTTACATTCGCATTGCAATTTAAAAACCCAACACCTTGGTGTAGAAATTGGTATTCGTTTCTTGCCATTCGTTTTAATTCTTTGGTCACTTAAATTCGTGTTCTAACCACAACGTTTCAGAGTAAACGGAACGAAATTAAACGACAAATGCTTCAAATTAAAGGATGAAAAACAATACAAACACCGAATCTTCTTCATAGGTTCAACACGAATTGAAATGAAACCCATTGGTAACTTTTTTAATTGAGAAAAGGGCTCGGCCGGCTATGATCGGAGACGAACAAATAGATATTCGTATTTGCACTTCCTCACACCATCGGGAGCACTCTGCACCTTTACTTACCAGGCTATACGTATCCTCACGCACTCTTAATTACTTAAATCAATTTCACACTGAGATATTTATGTACAAATTTACACTTACACACAATCTTGTCCCTAACAGTATATTTTCCTTCTCATCAGTCCAGATCCCGACACCATTTATATGTTCCATTCACCCGCACCGTGTATTCTGCTTCGATACTTTTTGTTTCTATAGTCCTCGTTTACTTCAAAACTCTGTGTCTCTCTGGAAGTACAAGTCCGATTAGGGTCAAACTTGATATGCAAGTATTCCAGGATGTGTTATAGACGAAAATTAAGAAGACGTCATGATTACAACCAATAGGCATATATCTTTGGCAGATTTAAATTTGAAATTCATTTTGCTGGATGCCTGCAATCATTATTTACTTTTGAATCTAAGTAAGGTATTTATTATTATTTTGGTAGTACACATTTTTGATGTCTGCAAATGGTGTATCCTACTTTTAATTTTTTTAAGAGGCTAGACTGTTTCTAGTAAATCAAAGTACTCTTTGTGGATTGGTCTTTGGAAATTAAGTTACTTTGATGCACTTACGGTAGTAAGCTTGGAAATTTCCTTGAAAGTGCACACTTGCCTGTCAAACTAAAAACAGCCTAGGAATGCCAACTGGAGCTTAGTGATTTGACCAATACAAATAACGTACACACTTGCTTTAAACAAACATGAGGAAATGGGGCATTTTGTAAACAATTTGTGGTTATACCAGAAGAACATGATCAGGATTTGTTGTACATTGTCCAAGGTTTTATTAAGTTGTGACTTTTCTAAGTTGAGAACTGTTCATGTGAATATTTTGTTAGAAATTATATGAATTCGTTGAATGAAATTATATGAATTCGTCACCGTTTTCACGAAGAGGCGAAATTAATGAACAATCTTCTCTTTTTCGAATTTTTGTTTTGGGTTGAAAACGATGAAATACCTACAACCTGGTGAACTTATACTATCAAAAAAATCATTAAAATCCTTACTAACCTAATTAACGAATGGGCGAATTCATCCTCAAGTGCCGTTTTGCGTTTTTACGAAGAAGCGAATTGGGCGAATTTAGGCTCAAGTGCCGTTTTGCGTTTTCACGAAGAGGCGAATTGGGCGAATTTAGGCTAAAGTGCTATTTTGCGTTTTCACGAAGAGGCGAATTAACATGAAAAGGTAAGCCCACGGGACGAGTACGTACGAGTCACAGTTTTCACATAGGAACACTTCAACCTTGTCCTCTGTAGAGCGCCCGGCGATACCGTGCATCGAAGTGCAGCGCACACTAAGTCTGGTTTCCAGTTTATACCGTATATTCTAAAGCGCCCCTATAGCGCGCGTAATGTAGCCTGACTATTGTCCACGGGAACGACTGAAGTAAAAACAATGGCGTGAACTTGCTTGTCATCCCGTCCCTGAATGCCAAGGTAGGGGTGCACCAGCCTAATTCAAGTCCTATTGAAAAAAGTGTAAAATCAACAATGTTCAGGACCAAGTTTCATGCAAACCGACATCACTGGGGTTTCTTAAACAACAATCAGATTATTGTCTCAGTCTTTATTTTTTCATTTCTTTTTAGTGGGTTAGCCAATTACATTTTTTTAATATAGGTTTTCCCGGACGATATCGCGAAATGTGCACATCAGTTTGTAACTGGTGCATTCGTTTTCGTGCAAAATAGTCTGAACGTTTACATTCCCGTTTTCTATTTAACAATTGATAATTCGTTTTTGCATAATGGTGCATCCAGTCGTAAGAAATCAGCACACGATTTCCCGAATGTGCACTGAATTTAGTATATTGATAATTCATTTTAGCTCGAATTTGAATGCACACCCGCAATCATGTTTTCCTTTTAATTTATCAACAATCAATTTCGCTAAATGTGCAGCCGATTTTCTACGCATTAACGACTGGTCAAGCATTGGAATCCATTTTTATGTGTTATCAAAAGTAACATATGGGAAAATAAACCAGGTGGTCTCATCTTTGAAACATACCAAATAAATGCTATATAAACCCCTAAGTTGAAGAACAAAAATCTTTATTTGCTCAGCATTTGCCACGATCGCATCATATAGCTAGATTTTACTTTATGCCCCCTAAAGTTTCCAATAATGGCTGCAAGAGGGAGATACAGACGAGTCTCGGACGTTGATCGAAATCGTCTTATCGATGTCTTTGAGGCTGACGACGCGGACTACTTAGATGTAGAAAATATACTGGACATCAACCACTCATGTCTTGGTGGACAGTTCATTAACGGATAGACAATTTAACTGATAAAATGACAGAAAAGTCATTTACAAAAACATATTAACCTCAATCCACCAAAATCCTCATTTGGATAAATTCCTAAGTAACCTCAATCCTGCAAATTCGTCCAGCATTATAGGCCTTATGACCTGGAGCCTGCATTATTCTCCAGTGGCAAACCCCTCAACGCCCTCAATTCTGCAAATTCATCGGATGCATCAACTTCCAAGTGACCTCATTCCAGCAAAATCCTGCAATTTGCAAAGAGGATTTTGAAGGATTTGGGATGGTTAGGGTTAAAATACATTTAAGATAAAGAGCCAACATATTTTTGATCAATTAGTCCCACAATACATTAATTTATTAATTTATTAATGATATCGTGTATTGTATAGCCATATAGTACCTTTTGAAATTGAATGCAGAATATGCGAATTTAAATTATAACAAATGAAAAAGAATATTCAATTCAGGCCGTGACACAATGATAAATCGATTTGCTGCGAAATAGATTGCACATTCTTAATAATCGGCCACGCATACGTCAAATCGAAAGCCTAATCGTGTGTTTGTAATCGTTTAAATGAAACGCTAAGCACATTCATTTATTTGAATTAAACAAAATAAAATCGAATGCTCGTTTTTGCGAAAATGAAACTCGGACATACGTCGTTCTGTAAATCAGCGCGAAATTGAATGCATCTTCTACAAATGAATGTGCACATTTTGCGATATCGTCCGGGAAAACCTATATTCACACCAAAAGAAACTCAGTTCCCGAAAAGTGACACTTCTCGAGTCTGCAAGCAGCCATTTTACAAATGGCATCCCTCGACGTTCTAGGGCAATTAGGACCCATTTTTCAACCGTAATTTGTATCAAGTCTGCCCTCAGATTGAAGCTCAAAAACCAGGGAGTTGATCCTACGCTATATTGACACAATCTCACCTTTTTTTAACCAAACGGCCACCTTTTTCAAAATGTCTTGCTAATGAGCTAGCTTATTTTAAATTGTGCAGACTTCCCGTTCATTAACATTTCTCTTCATTGTATACTTCCCATAGCTTCGATTATAGCTGGGTTATTTGTATGCAAGCAATATATAAATACACAGTTACGACAGAGGTGACGTTTAACTTGCCAACGATCTGTTCATGCGTGCCACACGTATTTTGCACCATAAACATTGGTAAACAAGACATGAAAGATGGCGCATTATTATTACATAATTACGGTAAAAGTTCTTATTTATGAGCCTGGAACAGGCCCAGATCATAGGCTTATACCCAACTGTGGTTAGCAAATAAAAGCTAAACTGGCTCACTACTGTGAAAAGGGTAGGCCTACTACAAAATTTGTTTAAACTTTAGGCAACATTTTGCAAGGGTATGTTGTCTGGGATTTCGTGTTCATCATGATCTGCCTATTTAAAACTACGGTTAGGCCCCAAGAAATCCAAACTGGGCTTGGTCTACTCCCAGGGCATTTTGTAAAGCCGAAATTATTATTTTTCCTGTCCTTTTTATTTTCGTTTTGTCATGGCAACATTGCAACTTCTAAATTCTAACATTTATATAATAGTTATATTTTTGTTTTATCTTAGGAGTTGCGAAGTCATGGATGTGATTAGACATGAACGGGTCAAAAATGTGGTGTCTGCCACAGATTTAAAGTTTCATGGTGTCCTGCGTCAAGGATCGTCAGTTACTATGGTCTGGAATGATGATGGTGAGTGGACGGGGATAGTGCTTGATATGGAGGAGTCACCCCCTAATACTGATGATACCGATTCCGGTGATGACATCCCCTTATCAAACCTTTTGTCGTCTAAAACAAAAGGTAAGCCTACAGTACTTTTAAACCATTTCCATTTGTCAAAAGCAGTCTCTACAAACCTCAAAAACCAAGTACGACGTAAGGCGCAACTGTCCATATTGGAATTTCCAGAAAATTGCTTTTAAAAACATAGAAAATAAATAAGGCAGTTTCACATTTCACGGCCATCTTGAATTCTGCGCAGCATGTATGCATGGAATTAACATTAACAAACTTACCCGGATGATAGCATGGGATGTTTATGCTAACATCCGGGTGTGTTTTGTTTTACTTCTGCCTGAAAAGGGTGCTGTAATACGCAACTGGAATGTGAAACACACCTAATTATGGCTTCTATTAAAAACTGGAGACGGGGTGAGCAATGCATTGTGGGATAGTATACTGCATTTTTGCGGTACTTGCGCCATACTCGAAAAACCCAGTATGAAGTTAATTCGTCCAAAGAATGCTGAGATGCCTTACTAAAAAACGCTGTATACTTTGTTTGAAGTATGGGCCGCTTGTTGCATTTATGGATAGCTTACTCGAAAATCTTGGTATACTTGGTTTTTAAGGCTCTACTTTTTATGAGAAATATTGTCATATTTATACATTGGTGTTGAAATAGAAAAGTACTGGGCAAATAAATAAAACTAAACACCAAGTTCTGCTGTCTATTTTTATAAAGAATTTCTGCATGTAGCATTTTTCAAATCTAGAATATGAAAGCCCAATTAAAAGTTTTGAACTTTTCCAGTTATGGAATTTTGAGCACGACCACCATTTTTGAAAAACTTCTTCACGGATCACATTAAATTTTAAGGTACGTCATATTTCAGTAAAAATGAAAGCATCGTATCATGAAAACCAAGTACAGGACAGGGCAAGACTATAAACTCTTGGCATTAGCATTATTATTTTAACATTGGAAGCAGCAGGCTTTAAAACAAATGTTATGATAAGTGCCAACGTTAAAAAACGGTGTTTGTGTTAAAAATACCATAATGGCAAAAGTACATGACCGATTTCAATGATTATTTCACTATTAGTGAAATCTTTTTAAAAGAAAGCTTAGTAATTAGGGCTACCATGTGTCATTTCCTGCATGCCACTTTTGTTTTGTCAAATTTTGTTTACATAAAGTTTGTTGATTTTGTTTTTGTTTGTTATGCAGGTGGACAAAGACTCATTAACATACAACGACTTTTATCACAGCTAATTAAGGACCAGCAACATGTGGAGATTTTCTGTGCAAAGAAGAAGTATGGGCGGCATGTCATCGATGCTTAGAGTATCTGTGCTTTGATCATTTTCATACAAATAAAACATGTGCTTCACATAATAAGTGAAATGTGCATGTTTGAACAAAACAGCTCACTGCAGGTACATGAGGGTCTAGGTCCAAAGGATATTGAAATTCCATCGGTTTCTCGTACTGCTACTTCAGACCAGGTTCATGGTATTATTCCTAAACATGATGATACTCCATTTTCTTCCTCTTTTGGGACAGGCATATGCTTTTAGTCCAAAACTGACATGGCGATATTGCATCTGTTTTGTCCCAACCTGCTGCTATAGCGCAGGTTGATGATGTCGGCTCCAGATGTGGCAATATTCCATATTATTTTTCTCCTGCTGCTTCAGCGCATTTTGATGTTGGCTCTAGATGTGGCAATATTCCACCTTATTCTTCTCCTTCTGCTTCAGCGCAGGCTGATGTAAGCTTCAGGTGTGGCAATATTCCACCTTATTTTTCTCCTGCTCCTCAGCGCAGGTTGATGTCGGCTCCGGATGTGGCAATATTCCACCTTATTCTTCTCCTTCTGCTTCAGCGCAGGCTGATGTAAGCTTCAGGTGTGGCAATATTCTACCTTATTCTTCTCCTTCTGCTTCAGCTTCAGCGCAGGTTGGTGTTGGCTCCAGATGTGGCAATATTCCACCTTATTCTTCTGCTGCTGCTTCAGCGCAGGTTGATGTTGGCTCCAGATTTGGCAAAGAATACATGGCAAACAGTGCATTTCGCAAATTAAATTATTTCTTATAACACCATTATGAATTTAGGTTTGTTTAGCCAAAGCAAGATAGCAGTTATACTGCAGCAAAACATTTCGCTAGAATGTATAAATTAAAATTATGTTCACGTCTTCCATTTAAGCAACAAGTAAAGAAAAACATCTATGTTTAAATGTGACTAAATCTCTATAAATCAATACGAATTCAGTTTTGTTAGGGACGTTCAATACATTTGTTTTGGACTTTGATTGCAACTTAACATTTTTCAAGGAAATGCTTGGAATGTATAAATTATTAAAAACATTTTATCACAACAACAAAGAAAAACGTACACGTATAAGTCTGAACAAGTCTGTATATAAATCAATACAAACTAATTTGTTGTTATGGACCTACTCAATTCTGCTTTGTAATTGATTGCATCTTATAATTTGGAAATGAAATGCTTGGCAACAAAAATATTATTCACTGTTGAGGTATTGTGTTAAACAATGTAAATTTATTAAAACCGTTTACAACAGGAAGTTTTGTGTGCAATGACAACAAACAAAATGTTATAAGATGCGGGATGAATCCATGAATACATTTTTTTTGAATTAAGTGACAGCCTGTTAGACTGAAGCCAAATTGACACCTTGGCTAATTCAATATTAACAAGACTAACAATAGTTTCTAAGTCAGTGTTATTACTCGAGTAAAATATCAATATGTTAGTGTCATCAGCATAAAGAATAAAGGAGAATATTGTTGAGGCTTGGCAAATATCATTTATATATAATGAGAAGAGCAATGGGCCAAGAAGAGACCCCTGCGGTACTCCACATGTAATTGTACTCATATAAGAGAAACATGAGTCTAGTTTAGTATATTGATTCCTAAATCCATAATGACCGTTATAACGGTCAGTATGGATTTAGGAGTAATTATTATACTGACATGGCCGTAATGGACATGATCCATAAGATAACTAAAGGTTTTGAGAATAAATGTATATCTATTGGTGTCTTTTTAGATTTATCTAAGGCATTTCATACTATTAATCATGATATTTTACTACATAAGCTTAATTTCTAAGGTATAAGAGGGACTCCATTAAACTGGTTTTGTAGTTATCTCTCCAACAGGAATCAATATACTAAACTAGACTCATGTTTCTCTTCTATGAATACAATTACAGAGGGAGTACCGCAGGGGTCTCTTCTTGGCCCATTGCTCTTTTCATTATATATAAATGATATTTGCCAAGCCTCAACAATATTCTCCTTTGTTCTACAGAATGTCAAATTTAGATACAAAAAAAGATGTTCTAATATAAACTAGTTTTCCAAGTAATTTTGAAAAGCACGATAAAACAGATATAGGCCTGTAGTTGCCTGTTTCACAGCGATCTCCAGTTTTAAATATAGGAGTCACTTTTTCCGTTTTAAGTTTATCGGGAAAAATACCCTTAGATAGGGACAAATTAAAAACATGACATAATGGGCGACTAACTTGGGAAATAACGGATTTAAGAACATCTGGACTCGCATCGTCATATCCCGCACTCTTACAGTTCTTAAAGGATTTAGCAATATCACAGATCTTCTTTTGATCGGTAGGATAAAAATAGAGTGATTCAGGATAGTTACCTTTCAAAAATTCTCTGTACGAAATTTCAGTTCGGGGAATTTTATTATTTAATGAGAGGCCAATGTTAGTAAAATAATAATTAAATATGTTAACTATCTCATTAGGATCGTTTACTTGTCTACCCTCGTGGTTGAGCTTCATTTCTGGTTTACGATTACCAGTTTTATTATTAAGAATGAGTTTAATAATCTTCCATGTCTTTTTACATCATTTTTAGCATTGTCAAATGTATCTTGATAATATTTCGCCTTGGCTTGTTTTATTAGTGTGTTTAGTTTATTACGGTAAGTTGTATTCTTTTGTTTATTTAATGCAGTTGGTTTGCTAATATATTTTGTATACAATCTATGTTTAAATTTCACAGATTTAATTAAACCAGTTGTCATCCAACTGTTGAGCTTCGAGATCTTTTGGGGTTTAACTTTTTGCTTTGGAAAATGTTTGTCATACAACAAAGTATACTTAGAATGAAACATATTAAAAGCCTGGTTCGGGTCCTCGTTAGATAAAATATCACCCCAATCAGTTTCAGCTAAATCAATCGAAAAATGTGCAATATTCCCGGCGTTAATAACCCTTCTGAATTGGTCAGTATACTGGAGTATGGTGAGCATCTATTAAAGATGAGACCAGAGACCTTATTCACGAAGCATCCGCTATTACCGGGTCCGTAACAGCCTTTGCGGATGGCCTAACGGATACGTTAGAATTGCGCTACGGCGTATTCACGAAAGGTTCCATTAGGTATCGGTAAAATTGCGGAGCTCCGCTAATAATGGGGGTGTACGTCTCCTATCCAATCAAAAGCCGTGCAAACAATTCTGCCCTATCCCATGCACCGGGGCCCCGTCCAATCGTTGGCCAGATGACGACCGGTCGTCGTTTTGTTATTAGTAATGCCAGGATAATGTCACATATTCAGCATGAATTAATTTATTTCAATTAAAGGAAGCTTTTTTCTGCGATTTGTTATAACAACAATGTACTGGACCGATATTCATAAAACATGCTAACCAAGCAGCCAACTAGGCCTCAGCTCAGCAGCCTGCTAAATCCGTATTTTGATGCTCCGTGGTTACAAACTAAATTTGTATTCATAAAACCTTGCTAAGAATGTTACCAGCTAGTTGTTATAATAATAATAATAATAATACATGTACACATGCGCATTACAATAACATTATAGGCCTAAGGCATACAGCCATTACTACTTACATCAAACAGTATATAAATTTAAAAAATGTAATCTTTGAACACACAAAAATGAACACCAATAATATTTTTTATATTTTTTTAATAAATACCTAGGAGAGTTGAAGGCTTCTGATTGGCCGAGACTCGATCACGTGCCGGTCATTATATGTAGTAACATCATGGATTTTCCAAGGGCCGTTTTCTAAACCCCGGCTTTGGGCTGCACTTTGGCCACATTACAGACGTTTTCCTAGTTCCGGATCGCAACAAATATTCAGGCTGTTTTCGGCAAGTCTAATCCTCGAAATTTAAATGAAATAGGTTTAGTAGTTTACCTTGAGTGATGGAGAAACTACAGTTTTTGTTTCGATATTTATGCTCTTCTTTATTTGAAAATACGACGTCAAATATACCGACATCCCTTTTTCTAGTTGTGGATCAGTTTAACCAATTCCGGATCGAGTAAAAAACTGCTTCGTACATGAAAAATTATCACGCTAGAACCAACCCGAATCAAGCCTATAATATTTCTGATAAAGTATTCATTAATTTATATAAATACAGTTTAAAATAAATGTCAAATACTTTAACTTCCAATAAAGTTTAAAAAAAAGACTTGCAAGGAAATGCTTTGACTTGTTTTGTCCGTGTACGTGTGTTGCGCGCGGCAACGATCCGATAAACTTTGTCCCACCGACGTGGAGGAATAAACTCCATGGTCCATTAGAACACGTCATATGAAATCGCTTGCGCGCGTGCTGTTGATGCATGTATTTTACGGGCGATCCGGAACTATGAAAAAAAGAACGTTCAGTCTTTGGCAGATTTGAGACTTTTACTTCGACTTATTTTTACTTATGTATCAAGAAGCTTGTATGTTTCTTTTCAAAATGCACTTCATCTAAACAAATAGTATTGGAGACCAAGCCATAACAAGGTAGGTTTTTATTTGAAGCGATCTGGAACTAGAAAAAATCCGGAACTAGGAAAACAACTGTACCACTGCTAAACTACATGAACGAAGCCAAAATACGAAAACGAAGCTGCGTTTGTAAAACGGCCTAAAAGAAGCCGCGAAGTCGCGAAATTCGGAGTATTTTCACCATTTTTCTCGTTAAAAAGGTATTTATTAAAGGTAATAACAGTGCGAGAACCCGGTTATTACTGCGTGGTAATGACCGGGTTGGGGGATGACCGCTGGTAATGGACCTCGCCTTCGGCTCGATCCATTACCAGCGGTCATCCCCCAACCCGGTCATTACCACGCAGTAACAACCGGGTTCTTGCACTGTTATTACCTATTTAGTGCATTCACAAGACAAACAACCTCACATCAATTAGTCCTTAAAAATACATATGATGTGATGCGAACAAACACCGTAGCTTTAAAATAACGCCAATAAAAAGATACAGTAATAGTTGATTATGACCACCCCACACCCACCCCCATGCCAATTACACAATTACACAAATTACACATCAAAAGCTTTCTTAAAAAGATATGTCTTCAGACTACGCTTAAAAACCTATATTGATCCTGCAAGCCTTAGGTGACTTGGAAGTTGGTTCCAGAGTCTGGGGCCAGCCATCATAAATGCCCCGTCACCTAATTTATTTTAAAATATACATTTAGGGATATGTAATGTTAACTGAGCAGATGATCTCAATGAGTAATGTGAACATTCTTTCAACTGCACAAGATTGCAAATGTACGAAGGACAGACTTTGTGAATTGCTTTAAAAACAAACAACAAAATCTTAAATTCAGTACGATATCTTAAAGGCAACCAGTGTAGATCACGCAGTACTGGTGTAATAATGACAGAATTTTGATTCCTTATAATTCACCAACCTCGCTGCAGTATTTTGTACCCTTTGAAGTTTATTTAACTGAACTTTAGGTACAGTACACAACAAGCTATTACAATAATCAATACGACTTGTAACAAGAGAATGAACCAGGACTTGTGTGTCTTTACATGAAATATACTTCCTTATACTACGAATATTATACAGTTGGTAAAAACAAGCATTACATGTTTTAGAGATATGACAAGCCATCTTAAAGTTATCATCAAACCCAAAACCAAGGTTTCCAAGTCTTGACACAGGATTAATTTGATCGTTGCCAACAGTTACATGGTTAATATTAACTTTAGCCAGCTGTTGTTTTGACCCAATTACCATAAATTCAGTCTTGGTATCATTAATCATGAGTTTATCAGTTAACATCCAGAGTCTCACAGCATGTACACAGTCCTCAAGTGCCTTGAGAGCTGCAGCTGCATCAATACCATTTCCAGGTTTGAATGCTAGATATAGTTGAGTGTCATCAGCATATGAGTGGACATCAGGTAAGTATGGTTCAATGATTTCAGACAACTTACTCGCATAGATAGTGAATAGTAAGGGTCCGAGACACGAACCTTGGGGGACGCCATGTTGCAGTTTGAAATTGTCCGACTGTGTACCCTTGACGGAGCAATATGCTATGATCCACTGTGTCAAATGCTGCACTTAGGTCTAGCAGAACCAGTAATGTCACTTGCTGCTTACTCATGTTGGTCGCAATGTCATTGTGGATTTTTAGTAAGGCTGTTTCCGTACTGTGATGTTTTCTGTAGGCAGATTGATGGGTTGGGTACAACGAGTTGTATGCCATATGATCATGAATCTGGTCAGCAACAGCCCTCTCTACTTGCTTAGATATAAAGCTTAGGTTGCTCACTGGTCGATAATTACTCAATACAGGGTCGAGGCCCTGTTTCTTGAGTAATGGAAGCACAAAAGCTTGTTTCCAACTCCGGAAAGACTCCTGTTTGCAGTGACAAGTTGATAATGCAGGTTAAGATGGGTAAGAGAACATCTAGGCACTCCATAACAAGTCGGGTTGGCATTGGATCGAGGAGACAAGTTTTTGCTGGCAGTCTTGCGATCATTTCCTTCACTTCATCGCAAGTAAGTTTTCTAAATTCTGTAAATGGTGGAGCTTTGATCCCGGTTGGGTTATTTGATTCTCCAGGTTGATGGCTGTAGTGCGAATGGGGATTTCAGGAATATTTTCAAGTTTTGAGCGAATGGATTCAATCTTTTTGATGAAGAATTCTCCAAACAAATTAGCCAGTTCTGGTATGTTGTCATGTGGAGGCAGAGGAACACTTTTACCCTTGCCAAACAATGAGTTCGTAACCTTGAATAACTTTCTCTGATTATCTCCATTTTCGTGAATCAGGTTGGTGTAAAATTCGCATTGAGCTGTATTCATGAGGTAAGTGGTAATATTCTTTTGAGATTTGTAGGCCATCAAATCAGTTTCGCCATTTTCTTTCAGCTTTTCTCCTTTGTCTTTTGGATTCCTTCAGAGTGTCATTAAACCAAGGTACATGTGGTCTTACTACCATAGATTTTTTACGCTCAGGTGCATGGCAATCTAGGGTAGCTAACAATGTCTGGTGGTAACTGTGGACAAGATCATCCAAGTCGTCGGGGTGTGTTGGCACAGATCTGATGCAAGTAGGTCATTCCGAAATGAATCAATGTTAATTGATTTAAGCTTCCGGTTTGGCAGATCTAATACGACAAGTGACTGCCGAGTGGTCTGAGAAATGGGCATTGACGACTTGTGTGTTACTGATGATATTATCAGTTTTTCTACTGATGATGAGATCAAGGGTATGCCCAGACCTGTGGGTGGGTTGATGAACATACTGCTCCAGACCAACAGACTCAAGCAAATCCAATAACTTGATTGCATCATAATTGGCAGGGTCATCAACATGTATGTTGAAATCTCCAGTAATGAGCAGCAGGTCTGATAATAATACAACATACTCTAGATATTCAGAAAACTCACTGAAAAACACACTGGTTGTCACTGGGTGAGTTGCTGAATAGGGCGGTCTGTAAATGATGGACAAACATCTCCATGAGTTGCTTGCATTTGAAATGTTCCACTGTGAAAACTCAAATGATTGTTTTTTGCCACCTGCAGTTTTCTTGATGATGAGGTTCTCTCTATACAATATGGCAGTGCCACCTCCAGTACGTGTCTGGCGTGATTGAAAGTCAAGTTGATATCCTCTTGGTGTTGCTCTGACAGCATTTACAGTGTCACTATCAGTAAACCAGGTTTCAGTTAATGCCACCAAGTCTGCTTTACTAACACAAACAAAGGCAAGTTGCCAGCTAGTGACTCGGAGACACCCCAGATCAACTCTAATGTTAGCAGTTAACGTAGCAACCAAGTTTTATGAATATTACTTAGCTTCCAACTAGGCTTAGCTGTCAACTAGGGGCGATTTTAACAGCCAACTAGGCTTAGCTGGCTTTTATGAATATCGGCCCTGGGTACTAGCGAACATGCTCATCTAGCCGTGGAATTTGTCATAATTTGTTCAATTTCTATGGCTTCCATTTCTATGGGAATTTAAGTAGCCTGGACAAATGCATTGTTACAAGCTAGGGTAGACCTTGGATATACATTTTCATTCGTTTGGGCGTAATAAAAGCCGGGGAGGGGGGGGGGGGGCGGCGCGGGGGGGGGGGGGGGGGGGGGGGGGTGGGGGGGTGGGGGGGGGAGGGGAGACTTAGCTGCGGTTGTTTTGTTGGTTTTTGTTAGCACACGAATCTATAGGAATGTCGCCCTGAAAATGTCGGTTCACCCGGTACCGCTGCAGTAATCATGCTCAGAGCGGTATAATTACTGCAGTGAAAAAAACCCTACCAACTGTTATTAATAACCTTTAAAATAACATACAGTTACGCCATTTCAAGTCCCAGCCGGTCTGCCATTAGACAAATCCACTTGATGCATTAAATTCGATGTTTGACGCAAGTGTGGACTCTGCCGCACTTTTTAGCAAACCGACACGAATTGCGTTCGACACAAGAGACGCAGAGACGTAGAACTAATATCACTGAATTTAATTTCTGAGTAAATCGATTAGCCTTGGTCGCACTTACAGCATATATATTAATTTATTACCCAGTGTACTGAAGGTGAATGTATATGTACATGTACATGTATACTACACGTACATCATGCATAGGGTTATTGAAGTTGATTTGAAATATATGTTTTCCCAGGTATTATAAATAATTTTTCATTTAATTCACAAACTCTCACATTAAATTTCGTTTGAGAAAAAGATTTACGCGCTTTTACCAAACCAATTTAGTCATTTACCATTCAATTTCAATTTTCTATTTTTGTCAATCGGGAATATTGGCCACAACAAATCAAAGCTGTTGCGGAAAGGCAGCATTTAGAGATCTGATTCGCTTTATCCGATCAATTTTAAACTTATGTTAAATAAGTTTGAGAAAATCCCTGTTTTATATGATTACCGAAACCGATAAAATTGAAATAAAAATCAAGTCACAATGGCAATTGAGAGTCTTTAACATTATGCAATTATAAACTATGGTGGCGTTTCCCTTTAACCTAAATTGGAATAATGCAGGCATGTGTTTTTAGTTACTAATGGTGTAAAACAAGGAGTTATTTCTCTTATTTTGGGGTAGGCGTTGTAAACTGTCCGGTGCGAAATAGTGTCCGCTTATTAGCATATACCATCTGATTAGTTGTGCGCCTATGACGTCACATTGTTTAAAGAAGCTTGCTAAATAATTATTGTCCGCGTTTAGCGTGCATCCTATGCGTGACTATAGCTGTTTTACAATTTGTTTTACACTTTCCTTTAGTTTTTCTTTACTGTGTGAAAACTACTAGTAAAAATGATTGGTAGATTATTTTGTCTGACTTGTGACTAGCCTTTTATAGTTCAACTTAAATTTGTCCAATGTCCTTGTGTATTTTCCACACAGTGACCTTTTGAAACACGTGCATTAGTCCTGAAGTAAATGGTAGCTTGAACCTATATATAACTAAACAAAATCACGGTTTATTTGTTGCACTTTTACGTGTTTTTGCGAGTGATTCGAGCTGATTCGTTTAGGTCATTTTCTATTAATTTGCCCATGTTTTCTGATTTTTTTCTCGAGAGATACCTTTAAAATCGTCGTAAGTAAATATTACAAGATGTGGTGTTTTTATGCACTAAATAACGTTACAAATGTTTTCGTCCCTTGCGCACGATGTCAAGGGAAATTGCCAAGGCTTCGTTTTTTCGCAACAGTGTCTAAAAATGAATACCTGTGCGAGTCTGGGTATCACCATTCATCACATTTTGAGCTAATTCGCGACGGGCTAGCTACGCCTAGACCATGACAGCTGTTTTTACCCAGTCGCTAGTGGCCGTTTGTGCATAATGCACTGCGTTTCGCCGAACATCTCTTGATGGATGGTATCCCGAATGACACAGGTATATTTTTTTACTCGTGTGGAAAAGAGCCTTGCTATTTTCACTTGACATCGTGAGCACGGGACGAAACTTTGTTTACAGTTTTTATTTTGTGCATAATTATTTTGCGCCGATGGTGAAACGGCTTGTATGTGTTACTATAGTCTTTGGTGAAGACGTTGCTTAACCCACTGCCGCGAGAGGGCGTTTATCGCGACAAACCATTATCACGCAACGAACCGCAGACATAAGGGGTTTTCGAAACCTTTGCTTTGTCTTTGGCTTTGGTTTCGCCTCAGATTTCCTAATCACTAAGGAGCAAACAGAAATAGAAGCAAATGGAAATATTCGAACCGTTAGGTTCATATCAACCGATTGAATGTTTCTGAAGCACAACAGGTACCATAATGTGGCTGGAATTCTTGCAGTTGGTAGTCTAAACTCGCCTTAAGCCAAAGACGGAAACATAGCCATGGATTCGAAAATGCTCATAATGTGCCACAAACCGATTGGTTTGTTGTAATAGCGCCCTCTCGCGGCGTTGGGTTCAGCGACGTCTTGCCTAAAGACTAGTGTTACTAGATACATTAGCCGAGTGGAGTTGCTTGTCATAACCAACAAATATTGTGAAGTAGGCTTATTGTACTTTGAAGAGTCTGTGTTAATATACAATTTAATACAACACAAGCCAAAGTTGTGGATAATCATTGGGCACTTGTTGTCTAATAACATTTTTGATTATGTTGGCACAAAGTATGTTAACGATTTTAATCGTCAGTGTAATTTTTCTTCTTCTGGTTTTAAGTAAACCAGTTATTTTGTACAAAATCCTCTTTTTCTTAACGAATGCCAGTTTGTATGGAACTCAGGGCCGTGTTTTAGCGAGCACATCAAGACCTAGCTGTTTATGCCATCGGTCATTGCCCCGGTTGAGCGTTGTGGCAACCTCGCGATCGGTTGTGCTGTGATCGCGCGAATGTTTCGATCATAGTTGAACTTTCCGGCTGCCATGAAATCGTGATACACGATACGATGGAAGGAATAGACCCAAATAACGCGAGTTTCAGAGGGTTGTTAAAATTGGGCACTATGTCCTGAGAAATCCGTGTCGCCCAATTTGCAAGGCTACATTAAAAACGCGTTTTGGTGTTCTTCAAAAAGAGCACTGGACGTTATTGTTGATTTAAGGAAAAGTAAGGATCTAAGAACCTAAGTATCTTCCACTCAGTGTGGTGCACACAAATTACGCTTCCCGGGCTCAAGATAAGCCACGAGAGTATACTGACGCTACCCGTGCTCTTCCAGATAAGCCACGTGAGTATACTGACGCTACCCGTGCTCTTCCAGATAAGCCACGAGAGTATACTGACGCTTCACAGGTTCTTCCAGTCCAATCACATATCTATGCTTGCGCTTTCCAAGCATCTCATGCTGACGAGGATGCGTCTACTCCATAGAGCTATATTAAATTACTAGAGCGCTGACTGGATGTACAAAGTGATGCGAGCTTGGCGCATCCATGTTTGTGCACAAACCTATGGAAACCTCAAAATGGACCGATCCGGATTTGACCATAAGCCCCGCCCACCTTAGCAACGGCATGGCGACGCCATTACATCGGTCAAGTTGCACACATGTACATGTACATGTACGTGTAGGCTAGGCGTAGAACACGTACAACGAAAATGTTGATTTAAACTTTTAGGCGGGGACAAAATTACTATCAGTAAGCTAGCGGGCGAACTAAAAGGATAACCATTATTTTAAGGAACGGTATGAACAGTACATGGAGGATGGTTAAGTTGCAGTTGGGGGAAATGAAGCATGCATGCATGTCAATTTGTATGGACGGTGTACATATCCGCATGCAAGTGTTGCTTGGTAAGTCACTACTGGTACTGGAATAAATCGCGTATTTTGTCACAACAGGATTAAACCATAGCCTAATTAATAGACTGCTATACATGTAGAGCATTACATCCTACCTTAGACTGCACTGTCCTTGACCTTGATGTTCTTGACATTCCCGCCGTTCACGTCACACGAGTTCAACGGTAATTCTCATTTTCGAGATTTGTTTTGGTATTTAACGAGGAAAAAAAAAGGTTTTGATCCGAGTACCAGCGTGTTATTTACATATTTCATGACCATTCATGCATATTTTTGACAATTTTTTAAACTCCATAAAGCCTCATTTTGATTGTCAAATACGGTGCTTTTTCGTACCGAAGCCATTTGTTTGTGTACACGTTTCTAACCACATGTGATAGTTTGACCGAGCTAATGGCGGACCACGCCTGTAGCAACCGTTGCTAAGTTGCCTGAACAAAACTCGTAATCTTATTGGTCAATGCGCGCGTAGTGATTGACAGGCCGGATCGGTCCATTGTGTACGGCTTTTGTACGGCTATTTGCATACCTGCGTTTGTATTCTATACAACGCGTTACCATAGCCGATACGCCCAAAAAACCGAAACGCATGATGAGCAAATGAGCGCAAACATCGCAAATGCGCGTGCGTATCCGCGCGCTGCAGTTGATTTTGCCGTGACTTTTTTAAACTGACATGACGCGCGTAAAGTTGTTTGCGTCTGCAAGAAAGATGGAACAACGTGAAACAAGCAAATGAAACAGCAGCTGAAACAGTATTAGGCTACAAAAAGGGATCCAGAAAAAGCGAAAATAAAGAAATTAAGAAACTCTCAGAAGAACAAAAAACACTCAACAACCAACTCAACATCGAAAAAGATCCAACAAAAAGAGAAGAAATAAGAAAAGCCAGAAACGCCAAGCTCAACAAAATCCACCAAAGCCTCGAAGAAGAAAAGCACACGAAACTGTTAGAGCAGATAGAAGAAATCGAAAAATCTAAAGAAGACTCCTATAGAATGTTCAAAGCGGTAAAGATAATATCAAACAACGAAAAGAAGAAACCTTTACTCATACAAGGAACAGAGGGACTAACAGCTGAACCCCAAGAACAGGCAGAACTAATAGCGAAACACTTCGAAAACACCTTCAGAGACGAAAACCTAGAAGAAATCAGGAAAATACCACCAAAGGAAATAACACCATCCTTTACAGCAGACGAAGTGAAAAAGGCCATAAAATCGCTGAAAAACAACAAAAGCCCGGGCGGTGACAACGTAAGAGCGGAACAACTAAAATACGGAGGAGACGAAACACCAATAGAAATAGCCAAAATCCTCAACGAGATGGCGAAAACCGGCGAATATCCAGCGGAAATAAAAGAGGGAATCCTGATACCGCTCCAAAAACCGGGAAAGGCAAGAGGACCACTAACCAACCTAAGACCAATCATACTCTTGTCGATGCTCAGAAAAATACTCGCCATATGCCTGATTCGCAGAATAGGAGACAAAATAGACGAGAACATCCCAATAGATCAAGCAGCCTACCGTGCAGGAAGAGGAACCACAGAACACATATTCGCATACAAGATCCTTGCAGAGAAGGCAATAACATCCAAAGACTACGAACTTTACATCACCTTAATGGACATGAGCAAGGCATTCGACACAGTGAGACGTAACACCCTCATAGAAGACCTGGCAACGATTCTAGACCAAGCGGAACTCCACCTCATCAAACTACTGGTCGAAGACGTCACCCTAAAAGTGAGAGTGGGGAGTGAAACATCAGACTCCTTTCCAACTAAAATCATACTCTTGTCGATGCTCAGAAAAATACTCGCCATATGCCTGATTCGCAGAATAGGAGACAAAATAGACGAGAACATCCCAATAGATCAAGCAGCCTACCGTGCAGGAAGAGGAACCACAGAACACATATTCGCATACAAGATCCTTGCAGAGAAGGCAATAACATCCAAAGACTACGAACTTTACATCACCTTAATGGACATGAGCAAGGCATTCGACACAGTGAGACGTAACACCCTCATAGAAGACCTGGCAACGATTCTAGACCAAGCGGAACTCCACCTCATCAAACTACTGGTCGAAGACGTCACCCTAAAAGTGAGAGTGGGGAGTGAAACATCAGACTCCTTTCCAACTAAAATGGGCGTTCCACAAGGAGACTGCCTCAGCCCAATACTCTTCACGCTATACTTGGCAAAAGCCCTGCAAGACCACCCGCAGAGTGAAGAACACACATACGCCAAAGCACCAACAAACGAGAGTACGCACGAAGACCTACCACCGGAAATGAGGGACCACACGTACTGCAAACCACCCGAATATGGCACCATCATCAGGCCAAAGTATGCAGATGACATAGGATGGGCAGCGAGCAACAACAAGTTCAAGATCGAAAAAGAAAAGAACATCACACTTCCGAAGTTGAAAGACAGAGGCCTAAAAATAAACGAAGCAAAAACCGAAGAATACCTGGTAAAGAAGAACGGACCAGAGGACTGGAAGAAATGTAAGATCCTCGGTAGCCTTATGGATACCAACGAAGACATCAAAAGACGAAAACAGCTGACGAACAACGCAATGAAAAAACTTGAACACATCTTCGAGAACAACAACCTCAACATCCAAATGAAGATCAGAGTGTTCAGAGCGTGCGCAGAAAGCATATTTCTATACAACTCGGAACTGTGGACGCTGACCAAAACCGCGGAAAAAAAGATCGACTCGTACCATCGAAGAATACTACGAAAGGCTATAAACATCAAATGGCCAAAGAAAATATCCAGTGAAGACCTGTACAACAAGACAACACAAGAAAAATGGAGCGCAAAAATCAAGACCAGAAGACTGCGATAGTACGGCCACGCTATGCGACTACCAGAAGAAACACCTGCAAAAACAGCACTACGAGAAGTGTACAGAAAAGTGAAAAAGTTAAGAGGAGGCCAAACAATAACCTGGATCTCAGTGCTCAAAAAGGATCTGGGCACTCTAGGACTAACAGTAGAGGGCGCCACCCAACTGGCGCAGGACAGAGGCGAATGGAGGAAGGTGGTGTGGCGATCTAGGGCGCCATGTGCATACGCACTTCGTGCGTGAATGATGATGATAGTAGAGTTCTTGCGTTTTAGACCGTCAATAACCGTCGTACGCAAGCCTAGCCAATCAGCACTTGCGAGTGTCCATGAGGTCAGCGGTGCTTGCGTTCCATCCAATGAACTGTCGGCACTGTACCTTGGCTTGTTGTTATTCGTAATAAGGCCTTGCATACGATATAAATGATTATTCTAATTATTAGTATATACACGCCCTCCTCCCGCTGGTGACTGACACGCCAGATGTGTACAATGGCGCTTACAATGACGCCAGGCCCGCTTCTATTGTTAAAAGGTTCAATGGGATACGTATACATGTACTGTACATGGCGGGAATTTCAATGGGGTATTTTCAACATGCGGGTTGTAATTGTGAGGATCAAACCACTTTAAATGCAGGCAAAACATAGGCCTGGTAATTACTTACACCAAGTATATAAACCAGCTTCCATGCAGAGGGGATGTTTGTCCCTAATGATTATTAGTGCCGTCCACGCAAAAAACAGTTTTTTATTACCGTCAGACATACCAAAACGCGGATGCCTTAACTGGTGTATTCTATTTCCACCCCAGAGATAGAAAAGGGGTATATTAACTCTCACATCAGAACCAATAAACGTGCACCGTGACCCACCCCCAAACATAACGTAAAATGGGGAAACTTCTTCATATGCTGGGTAACTTTGGCAAAAAACAATCTTTTGTTGATGATTTTACTTTTATTTTTGTATTTGGTTTTTATTATTTATGTAAATAAGAAAAACAACATCAAACTGGATTTTAGGTGATTTTTTTAGAAATTTATTTTTCCCAAAGTTTTTTTCTGACCAAAGTTGTATACCCAGCACGATATGTGGCAGAGGGGTACCCCCTCTTATCCCTATACTTTATACGCACTCAACGCTATTGTAACTTACCCCCCCCCCCCCCCCACCCCACCTTGAAACCTAAAAGGAATTCCTGAGATTCCGGGAACACAATGGTCAACACAAAAGAGGGGGGGGGGGGGGGGGGGGGGTTTCTCTGCCACATATCGTGCTTCATATGCAAAGTTGCCCTAACCCTGAATTTCTTTAAATGATTATAAAACGTACAATACGCTTCCGGAAACTTATGATTATAATAATCATGTAGATCGTATGCCAGACCTTATTATGAATAACAATAAGCCACGGTACAGTCCCAATAGTTCATGCATGGAGGTAGTTCATGGAACGCAAGCACTGCTGACCTCACGAACACTCGCATGTGCTGATTGGCTAGTCTTGCGTACAACGGTAATTTACGGTCTAAAACGCACGAACTCTACTTGCACGCGCGTTGCATTTAGAGTACACTTTCAAAATTAAATCCATCTATTTTTATTATGTTCTACAACACGCACATGAATTCAAAATGTCTGCCTACAGAATGGATTCAAAGGATCTCCGCGCGTAAGAATGAAGAGTTAGCGCTCTAGTAATTTAATATAGCTCTATGGTCTACTCATACTGCTGTAAAAGTGCATCAGACATGCGGCATGTCAATTCATGGACTCATTTCCAGGGAGTCCCCATAACAGATTTAATTGAGGCAGCCTGTTGGAAGAATATAATAAAGCTACCTTTACTTAGGTGCCGGTTTTGAGAGACGGGGCAAATTGTTTGGGGCGGGACATGATCCCTGCCCCTCAGTACAAGGCCGGCCGTTTAGTTGAACGACTTCGAAGTAAGTGTCGATCACCAACTCGGCCTCGGTCCAGGAATCATCGGTGCTGAGGTCAATGATAACGGGATCCTCTGTTGCCAATGCAGCGAAGCGGTTGCTTGTTGGTACCAGACCCACTGGGCTGAGAACCGCTGTGCGGTGGCTCGCTGGGCTGGTTAAACGTGTGGTCGTCCATGGGTGGTTCCGGCTAAAAGCACCCGACGGGCGTTCTGAATGACAATGGGCTCATCAACTCGTGGTAGAATGGAGAGCGTCACATTCCTTCTTTAGGTGATCTGTAGTTTCCTATTGGGAACAAGAATATTGAGAAATCTGGCCAGAGAGTGTCGCAATTTAGTCTAAACATTTCTGATCAACTAATTTTATGTAATTTTGGACCTGTTTGATGGCTTGATAAATGACCTGTGGGTGGGTTCAGGGACTTGATCGGGGGTTGTGACACCAGCTATACAGACACATTTCATTGATGTCATCGGATGTTGTTTGAGTGGATCTACGTGATTTAAGTGAAAAAGCGGTACTTTTTTGACGAGTCGCCCGTCTCGTCGCCATCTTAGACATCGTCACGGTACTTCTCCGTCACAGCCTTAACAATCACATTCCTCGCTTGTAACAACTCATCAATGGTAAAATCACTACTAAGCAGTGACCGCAAGGGCCCATACGGCGACACTTGTCCTTTATCTGAGTGTCGAGTTTTGATAACTAACTCGGAGAGCTAATACAGCACACGTCAATTCCGTTGGCAGCCACCAGTCAAGAATCCTTCATAGCACGTCTAGGGCTTTCTCGTAGTCGATGAAGTTGGAAAACAAAGACGAGTTGTATTATATGGACTGTTTCACGATGATGCAAAGAGCAGATCTGGTTAGTGCATGAGCGATCTCTTCGGAAATCCTTTTTTGTTTTAGTCTCGGAGCTGTTTGTCACTGCTTCCTTGAGCCTCTCCAGGATGATCCGGTTCGGTATCTTTCCTGGCACCGAGAGGAGCATGATCCCTCGATAGTTCCTATAGTCTGTTAGGTCTTCTTTCTTTGGTAACTTCACCAAGTATCCTTCCTTCCACTTATTCGGTAATTCCTCCGTCTCCCAGGTCTTGCCCAATAGCCTATGCATCATTGCTGTTGAAGTATCTATTGTTCTCCCTGATAGCCTCGGTCAGAATTTCATCCTGATCTCCTTTTTGCTTGGGCGTGACAAGTTGACTTGAAGGGCCATTTTAGCTTGTGGTATCCCGATTGGAGTTTGTGGGGCTGGCCGATTCAAGAGTTCTTTACATTGTTCGGCCCACCTCTTCATCTGCTATGTCAGTACCTGGCCATCCTTGTTTTCGATAGGTCGGTCAGTCAGCTGATATTTCCTATTCAGTTTCTTGGTGGTTTCATAATAGCTTCCTCATGTCCTTTCTTGCAGCTGCTTCTTCTGCCTCTCACTCCAAGGTGTTGATGTCATGTCTGCTCTGATACTTTTCTTGGGCGTTTGCTTTAAATGTGTTGCTCTTGTTCGGCTGTTGTTCAGGGCCTGTTTCCTTTCTCGTCTCTTCTGAACTTTCTTCCGGGTTGTGTCTCACTGAGATCTAGTCTTTATACTTTGCTCTCTTCTCCCCGTTGTCTCATTGGAAGCATTCTGGTGTTTCTCTTTGTGTCCCATCCTTTTTTAAATTTTGGCTTCACTCTGTGACAAGGTGGTAGTCTGAGGCTGCGTCTGCTCCTCTCTTCACTCTCACATCCAAGAGTGACCTTCGAAATCTCTTCCCAATACAGATAGTCAATCTGATTATCTGTCTTATGGTCCGGTGAGATCAAAGTGGCCTTATGTATCCTCTTGCGTGGGAATACTGTGTCACCAATTACCAAGTTGTCCATTGCGCATAAATCGGCAAACATCTTTTTGCTGTCGTTCATCTGGGACAGTTCGTGAATCCCCATCACTTCTTTATATCCCCTGTTTACTGTTCCGACTTTAGCGTTTAAGTCAGCCATGTATTGTAATGTCTTTGCGATTTGTTCTGTCTATGGTAGCCTGGAGTTGACAGTATAACTTCTCCTTGGTCTCCTCATCCAGTCGTCATTAGTTGGCGTATAGCACTGGATGGCCTGCAGTACTATACTCTTCTTCTTTGTACGGAAGGATGATGAGGTGATCCTCTGCTTCCCATCGTAGAAGGGCCCTGTTTGCTTCTTTTGTAAGCATGATCACCATTCCCTAGGTGTGTGGTGCATTGTCCCTTTCATGTCCGAAATATAGCAGAGCTTCTCCAGATTCAAGTCTCTTGGTGCCTGCTGCAGTCCACCTGGTTTCGCCAAGTCCTATATAGGATGGTGATGTTGTACCTCCTCATTTATGTTGCTATCTGTGCGGTCTTCCCTGCTTCGTATAGGGTTCTTACGTTCCACGTACCTCTAGTTCAGGGCCGATATTCACAAAAGCCTGCTTACTTAGCAGCCAACTAGGTCTTAGCAGCCTGCCAAATCTGTAGTGTTATGCTCCGTGGTTACCAACTAATTTTGTATGTATGAAATCTTGCTGAGAATGTTGCCGGCTAGTTGGCCCCATATATTTGAAGCACACAGATGAGACATTTTTGGCAGTTTGTAAAACAAAAAACAGGAAAATGTAAATTGTTATCTCTCATCGAATGAAACTATTCTTTCCATTGCACGAACGTGAAACATTCAATATTGGTTTTATAGGCCTACAACACCTGAATAAATCCTCGCCATCTAATTGGTCAGAGCGTGACCGTGCAGTATAAGTTATATTCACCGTTAAAAAGAACCGTAATAATATTACCTGTTTTTGGCGGTGCGGCCGTTCTGTACCATGGATGGAACGAATACCAGTTCGCGCCGGAGGGCAATATACACGCAAAGTTTTCCCCAGATTCAAAACGGATGACGCATAAACACGTCACGAGCAAAGCCAGAAATGTCTGTCAGCAGCGAGCAAGGATGGAAATGCGTGGGTGTGCTTCCTTGTACCATCAGCCTGAACCCGCCTCGGATCGAGTTTCGTTATCGTTAAAAATAGTCCCGCGCCTCGGCTCGGTGATGTTAAAATAATCCCGGCGCAAACTGGTTAAATGCACATGATCAACAATGAATCAGAGAAGTTATTGCGTAATTATCACGATTAACCTTACCTCATAGTCATACCACAGCACAGATTTGTATTTTTGTTTTATTTAGTACTGTAACTTGTACTTTTAATTTAATATTCGTGCACATTCAAACATGATGCAATTTATGTACAAAGATTACGCTATACATAAATACATGTTTGTTTACATCTAAACAGCAACTAAACAGCCACTGAACAGCCCACTATAAACGCTAGAAAGTGTTCTCATTACTATTTACATGCGAACATTTTTTATATAAATTGTTAGGTTCATCTTTTCTGAATCACCATCAATAAAAGTGACCCTGTCAAAAAAGAAAAAAAAAGAAAAATGTAATTATTAAAGACATGAATTCTTCCAAATAAGCACTTGGGGAGACAAATTAGCGTAAATTGTTAGGTAATAAGGAGACAGTGGCACTTTAGGGAGATATTTCAGTGTCTCCCTAAGTGTCTAGCTACCCTAAAAAACAATATTTGGGAGTTATTTTTGTCCCAGAACGACAGAATTTGGTCTAAATAGCATAAATCTCGAAGATCTTTATAGAGAAAAGGGTTAGGTTAAACAAGTTAGGACTGTTTTAAGTTTGTGTACATCTCTATGGGATTGTCCCCCTAAGTGCCTATTTGGAGTTAAATAACTAAACTATCAATTCATTCATGGATAGAAACTGCATACAATGAATAAAATGCCTAGTTTCTGAACATAGCTAATTAGAAGATTACGGTATTTAAAAAAAAACCAAAAAACTCCAGCAATTCATTAGGTTTTTAAAAGTAGTATACACCATTTGCAAACATAAAAAACACTACTACTTGAATGAATAGTAGCAAAGTTGTAGTCGAGTACTTTCCGAGTACTTTACGAGTACTTTGTTTACTACCAAATATTAAGCATTTTGTTGCAAATGCATAAAGATACCGTCTAATCAAAGTTTTATGACAGAAGTACTTAGAATGCCTTTGTCTTGAAATCTAAATTCATTGAAGATTCTGATTGTCTTAATTTGTAACAAGTGTTTAATTTCTTTAGCAAAGTATTTACTGTCCAGTGTCTGTATTATTTTAGCTTCATCTACAATCTATATACCAAACCATCTTAATATCTGGTAGTTAAGCTGGTACTCGGAAAGTACTCGAACACTGAATAATAGTCTCAAGCATCCTGTGAAATTATGGCACCTGGTGTGCTATGGTTTTTAAGAACACCAGCAATCGTTAGAAATACCTGACAACTTAGTTTTTGCTAGACCACATTTTATTTGCAATACACATCTGTGAATGGGTGAACGCCAACTGGTTTGGTTTCCTAACCCGATAATTCGCTGACGTCTATAAATTGCTTTCTGTTTCGTCTGAAGAAAGTCAATGATTTAGACTCCAAGAACTGAGCTTCCAGTATATATGAACACAAAAGTAAAAAAAGTCAGCCGTCAGCGTCACAATATTTACTATTGAATATTAATCCTAAAACCCATCCATTTTTGAATATTACAGCAAAAGCAAATACATGTAATGTATACTCCCTTTAAGTGAGAGAAAACAAACATTTTAAAACTATCAGTGACGGGCATTACATTAGTAAGCTGTAGACTGGGGTAGATATTGCATTTTTAAAGCATACAGCTCGCCCGTATTTCGTACGCACCCCCCCCCCCCCCCTCCCCCAACTAAATTGACTACTGTGCATAGTAACAACAATCTTCACTTCCAACATGAATTTCTACACAAAGATGTAAAGCCAGTATGTGCACAAAAAAACAATATCAAGATTTGTATTGGTTCAACTGATTTCACTAATCTTGGTGGTAAAGTGTATCTGATAGCACAGTGCCCCTCTGTTCACACCAAAATAAGGACAATTCTAAACAAATGTACATACAAGTTTTTACATAAGGTGATGTGTGATAAGTTTCCTTTGATACATGTTAATAGTGTACATAAACAGAAGAGTAGGCATAGATGGACGGAGTTTAAAAACAAAATCGCAGTATTTGTTCCTTCTCGTGAATATATATATTTATATATATGTGTGTATTTCACTCTATATATTTACATTGATTTCATATTCATTGCAAACCAAAATAATTTAATAAAACAAATATAATAATGATGATTGTACATCATACCCGGAGCAAGGTGCATGATATTGTCGAATCATGACTTTTGTCGAATCATGACACGAGGTTGACCTCTGAACTTGACCTCTGTGAAACACAGGTGTCAAAGTACACTCACAAAGGTCACGATTGAACATCCGGGCACAACCTTAGCCGCGGCTATATGACTTTTACGTGTGGTTGGTTTTGTTTTCAATAATACTTTATTTTTACGGAGATCTGAATCAAGAAAGCAAACGGCCAAAAATATAGAGGATTCATTCAAACTTAATTTTACAATAATGAAAACATGCAATACTGTCTAAATTATTGAAAGAAAAAAAAAGAAAAAAAAAAGTTTGACCTGAGCATACAAGTTGCAACGTTAATTTTCACTACGGGAAGAGAAAGCTCAGCCCCCCAAATAATCTCTATACTGCATGTCGGTGCGCAGAGGTACGTAGGACCATATAGGAACATATCAGAGAGGTTTAGCAGCACGTATTAAGGCCGGTTCATACTTTCCGCAAAAGCGATTGAGATACGAATTTGACGTCACAAAGAAATGTGTTCAACTTTTGCGATTTCGCATCGCGAAAACTCCCCCTGACGTCACAAATTCGCGTTTGCGTTTGCTTTCGCGCCGAGTATGAACCGGCCTTTATGCGAACGTCAACGCGAGCGCGCAAGACATATTAGGGCGGCCGGTATATAGGCTGGGGCCAATTTCATAGAGCTGCTAAGCACCAAAATTTGCTTAGCATGACAATTTGTCCTTGGCAAAAACAAGGTTACAGACCAAATTTCCACCTGATCTTTATTGTTCTGGATTGATAATCAGCTGGTTTTTTTGCTTAGCATGAAAAACACGTATACTTTTGGCTGGTAACCTGTTTTTAATGAGCAAGACTTTTTGTGCTAAGCAAATGTTTTTGCTTAGCAGCTCTATGAAATTGGCCCCTGGTCGAACAGAAATTACGCGTTGACGTTTACGGTAAACGTAACTTCAAGGACCACTGATAAGGAGCTTCAACGTGTAAAGGCCGGTTCATACTTCACGCGAAAGCGAATCAACGTTTATGACGTCAATAATTAAAGTTTCATTGGCGCGTTCTCCGTTACCTTAACGAATTCGCTTCGCAGTGACACTTGCGTGAAGTATGAACCGGCCTTTAGGCAATACTTGAACTACTTTGTTCTGACGCTGTTCTGTTTACTGAAAGGTAGATACACAAGTTTACACAAATATTATTTTTCATTTTAATTTACAAAATGTAAACGATATGTCAAATTAGAGAAAAAGAGAACCACACTTTTTAGCTACGTCATACGTACGTCATTCCATTGTTCACGTTTACGTGCTAGTTTTTCTAAAAACAGACTACATGCAGTATATAAGGCGGTCGCATAAAATCTATATTTCTTTGATTTCGACATGCAGTACAAGGACTTTGGGGGCCAAGCTTTCTCTTCCCTTTCTTTTCTTTAATAATGTAGACAGTCGTGCATGTTTTTTTATAAATTGTTAAATTAAATATCTCCATATTTAATGCGGTTTAAAAGTTCAGCAGCCGATTTCACAAAAAGTAATACGTAGCTTGCGCCATTTTTAAAAGCGGCGTAAGTCTTACGCAATTAACAAAGTTGCGTAGCTGTGCCATTTCCTGACGGACCATTTCACGAAACTTGGCGTAGCTGCGCAACGTTTTAAACAACGTTTACAACGACTGTTTGCGAATATTTGTGTTGATTCACGAAATCGTCGTTGTACGTATCACCTTCGCCCGTCATTTTGAATCGTGCGGCAACGTTAACAAATTTGTCACGGGCAAAATAATAATTCCTTTACTTTATTCATAAAACTGTGAGTGTCTTTTATAAAGCTTAATAGGTTGAGCAATGACGGGCTTCACGTCAATTACGATTTACTGGTAAAATAGGTCATTTGCAGTCGCTACGCCACGTCTCACGCCACGTAAATTGCCATTTTGTTGCGTAAGCCGCGGACTTACGCACTGTCAAACTTTTGTGAAACTGTCGTAAGCGAAATGTTGCGCAGCAAACAAAAGTGGCGCATCTAACGCTATAAATTGTGGCGCAAAGGGGCTTGCGCATTGCGTAAGGTTTCATGAAATCGGCTACTGATCTTCGTAAAAACGAATTATTATAGACAACACCAACCACACGAACAAGTCCTATAGCCGACGGTTCGAGTGTGCCTAGACGCGTCCTTTTTACAAGTTACCGTAGGACTGTTGCATTCGGCCAATCATTGGTGTGATGCTTGATTAATGCTGGTTCAAGGGACATTTATTCGCTTCTTCTTGAAAGCCGGGCAAATACTACAAAATAATGCCCTCCACGTGATCGAGTCTCGACCAATCAGAAGCCATCAACTCTCCTAGGTATTTAATGATGTACGTTAACGTGAACCTAAAACCAACTTTAAAACTAAAAAGTCTGACCTTTTAATAAGTAGCACTGCTTTGAATACAAGTCTAGAACTGACTGATGCTCTCTATCACAATTAGTTTGGTCCGATTTGGCCGACCAGCATTTGAAAAAAAAATGACTTTCTTTGCAAATACTTCTCCAAATTTGTCATATGTATTTAGTTTTTCTGTATTTTCTTTGCAATTGATTACACATCTGTGAAGGGGTACAACTAATTATCTGACCTTAAAACTCCCCAGTGTCTATAAAAGAAAATGATTGTTTTTCTCGATTTTTCCAGCATCTACAACCCAAAACGTTAAATAAGTCAGTGTAACCATTTTTGCTAGAACATATACTGACCCCCAAATCCACCCATTCCTGAAAATTACAGCAACAGCAAAATGATGTACATTCTTTTTAACAAAAGACACAATCGATAGAGTACCACACATTTGTAGTATCTACACTGGTTATTCGATTTTTGAACTTCAAACAGTTCTCAATTTTTTGAAAGCCAGAGTGACAATTTTGACGTGAATCCAGGTTAAATATCCAAACAAAAGTGCCGAAATTGCTTACTAAAGCTCTGTTCTTGTCAATAATTATGGAATAATTCTGAACTAAATTCTGAACTGACTTGATTAGATTACAACCCTGCAAACAGGTCAGTGTAACAATATTTGCCTTAAAATACTAACACCCAAATTCGTCGATTTCAGAAAATTACAGCAAAATGTAAATGTTGTATTATGTGCTTGTTTCCTTTTGCGATCTGATCGAAACACAAAAGAAAACAAAGGGAACAAAAGATCCTTGAAGGACGGTTTCTTTGTCCTCGATCGCCAGGATAAGCGCTAAGCAATGGGGTTAGGTTTCAGTAAAGGAATAAAGGAAAACACAATAGGGGATCCTCGGTCGTAATGGCAATTCACGAATGTGTGGGTTAGTCCATAAGGCCAGGGTCCCAAAGTGTTACATATTTTGGTGTCCCGCTTATGCTTCTCTCTGTAATTTCACACATTTCCCTTTCAGGTGTCAGTGAAATTGACTTTAAACTTTTTGATTTTGTTTAATTGCTTTATGTAATCGCTATTGGAGATAGAATTAAGGCATCAAAGAATGTGTCCTAAAATAAATTATGTCAAACGTACAGTATTAAAGGGATCGTACACGTTTGGTAATTGGAACCCATTGTTTGTTTCAATCCTATATAGTTATAGATATATACCATAAAACTAACCTGTACAAATTTCATTTCAAAAGGTGGTAGCGATTTTGAGATATTGCCGAAAATCTGGAGCGGTTATGTTCACGCAGGAAGAATAATCTGCATTGGAATACACAGTCTGAGAAACGTCACTGCAGTAACGCTTCTCAGATTCAAATTTTTGGGGATAAAAAGTGATATATTTTTTCATAACCGCAGTACTTCGAAGTGAAAAGTTTCTAAAAATGCATTATACTATCCAAAGCTGCTGTACTTCTTACCAAGTAAGTTTATATTGCCATTAATTTTTGGAGTAATTACCAAACGTATACGATCCCTTTAAACCGGGACACACAAAACAGACCCCTTGTTTATGAGCAGACGCATATGGGTCATTACATTTTTTATCCAATCCTAACAGATTGAAACATATCTCCTCATTCGTTTTGGGGCAGTGTATAGAAAAAAAAAGAATAACAATTTTAATGTGTGAAGGTTGTTTAGTATACGAAGGTTCTTAAATTTAGAACATTTCAGTCTAAACAGAAATATGAAGGTGATCACTTTGTCAGCTATTAAAAACAACACTCAACTGGTTTTTCCAAGGAAAACATTTGAATCATGTCCAATTTGATTCCATTTGGTAATAGAGGTAGTCAATAAAGTGAAAGGAACAACAACTTTAACTAAGTTGAATACTTAAAAGGGAACACAACAGCTTTTTCTCACCACAATAACACTTTAAAGTATTTCAAGAAAAATTTCAAATTTGTGTAATATATATCTATTGCAATATATAAATATATTGTTTGTTTGTCTGGTTTATGTACATATGTAAGTTTTTTGGTTTCACCGGTGTCATACAGAGAGGATTTCCATCAAGGTGTTGCGTTGTTTAGGCGGCAGGCTACTGGCGTGCTGGATCAGCGCATCGCCCATGGTGCTGTGTAACTCCTTGGCCAGCTTGTTGACGGCTGCCCGTAGGTTACCAGTTCCGCCGGGTACCGCCCCGCTGCCTGTCAGGCTGCCCAGGAGATGCCAGAGGACGGGCAGAACGTTACGGACCACCGTTTGCTGCTTGCGGGGGTACACCTGCGTTGAGAGATCTGTGGAGAGCAGAGGAGCAGATGCATTTTATAAATAATGAATTGTTGAATGGGATGGTGCCATACTAGTTTTGCATTCTAGCCTCACTTTCATTTTGTTTTCTTCAAATGTGGCTTAACACAATAAGGTATGTTTAATCACAAATTATAAATTATTCATCAGAGTAGACTGGTATTAATTTGCAATTAACTTTCGGCCATTTGTATCCACAAGTTTCAAAAATGAAGATTTTACCTCACTTTTAATTCAATATGGCCGACTCGTGAATAAAGCCCATGAGCAATTCCAAGCAAACAACAAGCAAACATTTCAAGTTCAAATAACACACATAGGTTTATCATTTTGACAATTTTGTTTGTTACAGGTCTACTTTTACTGTAGCAACCTTTAACCAGTTCGCGCCGGGATTATTTTAACATCGCCGAGCCGACGGGCGGGATTATTTTTAACGAAACTCGATCCGAAGCGGGTTCAGGCCGGCCTTGCGCACTGCTGACATACATTTCCGAACTTGAACTTGGCGTGTTTATGCGTCATCCGGCGCGAACTGGTTAAAGGTAAGATACACCATTGGTAATTGTTTGAATTATCATGAATGGGTAGATTTGGGGAGTTGTATTTTATAGTAAACATCGTTTAACTGACCTGTCCGAAGTTTTACAATCATGGATGCCGAGAAAACCATGAAAAACAGCGTTTGTTTTAAACCGGCATCGAACAGTTATTTGTAGTTATTTTTGTTTTTTCGCAATCGCCGTCTGGCGATCGCAAATTTTCCTTAAGAAAATCCAATTTTTCAGAAAAATTTGAGGATATCTAGCGCAATCATTATGCTGGATGCCTAGAATCCTTATTTACTTTCAAATAAGTAAGATATTTCTTAATAATTCGGAAGTAAATATTTTCTATATCTGCAAACAGTGTATCCTACCATTAAATAAAGCAACAGAAAAACAAATTTTCATCTTAAATGTAAGGCATCCTGGAAAAATGAGACTGGGCATGAGGAATAGTGCAGAAAACAGAAAAAATTGTGAATAATGGATGATTTTTTGTTTTCAGAATTATTGATATTTGTTTTTATCATATTTTATCATATCAACATGTACAAAACTCAACTTCAAAAGCTTTTTTTCTCATTGCCCATTAGTATACAATGACAAGAAGTAGACAAATTCGCAAGAACAAAATTTCACAGTCTCCCAACAGATAGAGCACAGACATTTACACAGGTTCCACAACTAAAAACGTGGTTTTTAAAACTTGAAACTTACATGCCAGCTTTTCCACCATCTTGGGCTTGACTCTAGCGTTGCCGTACTGTGTGGCTGAGGAGAACGGCTGAATCAAGACTATCTTGTCTGCAATGCAAACGGAAGAAAAAATTGGAGGAGATGAATGGGAATATCAGTCAGGGGAGTTTATGACTTCTGACTAGTGCTCTCGAACAAAGATACTGACAATTCGGAAGATCGCCAACATAGGACAAGACAGCTCAGTTGGTAGAACACCGGTCCGGTATTTCGGAAATCGCAGGTTTAAGTCCCGCTTTGCCAATTTCTTTGTTCACTTTGAGATTTAATACTAGATAGATATTAAAATATTAATAAATGCTTAACAAATGCATTTTTGTAGAATAAACCCATTGCATAGGATATTTTGACAACATTTTCTTGGGTGTAATTGTAATGAAGAATTTGAAGATTACAAATGCAATTCTTGTATGTAACCCTGAAGAATAAGCTGCGACTTTGTTCAATATTCTACCTGATCATCTACAGGTTTTATACAATCTGATAACCAATCTAAATGGTTCCAAGCTACGTCAATTAAAAAACTTATCAATGTATTTTTTTTTTTTTTATTACTTTCAAAAGTGTATCTTGTGAAAATAAATAAAGAGCAATCACTTTGTTTTATATTTAATGATGGGAGACATTGCTCTAACCAAGTAAACATTTTGAACAGGACCAACAATTAATGCTCTTCATAGAGAAAGTACTACCTTTTGCTGATACATACCAACATGCTCTATAATACTGTCCAGTATATCCTCACTGGTTTTGCATATAACAGCATTCTTAGAAGCCAGGTTACCAGACACAACAGGCACCACCCCCGTGACTACGGCGCCAAGGTATTCGCCGAGTCTGGGTACCATATTCAGCATGGTCTGAAGCGCAGCCTGGTTCACTTTGCTGTTGGAGTCGGTCAGGCGGGAGGTAAAATTGTCAAAAATCTACAAGGAAAACATAGTGATGGGTGGATATTAAAAAAAATGGCACTGAAAACAAGTTTACCATACACTAGTTGGAGGAGCCTCTGTGACTTAATACATGTATATTGACTAAATTTGACATGCTAATACAACTATACATGTATATTCCACACTTCCATGCTTAACCAGTTCGCGCCGGGAATATTGTAACATTCACCGAGCCGAGACGTGGGGTTATTTTTAACAAAACTTAATCCGACGTGGGTACAGGCCATTTCCGGCCTTGCTTGCTGCTGACAGATATTTCCGGCCTTGCTCGTTGCGTGTTTATGCTTTATTCGTTTTTAATCTCAGAAAACTTAAACTGCGTGTATATATACGTCCTCCGGCGCGAACTGGTTAAGGGTAGGACACACCATTTGCTGATATTACTACCGAATTATCTAGAAATACCTTACTTATTTGAAAGTAAATAATGATTGTAGGCATCCAGCAAAAGGATTGCGCTAGATATCGTATAAATGTTCTAAAAAATTAATGATTGTCGGACAGCGAACGCAAACAAAACCAAAAACAACATAAGAACCACTACCCGAAGCACGTTGAAAACAAACGCTGTTTTTTTCTTGCTTTCCTCGGCATCCATGATTGTAAACCTTCAAACAGGTCATTTAAACGAAATTTACTATAAAATACAACCCCCTAAATCCACCTACAGTATTCTTGATAATTCAAGCATTACGAATGGTGTATCCTACCTTTAAATGTGAGGGGTTCTGGCCAAAATAAGACAGAACTGGGAAGTGGTTGAAATTAGGGTTTTCAAGCATTAAGAAAGATAAGAAAGTTCTCCTTAAAATACTGTTTGTTGTGCTTCAATCAGACTCCGTTAATACGTTATGCCTGTTTACAATATTTATTTTTTTGAAATGTCACCAACAAAAATATATAAAGTTTTGCACGTGTGATAAGGAAAAAAGGCCAATTGGCTAAACTTTTATTCCACATAAAAACATGACAAAGATTACAAATATCTGTAGTACAATACCTGTACATGTGCACCGGACAATACATACATGTGCGACAAATCCCGAAATGGCCTCACTGGTATTCACTGTTAAGCAGCGAGCGAGCATACAACAAGTGGGCTTTAGTAGCTTTTGGTTCACGAATCCTCATGCTTTGACTTTGTATGTTAGTAACATTGGAAAGGTAGGAACTAGACTAGCAAACATTTTTTGTACCCAGCGTACGGTAAGCCGTAATTATTACACACTGCAACCGTGTTAGGGTTCCAGGTTGAACTAAGGAAACGATGACATGAAACTAGAAATGTACTTGATTCGTATTCTCGAGTACTCGAGTCAAGTACTGAGTACCAAATCATCGAGTTCGTGCACAAAATCGAGTACAAAGAATCAAGTACCTGCCAAGTCCAAACATTTTTTGAGTACTAATAGTCGAGTACAGGCCGAGTACTCGAGTTGTACTCGAGTTGTACTCGGGTACGAGTACTCCAACACTGCTACTTGAGATGCACAAACCTTGACGATATTGGCGGTGATGAGATCAGCGTTGGTCTCCGCTATCTCCTGCACTTGGGTGATTCCCTGAAGTCTCTCCGTCCAATCAGTGGCCGACAGTAATTTGCATAGGTCCTGGACCGTCTCCTGATTGGCCTCTGAGCTGCGGGATGAGTTGCGATTGGTCCGTCGCATGGAGCTGGACAGGGCGTGATCGCTAAGGGGAAAATGAGATAAATTGAACCGATCAAACAACTGCCTTGAGTAATTTCTTTGTTGCTAAACTAGTCTCTTTTGAAAAATTTCAGATTCAACCTAACGCATGCGTGGTCTGTTTTTCACCTGATTGCATCTAGTCGATCAATTACGTCAAATATCTTGTGAGCAGACGACAGCTTTTCACATTGTTCGAAGCAAAATGTTGATACGTCATTTGTATTTGTTATTATTTATTTCTATTAATTTTTTTCTATCATTGGAGAAATTTTTTGTAAACTTTTCTCCCGGCCTTTCCTTCATCTTAAAACCGTGACGTAACTCACGAGTGACTAGAGAAACCATGGTCCTAGGTTGATCTAGTTGAACTAGCCAGTCAAACCACGCAGCGTTCGAGTGACAACTAGACTGACTAATGGTTAAGTCTGTCTATTCACTCTATTCGCCCAAGCGTACTTGCTCCTTGATGCGAACAAAGAGAACCAGTTCAATAAATGAGCGACGATTTGGAATGGCACAGTACTGCAACCCAACTCTAGTTTCTGGCAAAAACAATATTCACTTTGAAGACAGGCTGGCCTCTAGTCTGTTCATTATCAATACTGATTGTGGCTAGTAATATTTCAACAACTGAACACTGGCGGGGTTTTTTCCCAGCCAATATCTCATAAAAAAATGAATGACATTTGTCTTGCTGGAAAAAATAGCAACCAAAGGCCGTCAGGCTAGCTGCGATCATATTATGCGCTCCCACTGCATCCTTGAAAAATTACTAGATCGCAGCGAGAACTATTCAGGTAGGTTGCCAGATAGGCGCCAGAGGGTCTTAATGGTCTCTGATGAGTGCCAAAGTTTTTTAATATGCTTAAAACAATCGCAACACCTCTGCGTTCTGGCCAGGGCACTGTAATGACGCAACTCAGGCACTGTGTGAGCATGAATCGTGCAACATTTACGTGGCAATGACGCAGCCTAGGCACAAGGTAGTCGATGTGGTCTCCATGACAAAGTAACTCGACAGTGTTGCGCCAGGGCTACGTTACTGCCACATCAAAGTCGCTCTCCTTGCGTTCCTATGATGTCCTAGTGGCAATGATAGGGGCTTATAATGAGACCAAGCGTCGCCTGCCTGGGATCACGCTGGTTTTCTAGAGAGACCAAATAGCTCATGGAACGTGCAAATAGTTGTCAATACACCTTCACCATGATAAACTTGTACAATAAAGCTGAATCGTGATGAGTACAAAGCGAAAATGTAAATGCTTGTTCTCCCCTAAAACGTGTATGGAGTGGTCCAAATTTCCAGGTCGGCAACACCGACCATGTGTGCGTGGTGGCAAGCTAGCTCGCTACTGCATTATTAAGGGAGCTTACCAATTCGTCCTTACCGTGCGACCCAGAGGAAGTTCGCTGGAATCCGCGAACTTTTTTAACAAAAGAGCCCTTGACAACGCCGACAGTTCGCGACTAGAACGTTGTATGCAAATCTGAAAACATGAATATTCTGTTCTCTCCGCGTTCGTAACGCAATACCCAAATTCTGTTTAGGTCATTTACATATCAATGTAAACTGGAATTCCCGACCAAAATGCGATCGGAACGGTCACCTCCTTGGATTGGTTGGCTAATTTAAATATCAATGCATGCTCGAAGGTATGGCCAAACCGCGATCGGAACGGTGGGCTCAAATATAAAACCATGTATATTGATAGCCAGCCCAAAATAGCTGGAGAATGTTTTCTCAAACTCGCCATTGTGTACTTCTTTTGTTGTGTAAATTGTTGCATTCCACCACGGGCAGATCGCCAGCAATGGCAGGCAGAACGCAGATCCGGAAGGTGACAAAGAAAAGGAAACTGTAAAGGAATTTGAGGAATTCACATGTGTTCAATGGTACACTCTGGAATCAGTCCAAACCTCTACAATGTTTCTATTTTAATGGTATACTAATTTTAATGTTCAGATAGGTTTACACTTAAACAGATTTCGATTTCGACAACGGGAACTTTTTGTCCGCTGTCGATGTATTGTTATTTGTGGTATAATTGTTTAAATTTCTTTTCTCGTCTATAGATTCCGGCAGACATACGAAGCCTGCTACATGTACAATTATTTGTTTTATGCTGCTGACGGACAAATCTTTAAAAATATATATATTCAGGTTTAATAGCCGTTTGACCTATTTAGTCTTCATGCGTCTGGTTTTAGGGGTGGCTTTTGTCGGGTTTCTGCCGAGATTGCGTTCATGGGACTGATTATTAGTGGACGTGTGCCCTCAAGTAAGAAATGTTGTGTTTGCTCGTAGCGGCCGCTAGTTTCTCACGATATGAATTTTCTTATTTTAAATATTTTGGGGGCTGTAAAAAGTTATTAATTACTAAAAATGGCGATATGAAAATATCGAAAAATTGTCTATTCGATATTTTATGCCTAAGTGAGTTTTGCGATTTCACAAAAGACCATGAACACTACCTGTTTCAGGAAAGGAATAATTTGCATTATTTTTTTTATTTTTTTTTTTTACGAACAGAAACTTCTCTTAACTAATTAATATTGCAAAACTCAGTAATAACTATTTTTCCTAAAAGTTTCCACCATTTAAGAAAATAAGAATTTCTTCTTTTCTCTGATACCTTTATCTTGCATATTCTATGCATCTCCATGTTTCAAACTGCTAAACAAAAAAAAGGACCGGGACCAAATTCACACACGATTATAAACAGCCATTTTACACGATTCGAAAAATCCCGCGGGCCTATCACCGCAACCTGTACCACGCAACCTACATTTACATTGCACATGTACACCTGCTATGCATAGTCATTGCACAACTGGTGACTACCCCACTAGCGAAAGCACGCGGGCCGTTTGTCCAAACAACAAGTAGGCTCCATCACCATTGCCAAACTACATGAACAAAGCCAAAACGAAGACGGGGTTTGGAAAACGGCCTTGGGGAATCCCCGCTGGCACGCAATAATTCAGAAGATTGCTACACTGTTGCAACGGGGAACACGACGACAGTTTACGTATGAGTACTCTGAGACTGCAGACGCATAAAAGCACAAAATCATGTGTGAACAGCCGTCCACAACTCTAACCGATGCTTTGTGCGGGAAACCTCTTGGCCCATCGCCAAGTAATGACCGTGGGAACTTGGTGCAAGAAGGCAGATTGTCATGGAGATGAATTCTAGCGCCAATGAGACCATTGGCCTGAAGATGCTAATAAAGGCCCAAATAGGGCACGAAAAACAATGATGGTTGCATAGCAACACTGTTGTCAAGGAAACCATGCGACGTACAGAACAGTGTATGCTTTTAAATATTTATGTTCAGTTTCTGCCTATACGTAAATATGTTACCTACATCTTTTCTTTAACTTCTAATTGACAATAATAATCGTTGAAATAGGCTAATTCTTTAATTTGAGACTGTTTCATATTCCTCTAAGAATTTGTTTGTAAGTGTTAAGTTGCTTTTGTTCTTGATATTCACTGACGTGGCACACTTAGATTTAGGGACGTACTCGGCCGAGTTTGTAACCAATATCCGGTCCAGACGCCAGCGGTTTATTTTATATATATTTTAAGTTTCGGACTATAAAACCTGGCATAGTTGCCGTCTCATATTCAATATGGGAATGGATTTAGTCTTTATAATTTCACAGGACGTCCAACCGTTGGAATCGCCGGTTTATACTCACTCACTCACAGCTCACTCATAAAAACGAAACTGACAGATAGAGGGTATTAACTATAATAATACAAAACTGTCTTTTACAGTATTTCAACATGCCTTTAAAATAAAATATAATTACTGCTTTTAATAATTCAATGTCATTGCGAAGCGAATTCGTCAATGTACGGAGAACGTCACAATGAAACATTAACTGTTGACATCCTAAAATTCTTATTCGGTTTCGCGTGGAAAGGACATGTATGAACCCGCCTTTACGCGCGCGAACTGAATTTGACATCACAAATATTGTAGGTTTCCTATAAAACGTTTGCGAATTCAAAGCGCAAAATTGCCACAACGTCACAAGTTCGTGTTCGCGCCGACGAACCGGCCTACAAGTTCGTGTTCGCGCCGACGAACCGGCCTACAAGTTCGTGTTCGCGCCGACGAACCGGCCTACAAGTTTGTGTTCGCGCCGACGAAACCGGCCTCTTTATTTTTAACAAGCAAGGTTTTGAACATGTTCAGTACGCAGACAGAACGTGGTATTTAAATGTCGAGTATAAACAGGCCTCACCGTTTCGATTCAACAAGCAAGGTTTGAATGTGTTCAGTCCGCGGACAGAACGCAGTATTTAAATGTTCTCCGTGTCTCATGTTTATTCATAAGATGAAATTTATCAGCAACAATAGCGCCCGATCGGGCTAGCTTATTAACTTCGTTGCGCTCGGGTGCGCACGTGCGTGCAGTTCGCGAACTTTCCTGGCCCCTTGGCAACGGCAGACTTGTCGGTAAAAAAGCCGACTTTCCGCGGAATCACGGTAAGGAGGAATTGGTAAGCTCCCTAATGCATTTCATGTACATGTAATGTACAGTTTGCACACTACACACGGACTATTGTTTGTGTGCAAACGGAGAATCCACGCTCAGTCATGGTCTCAGTCAGCTGGACGAGTGTGGTATTTCCGGTTAAAATAGGTTGGCTCATTTGTGTGTCTACGCTCGGGACTGGGACCGGGACCGCTTATGTTTTATATTGAACTTAATGGAACCGAGTCCGACTCAGAACCGAGTCTTTTCACGGAGCCTGAACAGAGTCCGAAATTTCTGGAACTGCCCAAGCTTAGTATTTATACAGTGCTAGTGACGTCACGTGAGCGTATTTTGGTCATACGCGACGAGAGCTACTAGGATGTATCAACAGCGAATAGAGCTTAGTGCAAGCGCAGTGACAGCACAGCGCCAGTGACTAGATCGAGTAATTGGGCTTGACGGAGGCGCATAGAGAGCGAGTTCAGCGCACTATAAGCGCGGGATAAGTGCAGTAGGAGCATAGATTGAGATACTTTCTGGCCACTTAAAACAGAAAATTGTGATTTTCTTGCTAATACTAACTGCAATTGTTCATTTTATTAAATATATATTTGGTCGCCGTAAGGGTTTCTATGAGAAAATTCTAAACGATATTTTTTGGGATGAAACTCAAAAATAGCACAGGGATGGCACTTTAAAGGTAGTGTACACCATGGGTGGATTTGGTGTATTTTATAGTAAATATTGTTTAACTGACCTGTTCGAAGTTTTACAATCATGGATGCCAAGGAAAGCAAGAAAACGGCGTTCGGCGATCTTATGTTGTTCTTTTTGTTCGGCGATCAAATTTTTTGTTGTTGATAAAACATTTTTCCTATCACCCACAAACTGTATTTCGACATCTTCCCAGTTCTATCACAATTTGGAAGAACGCCTCACATAATACATGCATTTGAATAGTACACGGTAAAGGGGCCACACAGACAGGAAATGAGGTAATTTAAGGTTAGTTAGTATGAGGTTAGTACATGTACCTACCTGCCTGCAGGTTCTACCTTCTCTCTAGATGCTGGGCTGGGGCCTGAATTGTTGCGTGTGTTGGAGTGACTCCGACGGACACGAGCCGATGAGCTGTCTTGAGGCAAATCCCCGGGGCCCTTGTACAACACACACAAAAACGACTCAAAGATTACAACGATATCAACCCCAAAAAGGGTGCACTCAAATTCAGAATTCAAAGACTGGATTTGCTTAAATATGATTGGTAAAGTCTTGTAAATGCCTTTGGTTAGAATGTTTCAATCTAACGCCACTTGTTTTCATTACATATCGTCCCAATGATGGTTGGTCATTGTACAAAAATTGTAAAGACACAAAACTGAGTCTGTTTTATTGACCCACCGCTTGCTGGCACATGGACTTTTGTGCGTGAATTTGTGTCTCAAAATGTGGGCGTTCCCAATTGATTTGTGATTGGAGACGCAATTCAACAGCAATAGGTCAATAATGTGACCGGCTCAACAAAAAGGTGTATTATGTCGCAAAATAAAAATAATTGAGTTATATACATGGTTGAAAAGCGCACAACGTCAGCTTTTATTTGGTATATAATATAGCTCTATAGCCCCTCTTATTATGGAGATATGACGTGTTTCCATATTGATTACTTCCTTGGAGTTCAAATTACACAACTGAGAAAACGGGCTTTGAAATAGCCGGCTCTGTTGTACTACAACAGAACGATGCACACAAAATGGTATTTTTTCCCATTTTATTTATCAAAATCAACATTGCTTTGAATGAAACCTGAAACTGTAGGTATTGAAGATGTCATTCATGACAAAAAATTAAAATCACATTTTGATGAAATGTTTACCCTCTCAATGTTCAGCGGGCCATTACATGATAGTGCAGAGTGCTACTTAATACACCTTTTTGTAGAGCCAGTCACAATTAAACAGTAGGTTTACGACCATTATCCAATCATAGCGTCTGTTGAAAATCACATAATATTCCAAATCTTGGACAAATAAAAAACATTTCAAATACCCAGATTTGTTTTACAAATATGCGCCCTGTTCGTTAAAAGGCAATACGCAAAAACATGTCAAATTATACACAAACGCTCAACCAAGCCCGTCTAGCATAGTTTGTTCTGTTCATGTTTCTTAAGTTTTTCCTATTATCGAATGGTGAATGGGTCTGGGGAGTTTGCATTATTCAGATACGTGTTATAACAAGCAACTGGAAAATAGGAAAAGCTATTTTTTTCCTTCTTCACTTTTTGCAAGAGGGGCCATGTGGGTAAAGGGTTAGTGTTTTAATTTATTAATTGGGTACCGGTTCTCAAATTACCACCGTAAATTATATGCAGACCCCTACAATTCAGTAGAAGAATACAAATAGGGAGCTGCGTAACACTATTACAATAAACATGTAATGTAAACCCTTCAGATTTGCTCACTTTGAGCCCTTCTTCAGTAGTTTTGTTGTTGATATATACAAATGGTGTATACTACTTTAACCAGTTCGCACCGGATGACGCATATAAACGCAAAGTTTTCCCCAAATTCGAAACGGATGACGCATAAACACGCCAAGTTCAAGTTCGGAAATGTCTGTCAGCAGCGAGCAAGGCCGGAAATGCGTGGGTGTGCTTTCCGGCACTATCGGCCTGAACCCGCTTCGGATCGAGTTTCGTTAAAAATAATCCCGCCCCTCGGTTTGGTGATGTTAAAATAATCCCGGCGCGAACTGGTTAAGATAATTACAAATCTGAAGGGACTCACCTTTAGTCGGAGGTTGTCCAGCACTTCTCTCACACCTCTCAAGTCCTTTGCTGGTATGTACTTGTCCATCAGCTTGTTGAATGACTCGTGATGCATCATGGAGTACAGCATCTTGCGGGCATAAAACCTACAAGCAACAGCAAGACAACATGGATCCACAGCTTAGGGCAATGGGCAATTTTCTGTTTAGGAATACGGTCATTTATACACAAAGTGTTGCACTTTTGGGGGGACATTCTGTATAGCGCTGCCTAACAGTTAGCAGCAAAGTTGTGCTTACAACAGCAGAAGAGACTGCTGAGCCAAAGGGGTTCATATATCATTTGTCAGTTGGAGATAAAACAACGTGTCATCTACAAGTTTGGAACGCTCACGCCAACTGGATGTAGAATTCTCTGCATTCAAACCGCAAGTACGGCTCCGATAAAGGCCTAGTCAAATCGAAAATTCAGCACCTATTAATCCGGTGAGCACTGATTTTACATTTTTCATCTATTGTACTACTTTCTAGTAAAAGTACTCAAGGGGTTAGGGTTAATCTGTAGGTCTTGTTTTACCTTTCTCCAATTTCGAACATCTTTGAAACCTATTTCAACCCATTTTTGTTATGTAATCATTCATTCACTGTAACACAACTTAAATGCCAATTTCTTAAGAATCAGTTTCACCACAGGTTGCTGGTCTACTGTACAGTGTAATTGAAAGTTAACAATGAAAATTTTGGGGAAAATTGTAAAATCATTTTCCCACTTGTGAAAACAATTTTCCCACTTGTGTTTCATTTTACTGTACTGTATATATCCATTACTGAGTACCCCTCAATGTTGTATACCATTGGGAAACTCTTGTTTTACAGAATCCAGATCTATAAATATCTAAATTCTTTAAAAACCAAGACTTTACTCTCATTTTGTGATGACAGGTTCCATATAAGTTACTACAGACTTTGAAACCATCATGCTAATTCCAAGTGTGCGTTCAATCTGTGAAACCAACCAATCAAGCAAGAAGGAAGCTAATTCCAAGACTTTGAAAAGTGTTTTGCCAGCTCGTATCGGCAGACAGTTTACTCCAACCAACATACAACAATTTTTTTTTTGTATCAACAATTGAACCAAAAACTCTTCCACGTCCAACAGTTGTTAAGGGCTGAAATTCCTGAATCCATGCCACCATACCTGGTTTCTTGGTTGTTGTCGAGTGCCAAGCGAGCAGCTGTGGGTAGTATCTTGTCTGTGATGTCCTTGACTCCACTCAGCAATCGACCCGGCCCCATCCTGTCGACGAGCGTGTTCAGGTGCATGGCTGCTGTCTTACGTACCACTTGGCTCTTGTGGCTGGGGGTATACAAATGTAGGAGACCAAAAATGTGGTGTCTATCCGGCTTGTAAGTGACTTTGTCATACACGTACTCATGTACATGCACCACTGATTACTAGCGCTCATTGGCTTAAACACTCCATTGAACTCCGGATGAAGTACCCGTGGTTCAAGTTGAAGTGATGTTGGAATGGCCCTTGATTTGAGATTGGATGATTTATATAATTGATTATTTTGTGACCGACTTGTGATGTCGTGTGATTGCCTTTGCGACCGACTTGTCTTGTGATTGACTTGTGACTTACTTGTTGTTTACTCATGACTGACTAGTGATGTCTTGTGATTTACTTGTTATTTACTCATGACTGATTAGTGATGTCTTGTGATTGACTTGTTATTTACTCATGACTGACTAGTGATGTCTTGTGATTGACTTGTTGTTTACTCATGACTGACTAGTGATGTCTTGTGATTGACTTGTTGTTTACTCATGACTGATTAGTGATGTCTTGTGATTGACTTGTTGTTTACTCATGACTGATGAGTGATGTCTTGTGATTTACTTGTTGTTTACTCATGACTGATTAGTGAAGTCTTGTGATTGACTTGTTGTTTACTCATGACTGATTAGTGATGTCTTGTTGTTTACTCATGACTGATGAGTGATGTCTTGTGATTGACTTGTTATTTACTCATGACTGATGAGTGATGTCTTGTGATTGACTTGTTGTTTACTCATGACTGATTAGTGAAGTCTTGTGATTGACTTGTTATTTACTCATGACTGACTAGAGATGTCTTGTGATTGACTTGTTGTTTACTCATGACTGACTAGAGATGTCTTGTGATTGACTTGTTGTTTACTCGTGACTGACTAGTGATGTCTTGTGATTGACTTGTTGTTTACTCATGACTGATGAGTGATGTCTTGTGATTGACTTGTTGTTTACTCATGACTGATGAGTGATGTCTTGTGATTGACTTGTTGTTTACTCATGACTGATGAGTGATGTCTTGTGATTGACTTGTTGTTTACTCATGACTGATTAGTGATGTCTTGTGATTGACTTGTTGTTTACTCGTGACTGACTAGTGATGTCTTGTGATTGACTTGTTGTTTACTCATGACTGATGAGTGATGTCTTGTGATTGACTTGTTGTTTACTCATGACTGATGAGTGATGTCTTGTGATTGACTTGTTGTTTACTCATGACTGATTAGTGATGTCTTGTGATTGACTTGTTGTTTACTTATGACTGATTAGTGATGTCTTGTGATTGACTTGTTGTTTACTCATGACTGACTAGTGATGTCTTGTGATTGACTTGTTGTTTACTCATGACTGACTAGTGATGTCTTGTGATTGACTTGTTGTTTACTCATGACTGATTAGTGATGTCTTGTGATTGACTTGTTATTTACTCATGACTGACTAGTGATGTCTTGTGATTTACTTGTTTAAGACTTGTGGTTCAATTGTGATCAACTTGTGACTGACTAGTGACTGACTTATGATGGGTTTGTGATAACACAGGCTATAACAACTCTTTTGACGTGTATAATGATTTGCCAATGGTTGATAAGCTGAAACATAACGTGGTTCTCCCACTGTTTGTGGCATTCAATACAACAAGAGGCAAAACCAAAACAGTGTAGCAACCAATATTTTCTTGATGTGCTGAACTCTACGTCATCAGTCATTAGACCGACGATGCGCTAGTAAATCTTAGTCTCTAAACTGCTATCCGACACCATGACAGATTTTTGGGCCGTGTTCGGACGTTAGTTAATACCTGACACTGGCACTGATGAGTGCTCCTAGTGCCCTCTGTGGGCTGACGTTCTGCACCATGGAGTCTAGAGTCTTGTCAACGTCTTCCCGGATGAAGGCACTACTCTCCGATGCTTTAGGCAACAGGATCTTGCAGATCTGCTCCAGCTCCTGAAAATCACACAAATTAAAAGGTGCTTTTGCTGTGATTTTCAGAAATGGATGGATTTGGGAATTAGTATTTTGGGGATTAGTTTCATATTATGTTCACAGATGCTGGAAAACAAAGAAAACACAAGTGATCCTCGGATAGCGTGTATTGCCTTTCCCATGATCGATCGATATAAAATTATGTTTTGTTGAGATTTGAAGGTTTGCATGGTTTGCCAGTTTTGTGTAAAAAAACATATACCCAGCATGACGATATGAGACCAAGGGACTACTTCCCCCCCCCCCCCTCAAAACCTTAACAGAATTCCTGAGAAACCACAACATTCCGCAGGGGGGTTCCCTCTGTCTCATATTTTGCTTCATATGAACAAACAAGTAATTTTTTTGTTTTCAAGAACCTCAAATGACCCCTAGAAGACCTTTGACTTCCAGTTTCAAAAGAGTTGCGATGAACCTCCACCCAAGAATTACTCCATCCAAGTTACATTAAAAGCCATCAAATTCTGTAGACAGAGAAACATTTGAAGCATATTTTAACAATGACCTCTAATGACCCCAACAGACCTTTGACCTCAGTAATCCAATGAAGCATTGTATCTTCGCATCAAAAGGTCGCTGTATCCAAGTTTTACCAAAATCCACAAAAGCATTGAGAAGTTATACAAATACATTTTTTGGACAAACTTAACCTGAAACTTTAACATACATGTACAGTACATACATGTACATGTACGACAATACAGAGATACGGTCAAACAGAATTTAGGACTTGTGTATCCCAAAACTTCCTTCAGGCAACACAACAATTACACAAAATAGATTGTTTGCTCGTCATTTTTTGAAGACTGCCTAAAAAAACATTTACTTGCTTTTGTTATAAACTGATTGTCATTGACCTTATTGATATGTTCTTCTGGAGGATCTAACCTTATCCAAAGCCTGCTGTAGTTCCTGGAACATATCCCCTAAGATCATGATGGCCATCTTGGAGACGGAAGACCGTAGGTTCTTGACTTCGTTCAGTATGGCCACCACCACTGTGTGCATTTGAGCTATGACCTCCTCTTGATGAAAGGACGACAGCCTGCGCATCATTTGCAACCCTTCCATCTTGATTTCCCTATTAACAAAAAAACCAGTTGGAACGAACTAGTAGTTTTTAATAACAATGTAATTTTCAAACCAAAGCTGTCCCCAGGGGCCAATTTTATAGAGCTGCTTAAGCACAACATTTTGCGTAGCACAAAAACCCTTGCTTGGTAAATCAGGTTAGGAGCCAAAACCCATGTGATCGTTATGCTAAGCTAAATGCAGCTAAATACCAATACAAAAAAATATACATCACATTGAGTTGTGGCTGGTAAGCTGGTTTTACTAAGCAAGATTGTTTTGTGCTTAAGCAAATTTGTTGCTTAAAATATTCAGTTTGCGCCGGAGAACGTATACACGCAAAGTTTTCCCCAGATTCAAAACGGATGACGCATAAACACGCCACAAGCAAGGGCGGAAATGTTTGTCAACAGTGAGCAAAGCCAGAAATGTAATGGGTGTGCTTTCTGATACCATCGGCCTGAACACGCCTCGGTTCAAGTTTCGTAAAAAACAATCCCGCGCCTCGGCTCAGTGAATGTTACAATAATCCTTGCGCGAACTGGTTAAGCAGCTCTATAAAATTGGCCCATTTTTTTCAGGGAACATCTAATTTGTGGATCTTGTAGATCTTGTAGAAGCTGAAAAATCTGAAATCTGTAATTAAACAGAACTCTGGTTTACTTGAGCTGTACTGTTCCACTTCCGCGAATAATGCAAACGTTTACCAACGTTGGCTACATTTTGTGTATGCCACCCTGCTTACCAGTCTTCATTGCCACCCTGCTTACCAGTCTATATTGCCACCCTGCTTACCAGTCTACATTGCCACCCTGCTTACCAGTCTTCATTGCCACCCTGCTAATTACCAGTCTTCATTGCCACCCTGCTTACCAGTCTTCATTGCCACCCTGCTAATTACCAGTCTTCATTGCCACCCTGCTTACCAGTCTTGAATGCCACCCTGCTAATTACCAGTCTTTATTGCCACCCTGCTTACCAGTCTTCATTGCCACCCTGCTTACCAGTCTTCAATGCCACCCTGCTTACCAGTCTTCATTGCCACCCTGCTTACCAGTCTTCATTGCCACCCTGCTAATTACCAGTCTTTATTGCCACCCTGCTTACCAGTCTTCATTGCCACCCTGCTAATTACCAGTCTTCATTGCCACCCTGCTAATTACCAGTCTTCATTGCCACCCTGCTTACCAGTCTTCAATGCCACCCTGCTAATTACCAGTCTTCATTGCCACCCTGCTAATTACCAGTCTTCATTGCCACCCTGCTTACCAGTCTTCAATGCCACCCTGCTAATTACCAGTCTTTATTGCCACCCTGCTTACCAGTCTTCATTGCCACCCTGCTAATTACCAGTCTTTATTTCCACCATGCTTACCAGTCTTCATTGCCACCCTGCTAATTACCAGTCTTCAATGCCACCCTGCTAATTACCAGTCTATATTGTCAAACCTGCTTACCAGTCTTCATTGCCACTCTGTTTACCAGTCTTCATTGCCACCCTGCTAATTACCAGTCTTTATTGCCACCCTGCTTACCAGTCTTCATTGCCACCCTGCTAATTACCAGTCTTCATTGCCACCCTGCTAATTACCAGTCTTCATTGCCACCCTGCTTACCAGTCTTCAATGCCACCCTGCTAATTACCAGTCTTCATTGCCACCCTGCTAATTACCAGTCTTCATTGCCACCCTGCTTACCAGTCTTCAATGCCACCCTGCTAATTACCAGTCTTTATTGCCACCCTGCTTACCAGTCTTCATTGCCACCCTGCTAATTACCAGTCTTTATTTCCACCATGCTTACCAGTCTTCATTGCCACCCTGCTAATTACCAGTCTTCAATGCCACCCTGCTAATTACCAGTCTATATTGTCAAACCTGCTTACCAGTCTTCATTGCCACTCTGTTTACCAGTCTTCATTGCCACCCTGCTAATTACCAGTCTTTATTTCTACCATGCTTACCAGTCTTCATTGCCACCCTGCTAATTACCAGTCTTCAATGCCACCCTGCTAATTACCAGTCTATATTGCCAACCTGCTTGCCAGTCTTCATTGCCACTCTGTTTACCACTCTGTTTACCAGTCTGTATTGCCACCCTGCTAATTACCAGTCTTCAATGCCACCCTGCTAATTACCAGTCTGTATTGCCACCCTACTTGCCAGTCTTCGTTGCCACCCTGTTTACCAGTCTTCATTGCCACCCTGTTTACCAGTCTTCATTGCCACCCTGTTTACCAGTCTTCATTGCTTACCAGTCTTCATGACTTAGCGATTTCAGGGCATCCTGCAGCGCCTTGTCCGGGTGATTGAACGGTCTCATCTCAGACATATCACCATTACTGGTTTCATGGAGTGAGGAGTTCAGTGTGCTTGACTGTGAGCCTCCTAATGAGACACTTCGTGTCAGGGGGTTGAGCTTGGGTGACTTAGACTCTGTTGGACTAAGGACAGGGACAGGGACAAAATATGGTAAGAAAGGTTTGGTGCTGTTAATTTTTTGACACAAATGTGACCTGTCACCACAAAATGAGAGTAAAGTCGGAAATATTGAAAATTGAGATATTGGTATTTTCAAATTTTTGAGAAAGAGAGCTTTCCAATGGTGCATAACACTTGGGGGTTTTGCGATAAATACTTTTCACAGCGCTATAGAATGTCATGGGTTTTACAAAACGTGTTTGTGAGAAAACTTACTTTAAACATCTTAAACAAAACACGCAAAAGATTACATAACAGGACAAGTAAGATTCGATTGAGCATAGCAACAACTATGTTCTAATCATTATTTCTTCCTGAAATTGTCCACACATACAAACTATTGTATCAACAACAACATTTCAAAAACGTAGGATACTTACGAGGACCTGATTTGCATATTTAAATACCGTGTTAATTAGACCACTAATGGACTTTAATCCAAACACTAAATACGCAAAATCGCATAATTTAAGAGGTTTTCGATCATCCGATCTCACCCAAAATATGGGAATATGTAGAGGAGGACTTTGGCTTTTAAAATTACGCAAAATCTTAAAATTGACCACCCCTTCATATTTTGACTTTGGATGGCCATATCTCCAAATCACATTGTGTGACTTTACTCTCATTTTGTGGTGACAGGTCACAAATGTTATTTCAAGGTTATTGATGTATTTTGGCATTTGCTATGATTTTTTTTATGAACAAAAAATACAACGCATTTTTACAATATTTAATTTTGAAGATTGAAGTACATGTACCGGTAACATAGAATCTATAAAATAAATGTAATCAATGAGAAAATGTTACCTTTTGCACTACTGTTAAAATGGGTGCATGACAATACTCTAGTTTTCTAAAAACAAATGACATACTGAATTACTTTTTTAACCTTAGGTAAAATACAAGTAAACTGTTGTCATTATTTTAGTGTGGTTTTTTTGATTTGTTTCTTTGATTTGATTTTTATTTTCTGAGCGATCCATTTTTGAAGTATTGCTAATAATATACCTTTATCAGGGTACACCATATTTAGACATTATTTTGTACAAGCCTTCTTCAAAATGCAATGAGACATTACCTGTACTTGTACATGTACATGTACATACATACCGTACATGTACCTAGAATAGGAATTGAATTTTCAGGGGAATTTAAGCCATTCTTCTGTACACTTATGTAACTTTGCGAAAGCCACTCGTTCAAGCAACCGACCAAATTTTAGGCTGCCATGTTTTATTGCATTATTTGCCGGTATGGGCCAGTCAAACTGGAATTACGTGTTAACATTCACGGAAACTCCCTGCTCAACCTACTGCAATATTGGTGAGTCAATACAGCAGGATACAAGTGTGTACAGTAAGCTGTTTTAGCTTTTGGTGTAAACTGACATTTTTGCAAGTGTCATCAACGTAAAATAATTTTTGTTTTATATGTAGCCTAGTTTATTTTTGAAAATTCCCATCAATTGACACTCAAAACCTTTCGCTTTCGTTGTCCGAGAAGTCGCTACATGTAATTTGTGATGTTAGTTAGAGGTACTGGTTCCCATGCACAACTCTTTCTCGATATCTTACGATTTGGGTTTCTTCTTCCTAGGGGTGACGCCAGCCACCGGAGGCTTGCTAACGACCTTGGTGGGGCTTGAGGAGGAATTGGCCCCCATCTCCATCTCAGTGACTGCCTCAACGTCTATGGGGCTTGCTGCCGAGTTGGAAGGGTTGGAACCAGATATTTGTAGACCTGATGTTAAATAATAACATGAAATCACATTTAGCACAATATAGGAAATATGCATGTACATCAAACAAAAGGCCAGAGCAACCAGAAGTCAACATCACCTGCGATTTACTAGACTAGGAACATCATCAGACTCCTAAAAATACAGCTTCTTTCCTCGTACCATAAAAGACTGGGATGAGCTTCTTCAAGACATCATCGAGCTGCCCACCTTGTAGCAGTTCATGCATCAACGAAGCATGCTTGGCAACGTCGACGTATATTCACGTCCACTGCGTGTATGCCATACATGTCAGTTGTGTATACCCGTCCTCCGCAGCGCTAGCGGGTAACTTCTGGCGTAAATATACGTCAACCGCAACAACCAAGGAAACCTTAGCAGTGTATACACGTCCTCCGTGGAATTAAACTGCTGTGCCTGACGAATTAACGTGTCATCCGTACGGAGTAAACAGTTTTTTAGGGGCCTTGCTCGGGACGTGTTTATTCGTGATTTGTTTTGAATCTCGGGAAAGTTTTGTGTATAAACGTCATCCGGCGCGAACTGGTTAAGAGATCTTTGTTTTCGTTACTACCTGTAGTCTTTGCCAAAGACGATGCGTTTGATCGATTGTGTACGTCGCGTATTCTTTTCACGCAGTGCGCCTGCTAATGACACGGTTATAGACCAGCTCCCTCGTTCACGCATACGTCTTTGCAAATCGCTTCTAGCGGTTTAAATGTTTCCTTCTTTCTCATATAGCACTACATGTAATTAGATATGCAACGCAGGCCAGCGCGACCGTTGAATGGTAGTTGACTGCTTGAAAATGCTATGCCTATATTCGAATGGGCGAATTTGCATGAAAAGGTCACCCCCCATGTAAGCATTTTGCAAAGACCACTGCATGATTGAGGGAGCTGATAGGAATATAAATCGTGTCGTTAGCAGTGGTCTTTGGCAAAGACTACATTACCAGAAGAACTGAATAACAATAATAATCCCTGAATGTTTTCCAATTGTAGTTACTGACCAGATACATCTGTATCCGTGTTGTTATTTTCCAGCTCCAGTTGTCTGAGCTTGTCCCTCTGTTTCTGCTCCGCTCTCTGCTCCGCTCTCTGCCTGGCCCTCTCTCTCTCCTCCTCTCTGGCTTTCTGGGAGGCCTCCTTGCGCTCCTCCTCCAAGGCCCGCTGCCTCGACTCCCGCTTTGCCTCTGCCTCTTTTCTCTTCCTCGCCTTCTCCTCCAAGATTTGTCGTCTCTCTCGCTGCTCCGCTTCCAGTGCCCGTCGCTTGGCCTCGCGTTCATCCTCAGTGGCCCGGCGCTGGGCTTCCCGTTCTTCTTCCATGGCCTGTCGGCGTTCGGCCTCCATGGCCTTGCGGCGCTCCTCCCGCTCCTGCTGGGCTTTCTCCCGCAGGGCCTGGGCCTCCGCTTGCCGCTGCTCCGCCTCCTTCTTTTGAGCTAGCTGCCGCTCGGCCATCTTGTCATGGAGCGCTCGGGACATAGCAAGATGGTACGCGTCCTGTAAAGAGGAGAAAAAGGCAGCATTATTAAGTGTGATGACTAAGGGTGTGCATTTACAGATAGTGCAGGACCTACATACCGGTAGTACCCTATTCCCATAACGGGCGGGTTCTGAAGGCGATCTACTTTTTGTTTCAAGCTTTTAGTACCCATACCATTACCTATTTCTACAGTGTATGTAAAATACTGAAATGCCTTGAAGCCTTTCCTGAATGAGTCAAATTCTGTGACCTTTTCTATCCAGAAGCTGTGCTTCTGACTACCAAATCTGTCAATGCTGTATTTCCCAAAAAGTTTGTTTAGCTTCCTAAAACAGGCAATGTTTTTCCTCTAAAGGTTTTGCTTGTTATAACCTCAACAAAAACTGTTGTTTTCAGTGAAGAACGTTGTCAAGAGCATTTCTTGCTGGTTTTGAGTTTGAATTTATAAGTGGAAAAATACCGGTACGTATTTACATAAATATAACCTTTTTTCAGAAAGCTCTTCATCTGATATTTTTTTTAACCAGATTTAAAAGCTGATACCTTTCAGGTGTTTCTCAAAATAAAAAAAATGTTCGCTGTCTGGAAGCTACACATTTTAGTTTTGAATCTTTCTACAACATTTTTTTGTATTGGATTTGTGTAGATATTTCTGCAAAAGATGCTTTTTCATATAGCTCACGACATCACACCGACAGGCAACATACCGTAACCCGAACTTCCTACTTCAATTCACTATCATACATGTAAGTCAATTGTTACATTGATCGTTGTAGTAGAGCATGACTTGACGTACATGTGTATGAATATACATGTACATGTACATGTACATGTACATGTAACGTACAATGTACATGTACTACATCCAAGCTAATAATGACATGCAACATGTATGTAAGTAACCCAAGCCACGATTTACAACAATAATATACAGTATAAAATCAATTTGAAAACATTCAGAAAAACACCATCCCAATGAAAATACATGTACATTTTGTAAGTGACAGGACAATCCCTGTAGAAAATGACAGTTACACACATGTATGTAAATAAATTTGAAGGTATATTCAATATACTTCACCATACTTCACCGGTATGCTGCACTTGGCTTGTTCAAGTATTCTTAATGAAAATCAATATTGGTGATAAATTGTTAATTCCTAGGCTGCTCCAGGCTACATGTACATGTACATGTAGTGTTTGCCAAGGTTATTACTGACGTTGGCGCCGTAACAGTATCACCCTGTGTTGGCAGCTCCCACGTCTACCGTATTGTTCCCCTTGCTACAACTTGAGTTAGTCCCAAGCATGGTTTTTCTGTTTTGACATCTTCTCGTGTTTATTATGGCTTCATCAGCACTGAGCACTAAATTGTGATGGATACATGTACATGAATGTACATGTATACCGGTACCTTGACATTCTGTAATGGTCTACATGTACATGTACATGTGTACATGTACATGTACATATGTACATGTACATGTACATATGTACATGTACATGTACATGTACATGTACATGTACATGTACATGTACATGTACATGTACATGTACATGTACATGTACATGTACATGTACATGTACATACCGGTACATGTACATAATTTGATAAATGGCATGAATCGTATGTACCGGTATTGCAGGCTTTCAAGCAAACCTGCATACGTACATCATACATGTACAATATAGGTCAAAAGTGGGAGAATAGTAGCATCAAACAAACAAAAAAGTTTTTGTTGATACTCCCGCATGTCCACATATTCGCGTTTTTGTATCACTGTGGAGACATGACTTTGTTCTCGTGTACAAAATGGTTAGAAAGTCGAGCAGGTTTTTCAAAATGCTCCCATTTTAACCACAATAATTTTCCTGGGTTGAAATTTCGACCCAATATACCCTATATTATATCCTAACCCAAACACTAACCCTAACGCACATGTACCCAACCATAGTTTTTGAGTAATTTACATGGTAAGTACAATCCAAAAATCTTATTCTTGAAATTCCTAATGGAGACCTACCGGTACATGTATTCATCAATAGAAATTACCCTTTGGAGACCTTTTCACTCCCATTATCCCCATTGTGTTCAAGTCTCCAGAGGGTACCGTATTTCGCACCACACATGTACATGTACTGTACATACACTGTACATCTACCGGTACAAGTGTGTATACTGGTATTTTTAGCATGTCCTGTACTCATGACACTTGTGCTCCATCCTCAACTACATGTATCTCTTAGAGGTGCAGTTGCAATACTCCTGCGCCCAATGGGATTTACTTGTTTCTTTTTTAATTAAGGGACAAAAAAGTAGGAAACAGTGGTCATTTGTTTTGGACATTTTTGAAAGTTCAAGAAAAAGGTAGAAAAAGTAGGAGCACAGTAAACAAATAATGAAAAACAAGGAAAAGGAGGAATACTTGAAAGCCTGCAGCATACACAATGTTGATAGCCATTTATTTCCAAAAATATACCGGTACATGTATGTACTGTATGTATACAGCATTTTCTTTTGTTTCTTCTTAACAACTAATCTATTAACCGCAACAGTCCTCAATTCGCCAAAATCAATATGATTTTGTGCACACACCCTAGGGAGTTACATGTAGGTTAATTCAACATGGTACAGTGTATGTTTTTCCAAAAACATGCTGACAACAAACAAACAAACCAACCAACCTCTTCTTCATTCTCATTCTCCTCTTGGCTATCACTGTCTGCTGAGCTGGACTCCTGTCGGTACTGATGGTGACCTTTGACCCCACCCACAGGTTGTCTAGCCAGCCCCAGCTCACTCTTCTTCCTTTGATTGGCTCCCGATGAGGTGTCTGTGCCCGCGTTCTTCCCATTGAAAACATCTACCGGTACAATGACGGCAAGTTAGAACTCGCATAAAGTTATACGTTCTTTTGGGGTTTTAGGCCGCAGAGAATTGTACAACAGACTAATTATAGTATAATAGTTGGATTCAAGACAAACTGGTGGAATCCAAAATATTCAGGATTTTAAGCCTAGCAGTACTGCACGATTGTTCACTGTGTTCAGTACTGCAAAATGAATTTGGAAGATTCTTGAGAAACACTGCTAAATATTTGTATGCCAGCATGGTATCCTGAATTCATCAGAATCCATCTTACTTTTGCTGGTGGATTGTTGATGGATTTAGGATTTCTCTAGAATGTCCATGTGTATACTGATGGATTAGACAGACTCATCAGGACACCAGCAGTTTTTGCATGCAAATTTTGATGGACTTTGGCAGATTCAGGACACTTTTTAGTAGCTGCAATCAACTAGATGAGAACGCACCCTGAACGCAGATTATGGTCGCATTTCAAATTTGGAATTAAAATCAAAATCTTATATTTTGTTTTCTCAAAATATGCAGCATTGACAGAAGAACAATGTGTATACGTAAAAAAATGCAGGTTGTTTGTCAAGCACTTTTCTTTATATTTTGAGCACTTTTACTGCTTCAAACAATAACAATTAATGCACAACTGACGTGTACTTTGCCCTTTAAAGACCCTGCAAATATGCTTCGTAATAAACAATACATGTACAGTATGTTAACTGGGGGGGGGGGGGGGGGGGGGGGGGAAGGGGGGGGGGGGGGGAGGGGGGGGTGTAATTATAAAGATTTCCTCTCTTAAGAATTTAATCCTCTGAGGAGAGAGCCACTTCTTTTATCCTTCCAATGCAGTGGATACACAAATTCATATTTGCCAAGGTTAGTCTTGAGTGTTGCCATGGCAACTGCAAAATACTATGTACTGTACGTATTTGCTTAAAGGTAGGATACACCATTTGCAGATATCGAAAATATTTACTACCGAATTATTGAGAAATATTTTACTCATTTGAAAGTAAATAATGATTCTAGGCATCCCGCAAAATGATTGCGCTAGATATCCTGTAATTGTTTTAAAAAGAATCTAATTTTATAACAAAAGAATCGCGATCACCGGGCTACCGCGATAACCTAAGAATAACTGCTTGACGCCGGTTGAAAGAAAACGCTGTTTTTCGTGCTTTTCTCGGCATCAATGACTGTAAAATTTCGGACAGTTCAGTGAAACGGTATTTACTATAAAAAAAACAACCCCCCAAATCTATCCATTCATGATAATTCAAGCAATTACCAATGGTGTATCCTACCTTAATATTATCAGATTTTTTTTTTTTTATTTTAAATTATTTTTTTATTGTTTAAACTGAGCTGTCTGAAGTTTTATAATTATGGATGCCGAGAAAAAAAAGGACTAAATAGTTTTACTACCTGTAGATGCCCAGAATCGATATTTACTTTGAAATAAGTAAGATATTTCTTGGGAATTCGGCAGTAATTATTTTTTTTATTTCACCAAATGGTGTACCCTACCTTTAAATGTTTGTACGTACAATTTTGGTTTACTGCTTAAGGCCTTTGGTTGCTTTATGTGCATGTCGGCCAGAAATGTAGCCACTTTTCTTTGACAAATATCTGCAACCTCCATAAAGGTTGAACCTGTTTACTAGACGTACAAGTAGGTACCGGGTACCTCAAGGCAAATAGATTACGATGCTGGGGTCCTTTCTAATCCCAGCTAAAATAAAATTCCAACAAGGGTTTCAATTTTGTATTACGAAGGTACAAAATATTACGCATTTCACAAAGCAATACCCATCAGCACAGGCACGAACATGTACAATGTACATGTACATGTACATGTACATGTACATGTACATGTACATGTACATGTACATGTACATGTACATGTACATGTACATGTACATGTACATGTACATGTACATGTACATGTACATGTACATGTACATGTACATGTACATGTACATGTACATGTACATGTACATGTACATGTACATGTACATACATGTACATGTATGTACATGTATGTGGGCAATTCCACACTAATGGGGTACATTTGTGTGACAGAGAGGTCTAAAATTGAAGTTTCTGATTAAATATATATTTTGCTGTTTTTCTGCTCCCCAGAATGCCCAGAATGCGTGGTTAAAACAATTTGATAATTCCACCTTCAACCATCATTTTACAGGCGTGGAAAGTTGACTCTCATTGATTGGTTACGTACGTAACGTGGACAGAAAATTGATCAAATCAGACTTAATTAAAAGAGCTAAATTTGTGTAGTTGGGAGTTAAACATATTAATTTCACTTAATTAATAAGGTTCAAACACAACTTTAAAATGAAAGGTCTCAACAAGAAACGTTTATTGGGGCAAGTCTGGTGACAGGCAATTTCTAGTTTTCAAGGACATAAAAACTAATCTTGTAGAGGACAAAGCCAGAGACAAATTCTTGTGAAAACATCATTTAAGCAGTCACAGTCTATGTGTTAGTATTGACACAGCAAACCTTCATTTTGGCTGTCTTGCTTTAGTAACTACAAATAACTGGAAAATAGTTATGCTGCAATACTTAATGAGGTTACGTACGTAACAAAGACGGAATTGTCACTGTGGATGTTCACAACCGTTTTTTCAAACAGATTGTATTTGTTATGATTAAAAATAACTTCCCAAAAAGATAAACTAGGACTGTCCAAATGTTTCCTACAGCCCCTGGCCTGTTCCTACCTTCTTCGTACTACATGTAGCTATCCCCAAACAATACTGGGTAGTCCCTCTGAGAAGGGGTTCGTTCGTACGAAAAAACGATAATTATAATGTTAACTTTAAACATATATCGTGTTACCAAGACACTTTACCATCACACACTGCTCAATCTGTGTCATAATTGAGAGAACAGTGTCTCTGTTTGTTCCAAAATTCCGTTTTAAAACGATATTTTAACGTTTTTAAAGTTTTTAAAAAATTCGCGATAAACACAAAACAATATGATGGCGGGACAAGTCTGCGCAGGCGTGCACAGCTCGTCGCACCAAACAACAGAGGGCGCTCTGCTAGTTCCCTTTGTTGTTCGGTCCGACGAGCTTTGCATGACGCGCCTGCGCAAACTTGTTCCGCCATAGTTCTGTCTGCGTTACGTACGACTACGGGCATGTTGAGAAACCACACTTTTCATAATACAGTGGGCTATAAAATGAAGATATTTGATTGAAAACCTATTAAAGACATCATGAACGACTATTGTTTATAAACGTGATAACAACTTCGTAAGAAACCAGGCAAACCCGAAGTGCAGCACGGAAACATCTGTCTTTGTTCGTACGATATACGATATAGACATCGTGTTCTGTCTTCAGGAAACAAAACGCAGTCGAGGTTTAATATCAACGCCAATCAGCTCAGTTTTGCAACAGAAACAAGGCATATTGCGTGTTCTAAGTACCCTAGACCTATAAAGGGTTACATGAGAACAATTTCTGGTTAAAATGAAAAATAAAGGGAACGTACGTAACGTATAAGTACGTACGTAACAATCAGGACAGATCGACGACCAGCTCCGCTGTAAGCGTCCTAGACAACAATGGCGGCTTTTCACAATGTTATTTTTAATGCGCATGCTCAAATAAACAACGTCGAAAATCTGGAGATCGTAATCAGAATGCGCACGAAAAAAAAATGGGTCTTTTATCGATGTTACGTACGTAGAAAAAGGTGGACAGATTCTAAACAACTGCAGCTGTAATCAATTTTAACGAACGAATATCAAGTTAAAATTAAACAAAACGCAACAAATATGATTTTATAGCCTGTTCAATCAAACTGTTCACCATTTATCCATGAACAATTTTTTTTTTTTTTTTAATAGCTCTGGGAACGTACGTAACATAGTGGACAGACAATGTTACGTACGTAGTACACACAAACAAACCAATACACCAACAAATCAAGAAATCTGAACGAAACAAACATAGATGAAGAACATTAAGTAAAATACGTTTATAGAATAACCAAACATGAAAATTGGGATAATGGATGAAATCACCGATTTTTACACCAGTAATTTAGTGCTCATTTTTTTGTCACAAATTTCAATCAAAAAGTGCCATGGACAAACAAGTTTTGTATTCAAAAATTACCTTTAAATTGTATGGAATTAAAATAAATTGTGTTTACTATCTATTTATGTTATTTTAAAACATAACATACATTTCAAGGATATTTTAATGTTTTCTGGTTTTTTTTATTAAACCTTCTAATACAACATGCCAAATATACCCCATTAGTGTGGAAATGCCCATGTACATGTACATTAGTTGCAGAAAGGTAAATTGCAATGCACAAGGTTCACTGATTGAAATAGCTTTTGTTCATCACTGCTTGTGACAGCTGTTTATCAAACATACAAGAACATGAACCAACCTTTAATGAATTTCAATCCAGTGGGGAGTTTACCAACCTTTAAAAAACGTTGGCTGCACATGAAAACTGGGTTAGAAATTAGTTGGCCCAGATAGGGTTGAGGAAGGTTAGGGTTAAAGAAGAAAAAATGACCACTTACTCTTGCCAATAACCATGGCCAAGTCCTCTCCGACACTGTTGTTCTTATCGTCCATATCTATTGCTCCTGGATGGTGCATTGATGCCATGGAGAGTGGGGACAGTAGAGAACCTGCAAAGAATGTCACTATCTTAGAGGCTGCGTCTGGCTACAAAGGGCGTGTCCAAATTGCTGGGCTGGGACTTGATATTACAACAGACTCGTGTAGAATTTTAAGCTGCAGCCAAGTAATTTGGACATGGCCAAATGTTAAATGTTTAGATTAACTCTTCAACAGTGAAATGATTCCTTCTGGTATGCTGTCATTTTAAAGAAAATATTACAAGGGAGTTCATTTCCAAATATGCACCCCAGAGACACATTTTTGAAATGTTGTATTACATGTAGTAGTTGGTTTGTAATCTGTGAATTGTGCACGCAAGCATTGGAATGCTGCAAACGTGCGCTTGGGTGCTATTATTGGTCGCTTCAGTGCGTGGTATGTGCGTAACTGTAACCAGCTGGATGAGAAAGTGTCCTGATAGCCGATTGTCATGTGGTTGCATTTTGAATTGCGACTAGGCAAATGTGACCGGCTCTACACACAAAAAAGGATTAAGTTAATTGCGCTGTGCATTATCATGTGATGGCCCCCTCAACGTTTCATCAAAATGTGATTTTCATTTTTTTGTCATGAATGACATATTTAATATCCACAGTTTCAGGTTTCATTCACAGAAATCTTGATTTTTATGAAAAAAAATGGGAAAAACTACCATTTTATGTGCATCGTTCTGTTGTTCAACAGAGCCAGCTATTTTAAAGCCTGTTTTCTCCAGAACATGAAGGGTTATGAGCTGTTTTATATACCAAATGAAAGCTTACAAAAGTACATTGTGGGCTTTGACTCTTTTGGCGACAAGTTATAACCTTTTTTTTTTGGAGTGGGTCACAAATTTTGGAATTGAAATTGAATTCTAAAGCAGTGGATTGTGAAATTCCTTACTAATCACCTTTTTGTGGGCGTCTCCTGTCCCGCCCGTTCTGCGCCTTGTTGGTGTGGGTCGGGATTGGTGGCGAGTCTGTCCTGCCATTGTTACCCCGGCTGTTGCTGCTGTTGTTATACCCCTGACCGACAATACTAACGTCCGACGTGGGCTTGTCGCGGAACGTGACTCCAGCAGACGGGTTGTACTCGAAGGAGATAGGCTCCGGAGAGTCCCCGAGATGCTCAAACGAGTTCTTACGGCTTCCTTTGCCTGAGGAGGACCGGGCCATCCGTGGTTTGGTGCTGAAGGGAACATCAGTGTTGAACTTTCTTCTGTGTGGGCAGAGTGAGTGAGATATGGAACTTGGTGTCAAATGGACCTTCGACAAAATTACACAATCAGACATCAACATTTAAAAACTCTAACCCTTCTCAATCCTCCAAAATCAACGAGGCAATTTTGGAGATAGCAAGGATAGCAAAACAGTGTCCATTAACTTTGGCCCAACATTATACTACATACATGTGGGTAGTTCCATTTATTAGGGGGCCAAGTGTTTTGAAAAGGGTATTCAACTTGTTTGTATGCTTGGTGCTCTAAGCCAGAGATATTCATTATTCATATTAACATTGTTAATAGGCATATATATTGGGGTATTCCACCATTCACAAACAGAAAGAAAAAAATCTGATGATTTGGTGGTAATCCCCGATTTTATTCTTCGTGTCCCCCACATTTTGAGTTTTTTTTTGTGACATGAAAATGTCCCTGTCTTTTCAGTCATGTATAATTTTGGTTAACTGTTAGATTTTAATGATTGTGCCATCAAACACAACATCAACAACGAACATCAGTTCTTGTAAGTCTCTGTTCCTACCCAGTCAACTTCAAGGCAGACAAAGAATCGCAAATCAAAGACTAACATTTGACGGAATTGCAAAAACAAATTCAGAAAAGTTGAAAATAAGTTTTGGTGTCCCCCTTACACGGAGAACCTTTTTTGCAGGTTCTAGTATTGTTATAAGGCATATGATTGTGGTATTTATGTTGCAATCAGTCATGCTAATAGTTTAAATGTCCTTATCTTATTTGAAATTAATAATGTCCAAGTCTAAAACACATATCTTACTCTGAGTTCCACATAGAAGGGAACACCAATGTTTTGGTGTCCCCTTTACACGGGGAACCTGTGTCCATGTTTCTTGCTTGCTATAGGGTAAGTAATGACATTTATTGTGTTGCCAAAGTAAAAGAAATGTCAATTAGCACTTGCAACATCAAATGTCATGCAATAAATGATATTTACCTTAGCTTAAGCCTTAACCCTTTTTTTAAATTTGGAAATGGGCAAATTTCTTCTTTTAAAGAGCGACTACCAAAATCACTTTTCTTGAGCACTAAAGAAGTCCAAATGTGTAGTAACGTGTAGTAACTACATGTAGTAGTAATTGTGTTTCAAAGAGTTATGCTAGTGGTTTAATTGTGCTCATCTTATTCCAAATAGATAATTTAAAGTCTAAAACACACCCCTTTACTTTGAGTTCCCCGTGTAAAGGGACACCAATATTTGTGGTGTCCCATTTACACGGGGAACTTTAACTTTGGGGTCGGTTGTGAGCATAAACCTTATATGTACTCATTTGATGTTATTAAAAAATAATTCTATACTATATATGCCACAAGTTATAATCAGATTTTTCTTAAGTACCGGTATGATTAATTATTGGACCTGAAAACTTTTTCCTATCTAGAATAGTCAGAAATTATCTTTTCTGGCCGAAATTGTAAAAATGTAACATGCCTCCAGTAAAAATTTTCTCAAACTAACCATAACCAAATGTTGGTACATGTCAAAAGTGATTAAAATTGAGTATTACAACAGTAAACATTCCAACTGATTTCAATCATTTGTAACATAAATTTCACAAATTTGGTGTCCCTGTTTACACGGTGAACCTAACCGGCGCATGTCTAGTTGATCTGCTCCTGTGTGGGAAAATGTCCTTTGATTTGAAAAGTTTTATTCAAATAAAAACAAATATTTAAACAAATTAATAATCATTTTGAATTTTGGGTACATATGTCACAGGTTGGCCCCCAAATAAATGGAACTACCCATGTTCCATCTGCAATGCTTCTAGAAAATTAAAAAATTACATAACACTTCAGAGGGTATACATTCCTTTCCAGGTGCCAGGCATGCGGATCACACAATACATTACAAAAAATAATGAGGTTGTGTAGGATGGGTACAAATCTAAACCAGTGCTGGAAGGACTCAGCATCTTTTCTTTGAGTTTGAGTGAGAAGCATAGCGGAATGGTTAATAAAATAAATAACTAAATAAAATCCGAGCTGAATGCGGTCCAGCTCCTTGCGTATTGCAATAATGAATACTGATTCGTCCGAACATGACAAATCGCTGCAACCAGGCCAAGGTAAGCCAAGGGAACATTGATGCTCGGTTGCAGGCCAATGCTGACGGTATCCAGAAATTGATTTTTTGACCGAAAGGTATTTATGAATGGGAATAAAATGCCTTTGGCTCAGGTATTAAGACGTCCAGGTGCATGAGCTGTTTTGCAACTATCTGAAAAGTAAAACCAACCAAATTATTGTTTAAAAGCTACCGGTATTAGTAAAGATTGGTAAAGATATTATTACTTCTGGCCAAAATATTATTTAAAAATAATAATAAAAGAAGTTCAAAAATGTGTCTGAGACTTTGTCAGGACACATTTGTGGAAATTTACATTAGTAGTTGGTTCAATATCGAAATCTTTCAATATTATTTTTCTTGAAATATACAATGTACCCCGGTACAGCATTAAAAAGTTGTCAAGCTGAATTATTTTAGATTTTGATAACTTTTGCTGCTAATAATCAATAAACATGCACACTGACAAATGGTACTATAACTGTAAAGATACTGGTACTATAGTATCACACTGTACATGTACCGTACAAATGTACTTCATGTCTACATGTAAACAAAAAGTACTTGCTTTAAAACTGGCCAACCACATAACATTTTTCTCTCATTCATAAATACCTGAGAAAGTTTAGACATTCCCATTGGTCGAGAGCCCGTCACATGGCCAGTATTATAAAACGGATGATAAAGACATGACTGGCTGGTCTTAAACACTTTTCCAGTGTTGCATGAAATTTAGACATGAAATTGGTCGAACGTTCACAATCCTCGCGTACAACGTACATGTAGGCGTGTGCAATACTACCAGAGAGTCGGTACTGATTTGATGGTTCTCAACTCAGAACGCACTTGCCACAGCTGCATCTGCGCGACATCATGCAGTACGCGAGTGCCAAAATCGCAAGCTATTAATGCTGGAAGTACATGTACATTTAAATAATACAGCCCATTATAATAGGCCTACATTGTACATGTACATGTATGTATGTACATGTAGTTATCCAAACCACCAACTCTAAAGCCCACCGCACACAAGAGCTACATGTACAGGTACATGTACATGCTGAGCAAAAAGTCATTCGAGGCCATTTGCTTGGCACGTACCGTAGCTCTCGTGTCCAGTGAACTTTTGCTGAGGTTTCTGCCTCGCGAGGTCGTGAGGCAAATATTGTTCGAATTCTTTCGCCTTGCGAGGCGAAAATCTCACCGAGTGCGATAAATCAGAGCTACAGATTACGAATACTTTGACATTCCAAGGACATTGAAATACAAGTATGTACTTGTACATGTACATCCCAAAAATCTGTACTAAATTTCATTAGGATTGACCTGTATTTTTATTTAATGTCCTTTCTTGAATATTGTAACGTTGACCTCTGCTTGGGTCGAACACACAAAAAAGAACCCACTTCCAAACAGGTATTCTCTACTTTTCTCCGGTCTTAGGCCGTTTATTCTGCCCAAAATTTGGTACCAAACTGACATAAAAACTCCGGTCACAACGCGACCACAAGAACTGGTCTGGCGCATGCGCCATCCGGCACGGGTCCCACAGGTGAACCGGCAGGGGCTCCACTACGCGGTTCCACTCTGGTGCCCTCTACCGGCCAACCGGCACAGACGCCACAATATAGTATTTCATTTCCAGATTTGAAATTTAAAAAAACACAACTTATTGCACAACATTATTTTGAAATCACAAGAAAATTTATTTCAGCAGCAGTTGCATACTAGTATGCCATGCAAAACTACAAAAACAAATTCTTTTCATGAACAATTTGAAGTCAATTTTACTGACACTTGCATGGGAAATTTGGGAAATTATACAGGGCAGGTACATGTATAACTGGGACACCAAAAAATGTAACACTTTTGGACCCCTTATTTATAGACTAACCCAGTGTTTTTTATTGTGTTATTTTAAGACGACCACGTCATATTTATTGCACAAAATGTACCCGAGTCCAACTAAATGCATTAGGAAAGCAGGAAGTTACAAAATGTATTTCTAAATATGAACATTATTGAAATGACAAATCCTGTAACATTGGTGGTGCACAGCGGTTTTTTTCTAGAAAATAGAGTGTCATGGGGATAAACAACTAAAAATAAAATATCAAATTCAATTTTTTTTTCTGAAAAAATGGAGTGTCAGGGGGAAACCAACTAAAAATAAAATATCACAACATTCTGCTATAAAACAGCAACAGTTTGACAACGACTTTAGGTTGGATTTGCGTGACGGCGACCTGTGTCTGAAAACAGCAACAGTTTAACAATTAAAGACTTTAGTTTGGATTTGTGTGACAGCGACCTGTGTCTGAAAACAGCAACAGTTTGACAAAGACTTTAGTTTGGATTTGTTCGACAGCAACCTGTGTTCTGAAAACAGCAACAGTTTGACAAAGACTTTAGTTTGGATTTGTTTGACAGCGACCTGTGTCTGAAAACAGCAACAGTTTGACAAAGACTTTAGTTTGGATTTGTTCGACAGCAACCTGTGTCTGAAAACAGCAACAGTTTGACAAAGACTTTAGTTTGGATTTGTGTGACAGCGACCTGTGTCAGAGCCACCAACATGTCTTGCATCAGTAGATTAGTTCTGTCTGCAGGTCTGCTGTGTTTCTTGCTACGTTTTGCTTGTCATGGTGTTTTGGCACTACCCCAGCTACATGTACCTGCAAAAAGAGGCCCGCAAGATGCTGTCGTTCATGAAAATGACACTGTCAACTTAGTTTGTGACTTCGCAAACACTGACTTAGGCAATTATTCAATCTTATGGTATTATCAAGGTACTGGTATTTACATGTACCTGAGCAAAAATAGAGACCTAATTGCAAACCCGCCTCTACTCCCACAGCTGGCACAACGTTTGTCAATCATCGGTGATGAGAGTCAAAACGAGTTTACTTTGAGGATCGCAAATGTACAGGAAACTGATGAAGGCACGTATTCATGCGATTATGTGTTTATACCAGAGGGTACCCAGGAAATTGTTGGCAAGGCTGAACTGAAGGTTTTGGTCCCACCAAGCTTACAGTCACCAGTGTGCAGTGTGGAACCTGCATCAGGGATCTTGGGGGATGATGTGACCTTTTACTGTAATTCGCAAGGAGGTAAACCTACCCCAAACATCACCTACTACAAGGGGAACGAACACTTGGTAGGACCAGTGACAAATTCAATTCTTCATAGATATCGGTTAGAAGCACAAGACAATGGTGCGACTTTCACTTGCGTCATGACCACACCTGCATTGGATGAGCCGCGTAACTGCTCCGTGATGCCGCTGAGAATCTTACCGACTGCCACCATCCTACCAGCAGTATCTAGGGTCGAGAAGGGGACTTTCGCATTTTTCGAATGTAATGGGGAGGGTGTGCCTGATATCGACAACTACAGTTGGAAAGTAACAAACACTGACACTGGACTCATCCTACCAGCAAAAAGGTATGCAGTGTCTAAAAATGGCCAAAGGTTGTGGATAGAAGTGACGAAGGATCTTGAATTGGGATGCATTGTCAGAGTGCCGTCTGGACTGTCCGGAAATTCAACCGCAAGGGTTGAAGCAGTCGACCAAGAACAGACAACTATGAGTGTCAGGTCCACTGTGGGACTCGATGGACAATCATCTGTAGTCTCTGTGGCTTTAATCGTGGTGGCAGCGGTCCTAGCAATGGCAGTGATTGTCCTCATCATCTTGCTTGTGTGGAAAAGGAAGCATTACCAGAAGACCACAAGCCCACAGGAGGGACCAATGGTGACTCAAGTAGGCGACAAGTCTGAAGAGAACCAAGAAATGCAAGACTACAATTATGCTGCAATCCAGGATGTCCCTCCATGTATATCCTCCGAGTACATGGAAATGCAGGAATCTCCTGCACACAAGAAAAGCCTGGAGTATGCTTACCCTGCAGTCCAGAAGGATACGAGTGGCCCTATCGCTTCTGAGTACATGGAAATGCAGGATTCTCCTGCACACAAGAAAAGCCTGAAGCATGCTTACACTGCAGTCCAGAAAGGTACAGGTGGCCGTATCCCTTCTGAGTACATGGAAATGCAGGATTCTCCTGCACACAAGAAAAGCCTGAAGCATGCTTACACTGCAGTCCAGAAGGGTACAGGTGGCCCTATCGCTTCGGAGTACATGTACATGGAAATGCAGGATTCTCCTGCACACAAGAAAAGCCTGTATGCTACTCACCCTAAGTGCAATAATGATCCTTTTACATCCAGAGGCGGAATTGGCAAGGCCGTCTCACTTCCTGTTAAAACTAAGAAGCACAGCCTGAGAGATCCCGAGAGATCCTACATGTAAATGTGTTAAATAAACACAAATGCCTCGCACTCCTGGCTGTTCTCCCGTCATGACACCACCCTTTTATTGTCAATTTACTTGGGTCACATGAGTAACATAATGTACTGTACATGTACCGGTAGGCGTGTACAAAAGCTGATTAATCACAGAAAAAAACCAACATTGTATTTGTACATAATGTATATTAATGTTACATGTACATACAATACAGGTAGTTGTATGTTTCCTAGATGTACAGTTTGTTTCTGACTTTTAATAAAATGTTGATCAAAATTGTTATTAACCTTGATGCAAGATTGCTTGATTTAAATCATGTTGATTTAAAAAGCGGTTGAAATCACATGATTTTTCTTTAAATCACATGATTTATCTTATAAAGTGTGTTATTTATATAAGAAACAAAAATTGTTTAGAAAAATAGTTTGTCCGAATGAGCCATAAATGCTGTATGGGATAATTATAAACATCTACTTGTGAAATTTAGGGGGGTGACGGGGGTTCTTTTAAATATTCTAAACCTTTTCATTAGTATGATACATCAATACTAAATGGATGTTACACCTGTACATATAACAAAAATCTCAACAACACTGAACAACAAAATTGATTTAAAGGTCATGTACAATGTAGGATGCACCATTTGCAGATATATCTAAAAGGTTTACTACCGAATTATTAATTTTAAGGTAAAAAAATGATTCTACCTAGAGGCATCTAACAAAATGATTGTGCTATACATTTTGTGTACATCATACATGTACATACATGTAGATACCGGTATCCTGTAATTGTTCCGAAAAAAGTGATTTTTAATTTTTTTTTAAATGATCGCCAAACAACGAATCTTGACAAAAACAAGAACAGCTGTCCGACGCTGGTTGAAAACGAATGGTTTTGTTGTGCTTTTTTCTCGGCATCCATGATTGTAAAACTTTAGACAGTTAAACGATATTTACTATAAAATACAATGCACAACCCCCATGTACTGGTATGGTAGTCTAAATGTTTTGTATTTACTTTCTTGTACATTTTATTATACATTTTATACATTGTACAATACCATCTTTCTACCATGGTTTGTAGTCTGCACTGTGTACATAATGTGACTTGTCATCACAAAATGAGCGTAAAGTCGGCAAAATCAAAAATTGAGATATGGGTATTTCTAAATTCTGTGGAAACAGAGCTTTCCAATGGTATAACACTTGGAGGCTTGATACTCAATATTGTTTTTTTTTATATTTAATACAGAGATTATGATAAAACGGGCATTTCTTGCGAGAAATTGTGTGAAAGCCATAGAAAGGCATAGTCAAAATTGCGGTCTCAAAAACTAATTTTGTTTTTATCTGATCGTCCTGAAAAATTGGGAATTGATTGTTGGGGATTTAGTCTTTAAAAAAACCATATAATCTCAAAATCGACCACCCCTTCGAATTTGGACTTTGACTGGCCTTACTGGGAAATCACTCCGTGCGACTTTACGCTCATTTTGTGATGACAGGTCACATATTAGATCTATAATTATAATATCTTGAGAAAAGTCATGCACTTGGGATGATACAATGTACATTTTGTACCGGTATGTCCTCTTATTACATGTACATGTACTGTATGTCTCCCCCTGAATTGTTTATCTCTTCAGTCATAGCATGACAAGTATTGTTTCTACCTGTTGCCATGGTTACTATTTGAAGAACGTATGGAAATGCACTGTGTGATTTGATGATGTTGCAGTGTACAGTACATGTAGGCAGTTTGTGGTTGATTTCGTTTTTTTATTGGGTTTTTGTTTTCACAACTTTCAGGGCAAGTCGGGAAATTTGTCATGAATATTGAAATCAATATTTACAATTTTAAGAAAAAGTAATACAATTTGACATTAATTGTTGATGTTTGGAGGAAGTTCTGAAATACGACTTTGGGATAAGTCCTGAAATTTACGCATTATGATTTGCGATGTTTTCAAGGGCCACCATAACACCTACTCCTCCCCCCACCCCATCTCCCCACCCCATCACCCCACTCCATCCCCCGACCCCTCCCCCAACAACAAACACAATGAAGATTGTAAAAATGGGGATCCAAACAAATATTTAAAAACATGTCCCCCCTGGCGTCGAGTCGAATCTTTGTATTTAACACACAAGTACTGAAACTTTAACTAGCTTCATACACTTATGTGAATTAAGGTGTGTTTTTCCCCACTGTAGCCTGGTTTTCATTAAAATAAATACCCACAAATTTTCACTTCCACACTTCTTGTTGTGATGCTTGTACACGTATACAAACTGTACATGTACTGGTACATGTACATGTAAGTTCTAAAGATATAACTTTACAAATATCATTTTTTTTGTATTTGTGTATAAAGTGGATGGAAACCAGGTATCCGATAGTACATGTACAAAAGTACATGTACATGTAGTAATGAAATGTAAAGTGAGTAACGAAAAACTTAACCAAGTTTTATCTAAAAAAATTCCCTTGGATAAAAAACCATTGCCAAATGGAATCGTCTTTGTACTCCTACCGGTTACCGGTAGTGCTCAATGTGAAAACAGGTATGCAATTATAATACCAAAGCAAACCAATGGAAATTGTAACGTGAGTAACTGTGAATACTTTTAAATAACGATGAAATATATAAAAGTTATGATGTCAAATGATTAAATGCATTATCTTCAAGCATCTTCAAGTATCACTACATTTGTACATGTACCGGTACATGTATCTTAAAACAAAACAGGGCAGGTTAACCATGGCATGACCTACAAGTACCGGTACTTGTACATGTACCGGTGTGTATTTTTGTTTTGGCCTACATGTACCTTATGAGATAATTTTTTTTTATTTTTTTATTTTTTAATTTTTTTTTTTTTTTTTTTTTTTGGGGGGGGGTGATTGAGCGTGATCCCTTCTTATACAGCATTATAGCTGAAAAGTTGAACAATGGCCAACATACATTGTACATGTACCGTACATTGTATTTGTATGTTGTACCGGTACATGTACAGTAGCTTAGTTGTCCAGCGTACATGTACATATATTATTCCAGAGGTCGCAGGTTTAAATCGTGCTTTGTTCCCTTGAACAATTTATTTAAATTTACCAAATCAGTGTTTGCTGGGGGGTTATTTGACAAATTGAAATATTTGGCAAGTACATGTACAATGTACTTTCTATTGCCACAGTCTGTTTAACCTGGTTCCTCCTGTCATGCAACCAGGCTCTCTGCTTCCTCCACACTTGACTCTAGTTGTGCCAAGATGTACCTGTGTACATCATGGTTCTAGCTATAGGACCTTTTTAGTGCCGGGTAAATTATCAGATTGCGAAGCGTTGCAAGCGCAGCGAGCGGAGCTCTCACACTTCACGGCCGGGGGTCCAGTAAATTTTTGCATGTTTCTGTAAAAGTCTAGCTAAGCTAATAAAATAAATTACTACATGAACATGATTAATGTGACTTTGTATCTCCTCTCTTTCTTTTGTGCCCATAATTTGATTTTAAAATAATAATAAAAATAAATAAATAATTGTGCCGGGCGGCACCGCCAATTTGAACCCAAGTGCCGGGCAACATTTTTCAGTGCCGCCCACCGTGGCTAGAACCCTGGTTTACATGTATTACAAAGTACATACTCACCCACACGCTGTATCACGTTAGAACTCTTTACCTGTAGTGTGTGTTTACCTCCCTACTATATAATCTAGAATTTTTTTATGAGAATATCAATTCCTACATTCAACTTTCCTAAATTATCTTATTTCATCCTACCAGTATGGTTCTTCTTCCTAGCCCTTTGCTGAGAGTGACTTTTATATCAGGTTGCTTGAGCAATTTTGCATTAAAAAGTATGCATAATTTAAATAGCCTTCAAAATAGAAAAACCACACTAATGAGTATATTCCACAGTTTATTTATTTACAATGTACTGGTAAGTCAACTTGCTTTTAAGTGTATTAATAGATTTGTGAAACAATTTCTTTTAAATAAAAGGACAACACATTGTAAAATAATATACAAATATTGAATGCTTCGAGGGGTGTAGTAAAACTACCGGTAGCCTCCCTAGGTGATCCATGGAGCATTATGTTTTCCCGAGGCTAAGCCAAGGGAAAATGAAATGCTTCATAGATCTCCGAGGGACGCTAGTTTTACTACACCACGAGATGAAGCATTCAATATTTGTTTTATAACACTTCACCCCCAAATTCTGCTTGGTTTTAATATGCTCAAAATAAGTTAATTTAAATGCAGTTATGGTTCTTTCAGACAGGGGCACAAGTTAGGCTGAAAATAATTAGCCTACAGGCCTTTTAAATAAGACTTCCTTAATCTAAAACATGTTTTTGTTTAGATGAGAAAGTTACGCCAGCATTGTGCCATTCACCATGCGGAAAGGTGACTCAAGTTACGTCATCGTGGTTACGCCGTTGTTGTTACGCATCGTGGTTACACAAGGCAAACACCGCTTACCCAGCCTTTTGGTTACCAAAGCGCGGGAAATAAGAGAAGGCCGTGGCACTTGGCCATGCATGCCAGCCGACATGGCACCACACCTACATCACGGTGTACGGTATACATAATACATCGTGTACATTAGAGCACAACGTAGTGCTGTTTTCCAAACCCCAGCCTCGTCGCAGTATTAGCTTCATTTATGCAGTCTGGCTATAATAATAGAGAGCAGCGGAGCGACTAGCCTAAGCTAGGTTTTCAAAAACGGTCTGTGCGACCGGCCGGTCTGATCTGGTAGTTACCGTGTATGTGCATGGGGCAGGGATGTGTTTTCAAAATGGCGCCGTCCATGATACATGTAAATACTAAAGTTTTACCTCGCATTTTTGCTTGCCTGTAGTGTATTCGGGGGGAACTATCGTCTGAATATGAGGCCCGAGAGTAGAATAATCAGGTCAATGTGGAGAATAAACGTGAATTAAGCGATGACCCAATTTCCACTCCGGCCTTAATAAAGGTCACCGACCACCGAACTCCCAAACCACTCACCCTTTCCTCTTGGAGATGGGGTACCTGTCCATCGAATCCTCCATTTTGCTGCTGTTCATGGTGGAGTACATGCTGAAAAAGCCGCTCTCGTCCAACGGATAGACCGTAGAGGAGAGGTTGTTGTTGGACAGCGACTGCCGATCTGGGTCGCGCGAGGCCATCTTCTCCGCACGCTTCTTGGCCGCACTGCTACGCACGTTTTCCAGGGAGCTTACCTGGATAATACATAAAATGAAAATTTGACCATTTCTTAGGCTTTTAAGCCGACCAAGGTGAAAAAGTAGGAGAAAAGTTCAGTCCACATTTTCTCCCCCCCCCCCCCCCCTCCCCCCAAAAAATTCTTCCAAATAGGCACTTTGGGAGACAAATTAGTGTAAGTTTTTAGGTAATAAGGAGACAGTGGCACTTAGGGAGACATTTCAGTGTCTCCCTAAGTGTCTAGCTACCGGTACCTTTAAAAAAAAATTGGGGAGTTATTGTCCTAGATCGACAGATTTTGGTCTAAATAGCAGAAATTTTGAAGATCTTAGAGAAAAGGTTAGGATAAACAAGTTAGGACTGTTTTAAGTTTGTGTACATCTCTATGGGATTGTCTCCCCAAGTGCCTATTTGGAGGTAAATAAAAAACTGTACTCATACATGTAGATGAGAGCTAATCCCCATTAAACAATGACAGAGATGGATCCTGCAGTTTGACCTTGAGATTTCTGACCTGATGGATCTTGCTGCACAATGCAATCTGATGCATTTTGCAGAATGTACATTATGTATAGCCAAAATACCCTGAAGGTTAGGTTTTAATCCAAGTACACACATGTACATGGTTTTTGATAGTAAATTGGTAGTTTGCTTTGGGATAAATTATGCAAATGCTCTTGCATAATTTTAGTGTAAGCATTCAAATACAGGTACATGTTTATGTACTGTGACAAAATGTAAGGTAAATTGGATACATTTTTTTTTTGTAATAAGCAAAATTTGCATCTCATAAAAATTAAATGTAAAGTCAAATGAACTTGACTACATGCTTCAAATATCTAAAAATAAATGATCCCTTTTTGGAAATATAAAAACCATTCTTAAAAAATATTCATGGCAAATTCTCCAGGGTAAAATGCTAATTTCAGCAGGTTTTTATGATCATTCAAATTAAACCCAGGCTAAAACTCAATTTATTTGCTTATTAGCTTGTAGCCTGTCCATTCTTGGACAAGTCTACGGCGGGCCAGCAAGTCTGTACGGTAATTTTAAGGCTGACTTATTGAAAGAAGCGGGGCAGATATTATCTTAACACCTTCGAGGGGCATGCAGCCACCCTCTTACCTCTACCCTGGCTGCCTTTAGGATTTTGTTTTCCCAATCACAACATGCATGGCCGCACGAAACATGCATACTGTATTTAAGCTGGGAATACAATGCTGGACAAATTCTAATTATTGTCGGGATTATTAGATGAAAAACACGCTCTGTTCGAAAAGTGAAAAGCCCTAGGGGATTTGGGTGATATCCGCTACCAAGTCACTCGCGATTTAAGATGGTTATATTTTCCACACAAACAAATACATGTATATACATGTATATTATGTAAACAAATGTAACTTCTGTAAGGCTCCAAGCATTCTGCAAAGCCATTGGTGAAAATTCAGCAATTCTGCAGTTTTACGATGTTCACTAAGATTTTTACTGTACATACTACACATTTACGAAACGAGAACACAGTGACAGAAATATTTTAATATTTTACATGTAATATTGTTTTAATATTAAAATGTCTGTTTTGACAATGAGAAATGCCAATCAAAAACACTGACAATGATTACATTACATAGTATATTTATCAATTTAGGGGTAAATATTACATGTACCGGTACCAGTATACATACATGTACATGTACATCGAAACAAGAGATAATGTTTAGGGCGTTATCCAAAACACACAATTGTAAAAATACTACTTACATCAGGCTCACTGTCTTCATCGGACAACTCAAAGTCGTCAGCATACGTGGTCAAGTCCAAATCCTCGATATCGTCCACACCTTTGTAGACTTGGCTCCTGTCCAGAGGGTCCAGTATGGTCCGGCCCTGCCCCCTACGGCCGGCAGACCGGGCCAGCACGGGCTTGAGTGGGATTGGAGAGGTCATGGCCACACCCTTGGGCTTCTTGGTGTCAAACTCTGGCGACCAGTCCGGGAGATGAGCGGGGTCTGGAGTGAGATAATTAAAGTTATGAGAGAGGGGGAAAAGGATTTACTTAACAATCCCTATCCAGTCGAACTCCGACATCAGGTTTTGTTGGAAACTACAATGTATGTTTACTGGACCCCTGAATTGATTGTCTGTGGCAATGGCATACCCCCAGAATCAGAGTCCAACAGTTTGCAAGAAATTTGCAAATTACAACCGAGAGTACAAATGTGCATGATCATTTGAACTTCCTTCATGGTACATGTAGGGCTAATAAAGACATGTATTTGTTGTGACACTGGGTGCAGTACATGTACTTTCAGCTTTTTTACATTAGCACGGAGCAGTTTATAGCCCTGATAAGCTCTGTGGTCAAATGGGAAAACATAAAAACACCAGTGAAGAGGTCAGAATAAGATTTTAAGCTGCAAAGTACCTGGTATTCCAGGCTTATAAAGTTGTAGGCATGGCTCAATATTATTATTTCTTATAATATTCTTTATACTATAACTTTTCAAGCAATTTTTACTGACCTTTGGTGAAGTACATGTACATGTACTTCTGAGAAACCCCAAAGCTTCTCCAGTGATGACCTCTCACAGATGACTAATAAAGTTATATGTATCTCACCATTGGGAAATGTTTTATTAAAAACCCAATATTAATTAAAAAGTTAGGTTGGCGCAGTGGTACGGTACTTTCTTGCCTTCTGCGTCTGTGACCGGGTTCGATTCCTGTCCAGGCTGACATATGGATTGATTAGTTAGTCCCTAGTTTACACAATTCGAATTGTGGCAATTAAGCACAGCTACACTTACCCGGTCGATGGTTGACCTTCTTCCTGCCCTTTGACCCCTCGTCCGGCAGGAAGTGAGACTCAGGCCAAGAGTTGGACAGGCTCTTTCGATAACTCCTGGTGCCCGCTCCCACGGTGCCGTTCTCTCTCGGGTTGACCAACCCAATTGTCGAGACGTACATGTCTGCTGGCTGCTGCCGGGCAGCTTCAGCGTCTTCAGTCTCGTGCCTGAGGCTAGGGCGCTTCTTGAGGATCGTGGCAAAGTTGCCGGCGAAAGGGTCGTGAGCACCTGAAACAAATACGATGGCAACAATTTAAGGCCAGTTTAAAATATATGTACCCTAGCCAAAAGCAAATGCGATACAAATTTAACGTCACAAAGCATTCACCATGTGTTCATGAAGTCACAGCACGAATTCAGTTTACACAAATTCACAGATCTGTATTCACAGCACGAAAACTTGAGATACCGGTATACCGGTACATACAGTACTATTGTACCGTACACCGGTAAATGTTACAAATTTGCTTTTGTGGCGAGTATGAACCAGCATTTACCGTGAGTGAGAATTGCCAATATTAGTGAGGTTTTTTTAAACAGACTCTGATGATCTACTTCATGTAGTTTTAAACTATTCTTTAAATTTGTCACTGAATTAATATGAAGATTCCTGATGTTGGAGCAGGTCTCACACATAATATGTACATACATGTACATGTAGCAACCAATCATTAATTTGCACAAATTGAGTGTCAAACATAAGAACATTTTTTCCTGTAGTGACTTTTAACATGAAAACAATCTTTAGTACAAAACACTGATTACGGTACTCATTAAAATGAGAACATGTAGTAATCATATCTCTAGTTGGGCATTGCAATTAGAGAATAGTTATAATTTTTTGTTAAGACTTAGACTGAAACAAAAGCACAAAAACAACTAGAAATGTGTTTTTGGACTAACCCTACCGGTACATGTAGCTATTTAGGATATTTTAAAACAATTTCTGATTTGATGACAACCTGACTGACAACGTTCCTTCAAATGTCACTGATAATACATGTGCCGTCAATGACATAAAAATACTAGAGCTAATTGCTTCAAGAAGCACGGATATCAGCCTACATGTAAATGGGTCTGTCCACACTAAATGTTACAACTGCACAACATCCCAATTAGCTCTCATTTAAAGTGTGTTGAAACTCAGAAAATAAACTTTAATGATGGTAATAGTAGTTGTACAATTGTTGAGAGATAGTGTACACAATTATAAAGGATTTGGTTGTTGGTTAATACAAAAATGAGAAATTTTATAAAAATGTCCAGCAAAGTTTTGGGGGTCCTGGTGGGACATGCATAAACCATGGCAACTCATGTTTTTCTCCAGGTTATATAAGAGGTGTTATTACACAGAAAAACAATTCACATGTTAAATTATGGTTGGCAAAGATATCAAATATGAGAAATCTGATCATTTTTCAAGCCCTTTCTTTATTGAAGGTGTTAATAATCGAGAATTTAGGAACAGCTAATTCAGCCATCACGTACGTCACGGTTCTGTCCATTTGGTGACAAACGTGATACTGGCTGGTACTGACATTTTATCAACAATAAATTTCAACAAAAATATATTTATCTTGCTGAGAAATCATCTGGCTTTTATTTTGAATACCATTTTTGTGCATTTGGATTCGTTGGGTAACAAAACACAGATCCATTTGAAGGAAATGCAAATTTCTGTCCATTTTTTTGTAACGTATGTCACATCAGTTAATCTCTTGCCAACTGTAAAAATCCTTAAGGATTATTATTATAATTGCACATACATTTATAACAAAGATATGTGCAATGCAACTGCCATTATTTTCTTAGAAAGGTTTGTGCATTTTGATGAACGAAGAATGAAGAGTATGTCTGTCCCCAACTCATGGAAAGTGACATACGTGATCTTACATTGTACAATGCACGTGTCTGTCCTGTGACAAACGTGATGTCTGTCCAGTGACAAACATTATTCATTGAAATAAAATTACAAGTTTAAAATCTAAATTAAAACTTCTTTCTGCAAGTAAAAATAACAAGTTAACTTTGAAAGAATATTTAATAAGTTAGGCTAGTTATCAATCATGGTTTTTACTTTTATTTGTTAATTTAAGAAAAAAAATGTCTGTCCTCGTGACAAACGTGATTATTGATGTCTGTCCATGTAACAAACGTTATTTCAGATAAGATGTCAGTATTCCTTCATTTCCAGTTATGTATATGGTTGAACAGTCTAAAGAATTTGTTTGGGGGGTTTTCAGGGCAATTACTATTCTCAGTTGTTAAAAAGTTCTTTTATCAATCCAAATAATTATAATTTGATACCGTCTTGTCTGTCCCAGTGACGTACGTTATTTTCATGGCATACTTCTTCCCATAATTTCTTAAGAAAGAATAAAGTTTCTTAAAAAATGTTCTAAATAATAACACTGAGTTCACTTAATCATACTAAAACAACAAATTACAAAATTTGTTCATCTTGCTTTGAGTTATGGTTAGGAAAAGAAAAGTGTCTGTCCATGTGACAAACGTTACATCTTAAAGATTAACCATCAATAACTTCTTAAATATTGCTAAAGTTATCTTTACCTTTCTAAACTAACAAGGATATAGGGGGAAGATATGTGCAAGCCAAAAAAAATGGAAACATTTTACAGTTACAATTTTCTTCTAAATGTCACACAGTTGTAACGTTTACTGTGGACAGACCCAAATCGCCTTTGCCTTTTTTTTAGATTTGTGTGAACCGACTCACACTGACCACTAGGTTACATTGGCCAAATTCTGACCCCTACTGACATTAGGTGACCATTGGCAAACAAATTGGATAAAGACTATCCGAGAAGAAGCATTTTGGTAATGTTAAAGAAAAGTCACATACTGACAGTTAGGTGAACATTGGCCAAATACTGACCCCTACTGACCATTACATGTAGGTGATTCTTGACCAAATTAATGGATCCAAGGTGTGAGAGATAACATTTTTTGTAATTTTGAAAAATAGTGACCATTACATGTACATGTACATGTACATGTACATGTACTGTAAGGGACCATTGGCCAAATTCTGACCCAACTGACCATTACATGTACAGCACATATACATACATACATGTAGGTGACTATTAGCAAAATTAAATGGATCCAAAGTGGGGGATCAGAAACATTTTGTAATTTTAAAGAAAATTAACCCTACTGACAATAACATGTAGGTGACCATTGGTCAAATTATTTGGATCAAGACTGTAAGAAAAAGAGCATTTTGTAATTTAAAAATAAAACCTGCTGACCATTAGGAGACCATTGGCGAAATTCTGACCCAATGAACCATTACAGGTGTCTGATGACCAAATATAATTGGATCAAGACTGTGAGAGAAGAAGTATTTCGTAATTTTTATTAGCTGACTAATAGCTACATCAGTTGTAAACCCTATACAAGGCTTGGTCCAGGGATGCAACTGACCAAGTTTAACATTATTTGGTTCATGACTTTGGGCAGAAAAAACATTTTGTAAATTTGAAGAAAATGATCCCTGCTAACCATTAAGTGACCACTGGCCAAATTCTGTGAACAACGTTTACGAGGCTTGGTCCAGAAAATACTGACCAAGATTGAAAATAACTCGACTCATACTTCTGGAGATATACATGTACAATGTATGGCCAAATGTATTGCTTGAAGAAAACGTGTACAAATCCTATTCAAAAATGAACCTCTAATGACCCCCAATGACGACATCATGAAGATTTTTGTTCTAGGACCATCTGTTGATGGAGGTCTACAGTAAGTACCGGTAGTGTATACATGTATGTGCCAAGTCTGAAGTCGATCAGATTTACCAAAGTGTCAATTAGTTGGTGGAAGAAAAGACGTGTACAAACCCTATAGAAGTCTGGGGAAAAAAACATGAAAAAACAAATGATGAAACAGCTAATTAACAAGTTTGAAAATAATCTTTAATAAACTAAAGGCACAACGTGCAGACATGTACACAAGATATTGCTTAAAAACATAGATATTGCTTAAAAACATGGATTTTGTTTAAATATTAGATAATTTGTACACAAACCATTAGTTTGTCTGCAAAAACAAGAAACAATTTAAGAAGTACAGTACTGTACGTACAGTACTACGCCTGTAACAAGAACTACAATGTACGTTCATAATTTCATGGACAGACATCGATCGTCGAGGCACAAACCATGAAGAAGCTAGCAATGGCAGGTGAAGTTCCGGATGTCACAGCTCTAGTCTACACAACGAGTGTTGCATGCACTTTGATGTCAGTTTTCTTGTTTTGTTGTTGTTGTTGTTGTTGACAGTACATCAAGTGAGTGTAGACAGTACATCAAGTAGACGGATCGTAAAGTCATAAACTTTGAAACCACACGAAAGCAATATCGTAATCAGTCCCCCCCAAGGGTCCCATTAATAAAAAATAGTCCAGGGATACATTTTAAGGAGACAAAAAAACATTCGAATATAGGCATACAGTAGCATCTGGAAAGGAGGGCATTTTCTTCAAGAGGCCTAGAAATCGACCATCAGATTTTTAGAAGTGCCTGTCATCAATACAACAATAAACTATCATCTGCCAAAAAGCGGCACCACAGAGATCAGTTGAAAGACTGCAGTAACTGTGAACTGTTCAGAAAGGTGGATCAACTCACCCGCTTACGTTCTGCCAAGGTTTATCCAAGTAATCATGACAGTGAAGTTCCTCTTCCTGAGCGGTTCCTTCAATTCTTTGCTGAGAAAGTCAACAAGATAACTGCAGAACTGCAGTCATCATTACCTACTGATACTGATCGACTTCCTGAACAGCAGACAATTTTTTCATTTGAAAAATTTAAGCATGTCACTGAAAAAGAAGTGTTGCAAGTTATCACTGACTCTACTTCAACGACGTGTAATCTTGACCCAATCCCAACTCACTTGCTAAAGAATTGTCTTCATGAGCTTACACCTATCATAACTGTTGTTATTAATGAGTCATTTAAAAATGGATGTTTTCCTGAAAAATTCAAATTAGCGAATATTGTACCAATTCTCAAGGGCTTGAAATGTGATTCTGACGAACTTAAGAATTATCGTCCTATTGCAAACTTGAAGTTCTTTTCTAAGACATTAGAAAGAATGGCAGCATTACAGTTGCAACGGTACCTAAATGATCATAAACTCCACGCAAAATTTCAATCTGGGTATAGATCATTCCATAGTGTGGAAACTGCCTTACTGCGAATATCAAATGATGTATTGTTGACACTTGATAAGGGTGAAGAAGTTATACTTGTCCTCTTAGATTTTTCGTCTGCGTTTGATACCATAAAGCATGATATCTTGTTGCAACGATTGTCACAAAAGTTTGGTATTTGCAGTAAGGTACTCGACTGAATTGAGTCTTATTTGTCAAATCGAACCCACACTGTTGTTATAGAAAACGAACCATCATCAAGATATTATACTCAAGGGGTACCACAAGGATCAGTGCTAGGTCCCCTGTTGTTCACACTATACACTTCACCAATAGAGGTACTAATTGGCAATCACATTGTTCATAAAATGTTTTACGCTGACGACACTCAATTGTATATAGCATTTAAACAGTCGGATGTAGGAGATGTTATTTCACAAATGGTTGATTGTGTTCAAGCAATTAAAGAATGGTCACAAGTAAACGGTCTTAAGCTCAATAGCAACAAGACTGAATTTCTTCACATATCTTCACGTTTTCGTTCGACAGATCCTATATCATTTATTGACTTAGATGGCACGCAGGTTAATTCTGTAAGGAAGTGTAGAAATTTGGGTGCAATACATGTATTTGATGACCATTTCACTATGGACAATTTTGTTTCACAGAAATGCAGATCTGCATCTTTTGCACTTTACAAAATTGGAAAAATTCGCAATCTGATAGATAAACATACTACTGAACGCTTAATTCACGCATTTGTGATGTGTCACCTCGATTTCTGTAATAGCCTCCTTTCTGGGATTCCGGCTCGTCAAGTGCAAAAGATGCAGGTTGTGCAGAACTCTGCAGCTCGTCTTATTTTTCGCATTAGGAAACATGAATCTGTGTCTCTTCTCCTAAGAGAAATACATTGGCTACCCATTCACTCTCGCATTTCATTCAAAATGTTGTTGTTGGCATACGAATGTTTTTATAATTTTGCGCCACCTTATTTGATAGAGCTGTTAACATTGTACACACCATCAAGAAATCTTTGTTCTAATAAGAAAAAATTGTTTGTTATTCCACCAGTTTCGACCAGGTCATATGGTGAACGCAGCTTCGCTCACACTGCTTCAACCCTATGGAACAATCTCCCGGAACATTTGAAAAATATTGATTCCATTGATAAGTTCAAGATTGCTTTAAAGACGCACCTATTTAACATTTAGGTCATGCATTTTTGTTTGAAATCTAGTACATCTTGTATTTGTATTTTGTTGTCTTTTTTTTCTTTCTTTACAGCGCATAGGGACATGTTTAATCACTATGTGCAGGGTTGTAGCTACGCTGGCCGGCGTCGGCCGGCGGTAGCCAGCACTCAACATCACCGGCCAGCACTCGGGGTAAAAATGAAGCTTGCCGGCCGGCACAAATTTTTCTGAATTACATCGCGATTTTGTATTTTTTGCATCGCATCGCAATTGCATCGCAATTTTGTACGTGTCCATTTGTATGTTCCATGCCGCAATCGCTGATGCACGTATTTACGCGTACTGGCTGCATGCATAAGAGCGCTCGCAGGTTTTCCGGTTCTCAGACCAAAATATTCTTACTAATTTCTGGTTGATTAGGTCAGGGGACCAGACTATCCGACGTCACGTCATTTTTTTTATTCAATCATAGAGGGCGTGCTATCGTCCAACTGGCCAGCCGATGATGTACGTACGTACGTACCGGTACATGTACACTGTACATGCACATGTACAATGTACATTGACCCGCGAGCGCGCGCGCTCCTCGTTCTTCCAGCTAAATGAGCTGATACAGCCTCTACTCCATATGGGCGCGTGCGCGTTAAGATCGCGCAAGGCATGGTGGGAAAACATGGTGCAGCAAGATCGTAGCCATGGTAACGAGGTTGGAGCTGGTACGACCGCGCGGTTCTCAGCCCGAAAACAGCCGGCACTAAAAAAAATTCTAGCTACAACCCTGACTACTGTATGTGTTATGCGCTATATAAAAATGGTTAATTATTATTATTATTATTTGTGACCCGCTCTGCAAAAAGGGCACTTAAGTCGCGGTATGCTTTCACGCGTAGTGGCCTGTACCATGTGGATAGGGTGAAAAAATATCAAAAATGTGTTTTTCTGTTTTTGTTTTTTTTCTCATCTTTGAAACCTATATTATCATAATTTATTGACAGAAATGTTGATTTCGATGAATAAAGATTAAAAAACTACGCGTTTGTGTCGTGCTATTCATGCATTGTTGCTGCTTTAGTTCTCTAGAATTAACAATAATCGCCGAAGTTTACGCTTTTTTGGTGCATGATTTTAATCTTCCCCTATCAATAATTTTGGTATCGCCCGAAAGCTGCACGCTTGCTCTTTCCAAATTTGGGCAAGAGAATGTCTATAGGTCAAATGCAAATGAGTATGAGGCCAAAATAAGCAATAAACAAACGCCACCTGTTGCTATGGAGTGCCAAACATTTTCATCACGTGATTAGAATGGCATTTTCTGATTGGGTAATACGCGCAATATTGTTACTGCGCACGCTCAGTATGACCTCATCCGCTGTTGATCGCTAGCTGCGTACGTGTACTATACTAAACAGCGGAGATTTCGTAGCCGATGCCACGTCTGTTTCAGGCCATTACTGGAGAGTTTTTCTGAAGTAAATGTCTTTTTTAATCCACAAATTATATCTAAATACTTAAAATAATAATGTTCTCCAAAGATCAGTGTCTTGCTGAGGCTTTGAACGAGCTTCGTGATGCAAATCTGTTCCGTGAAGAAAATGATGCGATAGCTTTTGTCGAAGATTACTTCGTCAACTCAGCCGTACACGAGGAATCTGATTCGGATTCGGAATACGAGTCATCTTCATCAGATGCCAGTGATACTGATAATACTAGTTTATTGCAGGCTTTCTTATCTAATGCAATAATTATTGCAAGGTATGTATTTTATCTAAAAAGCCTTTTTTTCTATACAATTGTCAGTGTCAATGTGCATAGCAATAAGAACATGCAGATCGTCAAGCACAAGTGTTTTAGACAAAAAAAAAAAAAAAAAAAAAAAAAACCATTACATTTTGTCTCAAAAACATGATTTTCGACCCGAAATTTTGCAATGAATGTTAAATGCTACAAATTCAAAAAGGTATGCATTCAATCACTAAAATCTTCCAAACACAAGAACATGTTAAACAAACAAAAGCTCAGTAATGAAATTAATTGAACCCTTTCGACATTCCTGCATGTGGTTGTTAATCTTCAATTTGGCTCAATTGAACAAATTATGCAAATTAGCAAATCCTTGTGATGACGTAATGGAATTAAAAAAAAAAATTATGGTGTAGACTCAAAACCCACTCCGTTATAATACCTGAAAATTTCAGAGCAATAGCTTAAACGCATCATGTCCGTTGCCAGGAATATTCGTGGTTAACATTTTCAGTTGAATGCATTTCAGTACACCGTTTTTCAAAGCTCTTTTTATCCTTAAGTGATTAAAATTAATTCCTGAAAATGAATATGCAAATTACCTAAAAATCTTGAGAACGCAAAATGCCACAGGGTTCAAACATATATCAAACGAAAGCTTATGAAAAGGCCTTTCCATCTAGGTACAAAACCTGATTTGAAAATTTGCAACATAAAGCCCCTTTTTGCCAATTAACTACCGGTACCATTAAACGGTTGCGCTAGCCTGCGTTGCATACTGTACATGTATCTAAATTGCGCTGCTTCATAAAGGAATTGCGTGCGCGTTGTACGTGTTGATAATCACAGTTCTGTGATCCCTGATTGGCTCCCTAGAAAAGGACAAATAAGGAAAAAATTAAACCGCTAGAAGCAATTTGCAAAGTCGTATGTATGTACCAGTACATGTATGTGAGCAAGGGAGCTGGTCTACATGTACCGGTATAATAGTGTCGTTAGCGGGTGCAATGCGTGAAAAGAATATATGCGACGTACACAAATGGTCATGTACATGTACACGATCGATCATATATTTGCATTCGTCTTTGGCAAAGACTATCTTGCAGAGGACAAGTAAAATTTCAATTTTACAAGTTTTAAAAACATGCTTTTACACATGTTCTAAAAAAAGCATAAGGGTGACATTAAAACATTAAAAACAATTCTCGAGTAAGGGCAAGGATGATACTTTGTATTAATATATAGTTGATTTTGTGATATATTTTTGCATTTTGGTTGGGTGATTTTTTTTAAATTTAAGCTAAAAAACAGTTTTGGCGGGCCCAAAACTGGCTAAAAATGCCCAAAACACAAAATGGCCTGTTACCATGGCAACGGACCATAAACAAAAATGTTAGTTCCATTTTTGTTACTTACTAAGTCCTTTCATATTAAAAAAATAATAAAAAATGCCGAGGACACTTATATGAAATATTTACAACTCTTAAACAACAATTTTAGAATAGCTAATTCATCAATCACATGTACAGTACAGTATGTCACTGTGTCTTAACCGTCGATAACTCCAGTTCGCGCCGGGCCGAGCCGATGGGCAGGATTAAACGAAACTCGAACCGAAGCGGGTTCAGGCTGATAGTGCCAGGAAGCACACTCACGCATTTCCGGCCTTGCTTGCTGCTGACAGACATTTCGGCGTGTTTGTGCGACATCCGTTTTGAATTTGGGGAAAACTTTGCGTTTATACGTCATCCGGCGCGAACTGGTAAAAACTGCTCAAAACTGCTCAAGTTATTTTGACCTTTCTGGACTTACAAGCAGAAACAGTACGGTACAGTACATAGAGGGAAAATATGTGCAAGCAACATTTTAAAGTCAAACATTTATTTTAAATGTCACACAAATGTATCATAGTCTGGACAGACCCACGTGTAAACGATTGATTCATGCAATCAATTGTATAAATAGAAAGTCTATGGCAAGCGAACGGTGCTCAATTTTTTGTAAAATAGACTGCTGGCCTAAAAAAAGAATGCATTGGTTGAAAAAAAATAAGGCCTGCTTAAAAAAAACCTGCTGAATACATGTATGTTGGCCAACATACATACACATACCGGTATATATGTACACAGTGGTGCGAAATACGGTACCTTCTGGAGACACAATGTGTACAATGGAGACAAAACGTCTCCAGGGGTAATTTTCTATAGATGAATAGGTCTCCACTGGGAATTTCACGAATTAGATTTTTGGATTTTACTTAAATTACTCAAAAACTAGGATTAGGATGTGGGTTAGGGTTAGTGTTTGGGTTAGGGTATAATACTGTATAGGGTATATTGGTTCGAAATTACAACCCAGGAAAAAAATTATGGTTAAAATGGGAGCATTTTAAAAAACGTGCTCGACTTTCCAACCATTTTATACACGAGAACAAAGCCATGTCTCCACAGTGATACAAAAATGCGAATGTGTGTACCGGTACATGTACAATGTACACATACAAAAGGTATTGCTACACGTAAATTAGATTAGTTTCAAGAAACGAATGCTGACACCTTTTAAAGGTTAATTCACATACATGTATACACATGTACTGCCTCAGACCTGGAAAGACCAAGCATGACAAAAGAGGAACAATCCTCTTGATTGAGTAGAGTAAGGTTGAGTAAGGTAATGGCTTTCAGGAGTGACCGTGAGCATGCAGGTGTCTTATTAGAAATAGACGTTAATAATAATAATAATGTGCCATGCTTGCATACATGTAAATACCACTTTATCACCAACGGTCTTAAAGCACTTAACATTATTACCCCAGTTATTGGGCTATAAACATTCCATTTCAGCTCCCTCACTGGAGTATATAGCTGGATGCTGCCATTTTGGCGCAAAGCAGCTAAATCAACCACAAAACATGTACCAATTTACTTCTGGGTGGAGAGAAGCAATGAGTGACAAAGTGCCTTGCCCAAGGGCACACATGTAGCTTTACCTTACATACGCACTGTGGACATTCCTTTGTCTTCGTGTAGTTAACAAACTTTGACTAAATACTCATTTTTCTCGCTTCCCCAAAACAAATTTACCCTCAAATTTGGATTATGGGCCTCTCAGCTGTCCCTTCTATCTTTTCTATATATAACCCTAACCCGTTTTTCCTCTAGCGCTCTTTTTCGGAAACTGAAAAACGGATTGTGGACGTGTGCAAGTCCACACACCGTAACCTCTTCCCGCATCGTGTGGACCTACCGGTATTGTTCGGAGGTCCACAGTGCGTATGCAAGACTAACTCACACACCTTAGTCCCAGGCGAGACACAAACCCACAACCTGCAGCTTTACCAGTACCTACAGATTATAGGCACACACAAAATATTTCTGCTTCCCATTACATACATGTACCTTTCAAAAATAGGGTCGATAGGTTGGAAAGTTGTTTTTTGTTGTGCTGATTGAATGGGGTGTATTATACCCAACACATTCGTGACAAATTCACATGATTCATGGCGGGAAAAGCGAGCAGTACCACACTATACAGGTACATGTACCGGTACACTGTTAATTGTATGCAATCCGGCTTTATTTACACGCAAATTACAGGTTACCAGTTTGTAGCAAGTAGCCTCGCAGTGCGAGTCGCTGCCGCACGTCACTCCAAAAGTTTTCCATTTTGGCTACAAAAGCCATAACAAAATGGCCACAAAAAGTTTCAAAAACCTGCCTCAATGCATGCACAAGGCGTGCTAGTCAGAAGCCATAAACCTAAATATCATGCAGCCAGAAATCACATGTGGCCAGAGATCTCAAATCAAAAGTGACAATTGAAAAACCAAAATTTTCTTTATTTTTCTCCACTTTGGCCTGTGTCCAGTTCCGTTTGATTTTGCCAAAATGCATGCCTCCCATTTATTTAAAAAAATGTATTTTTTGCAAGCCAGTCATGTAAACGCCATAGTACCAGTCACGAGTCTGAAATTAAAACCCAAATAACCCTCAAGTACAATGTACACGTACCAGTACCTCGGTCAGTGGCAGGTGCACTCAAGCTGCTTTGTTGCTCGTCATTGGGGCTCCCTCGTGAGCCCGGGTAGGTCGCGAGACACTTACGCTTCATCTTGTCGAGATGGATCTGACGATAAGAGCTGGCCATTCCGTAATCTGGGAGAGACAAGAATCAACGAATGTCAGACAGTGAATTGATCGGACGTGATCAAATACATTCTCAATGTACATCCTTCGCTATCTGTGGCAATCTGACAAACTACCGGTATGTGTCATGTACGGTACATGTACATGTACACTGTATGTAAATTTAATATCTCAAGAAGCACATACGTATGCATAATTTACGTACACAATTCACACCTGGGCAAATTAAATAAAATCACTTTCCGTTTCATATATCTCACGAATTTGACTGTACTGTACTTGTACACGTTCTCATGTACCGGTACCTTCGATCATCCTCTGATGAATATTCAAGCAAAACAATTGAACTGTTCAGAAAAGGGTGAAAAGCTTTCGTGATGTATTGTCTTTGTATAAGTTAAGCAGAAGTACCCGGTATAAGTTAAGCATACATGGAAGTACCCGGTATAAGTTAAGTTTTAATCTTTGTCCAATGCCACATTGTTGTGGACAGCCACTTTACACATGATTTGGGAGCTTCCTTGAGGAATATCACTAAATATACCTCAGATAGTTTACCCATTTATATTGGTCAAGAGCCCATCACATGGGAAGTTCGGATCAGCGGCTGATAATCGCTATACCGAACGATCGATACTAAACAAAATCTGTGGATCCTGTGATGTTCGTGATAGCGACATTCCACTGCATTCCCAATACATGTATGTGTGCATGTATCCAACTTACTTGTGTCAGGGGACGTATCCCGGAGATGATGGCGTCTTTCCTGGGGAGTCGCGTCTGGTGTTTCGTCAGCTCCCTCCCACGTGTTACGTGCTCGGATTGGTGGCGGCTTTTCTTCATCGCGCTTCTTCTACATACAAGGGAAAGACAAGGGAAAGAAAAGGAAAAGTGAAATAAAATAAAAAAATTAAAAATTGTTGGTGATTAGAACTGCTTTTGCTAAAATAGATTGATATGATGAGGTGGCACAACTGCTTTTCACAGTGCAGTCTGAATTAGGCTTGGACGGTATTTCGGTATTACCGGATAGTCACGGTTTTTTTTTATTACCGACTAGTCGGTACTAATGATCTACAAAAACCGAAATACCGGTGATCTCGGTATGGAATTGCAATACCGCGATATTGTTCAGAACCTCGCAAAAGTCTTTCAAACAGAAAGAGAAACACCCGATCCACATGTTTCATTCCATTCAGTGTCATGTCTGCATTCAATCAAGTGGAAAGATAAGACGTTATTGTCAATCTCCACTTGATAACCCGATACTTCAGCAGCAGCCGTCCTTCCAGAAAGGCCTTTGAAGTTTGCTTATTACGCCGCCGTGTTTGCGGTTTTCTTTGTGTGTAGTGTCTGGACGAAAGTTCAAACAACTTTTTAAATGCGGCCCAAAAGCTGCTCCCAGTCCCACACCCACTTTACTTTCTCGAATCAAACATGGCAGACCTCGCAGACGTCGCAGAAATACGCCTAGTGGCAAAGAAAAAAACCAAATCAGTTCTGTGGAATTACTTCGGTTTCGAGCCAAACGAAGCTGGAGCGCCAAAGAACGAAACTGAAGCGATATGCCGCCTCTGCCGCAAAAAAGTCGCCGCTAAGCAGGGAAACACTTCGAACCTACTCGCCCATGTCCGTGCAAACCATCCTGCAACGCATGCCAGAATCACTACTGGGACTATGTCGGTACAATAAGAGCGCATACTCCACGCACAGCATGCACAAGGTAATACACGTGCTTTTCTCCCACGCACGACTTGCACGCCGCGAGCTAATGTCATTTTAAACAAATCTGATTGGCCGTCTAAAACAACGACCAGAACATTTTTCATTCACAAATAAGGTTTCGTCACACCGATTACTCCAGTACGGCCTCCTATTGGCGCCTGCTCTGATTGTATCGTCGTACGCCCGCCCTGCAAACAGGGCGATATTATAATACATGTACCAGTACATGTACATCGCCGCTGCATATGCTGCGAACGCACACGCAGTAGGAATCGCTGGTGGCCGGCATGAATCGCATGATGAGCCAATTGAATCACTGCCATTGATGCAGGATACCAACTGATAGCTAGCATGATCGTGGGAAGCAAGTTCGCAGTGTGCCGGTGCAGTGCATGGGCATTACGACTGGGCATCGGTCGCTAACAATCGGCATTTCTTTGATAGACATATCAATGACTTTACAAACTCAAACAATGATTCCACAAAAAGTAAGCTTTTAATTTTCAATAATCCATCACAGTGATACATTTTTACAAATATAAAGACTGATAATGAATCTTAGGTGTTGAAGAATTTGCCATGAAGATGCAATTACGTGGTTTGCCGGTTCGACGTAGCATGCAGTGATCGCTGTAATTTGTTTGGGTTGATAATAATGACGTAATACCCACTTAACATAACACCTCGGTATTACCGAATACCGCGGTTTTTTTTGTCACGGTATCCCGGTATAGTAAAAGGCAATACCGTCCAAGCCTAGTCTGAATAGGGGAAACCATAATTTTCAAGAAGCAAGTTTTCTGTGTGTGTATTTAAGCAAGTGTCGAAGGATTTTTCCTGTTAGTTTTTAGTGTATGGCTACATCCCTACATTTGGGCTCGTAGTGCAGGCCTTCCAGCAATCCTGTGCTGGCCCAACAAACAATTCTTTCAAATTAATTTATTTAAAATTAATTCAACTGTTTATAAATGTCTGTCAATGTTGAGAATTGCTCTTTTAAACAAAAGTGTGGTTTCCGCCTGTAGTAATATGTACATGTACAGGTACCGGTACTCCATAAATAGTGTACCGGTACTACCGGTACATGCAGGCCTCGAAATAGTACTAGCCCGGCGTACAAAGTCTAGCGAAAACTGCTCCGGGCTACCCAGACCCACTTCCTTGGTTGCCCGGTGGGCTAGTGAAAATTTCAGTAACCTACCTGTAAAGGTTTAGATCAAAATACATGTTAAAATTGTTATTGTCTTTTTTTGTATTAAATAAATATCGGATCAAAATAAAGTCTTTTGTTTGTGTTTTTTGGCATGATTATTGATAGCCTGCGAGCGCTCGATCCAAGTATGCATGCAGTGCACTGCGATCTCAAGTACAGAGTAGACTGGTGGGCTTCAGTGAGATTAGTATAGTATAAACTACGGCGCAGGGTACCGCACATATGTGCACTATTCTCTTTCACATCGTTCAGCCTTTCTTACCATAATGGCCCACTGCGTAGCTGTATAGTACATGATCGTTCTGCCGTGTCACTACAGTAGCGTCTGATACAGAGTCTGTTCAGAACAGCGCCCTCTGTGTACGTTACTATGGATGTACGTATGTGTACGTGCGCGCGCCAAACGAATAGTTTGCATTGTGCCTTTGGGCTAGCAAAAATGTAAACAAGGCTAGTAAAATCTGCAGTTTGCTAGCCCGGTGGGCTACCCAGGATTAAAAGTTAGCGCAAGGCCTGCATGTACACTACATGTATGTAAGTAGGTAAAAAAGGATTGAGTTGTAAATGTAAAGACCACGAGGGTTCATTGGTTATTAATTTTTTTATTGAAACTACCATACAGTATGTGGTAAACATGATAACAAAAATAATTCTGGAGAGAAAACCTACCCGGTATGACAAGGTGTCCATACACAGTCGAGTGTACAATGTATAGAGTTATCCATCCACACACAACTTATATTTGGTATCAATGTTATTTTTGTACTATTCATTTGAATTCCGATAGGCAAAAATATAATTCAGTGATTGTCTTAACACACATTATATTTAGTTAATTGATACTTTATATTCTGCAAATTACGGTATACTTATTCTACAGGACACGGTAGTGCAGGAAAAATTGCCATATTTCTCAGAATATTTGTCAGCAGCAAAGCAAGGATTTTACTTCTCTTGCATTTTCTGCTCAAAAACCTTAGCCAATGCCTAATATTACGTTTCTCTGATTTAGAATACTAGTATCGTACAAGAAGGTGTTTTTGTGTTAATTTGTCTTGGAAAGTATGTCAAAAAGGAATGACACAAAAGGAGAATACAATGTAGCATGAACTATTTTTTTTTTTTAAACATGAAGAAAAAACCTAAGGATGGTGTCCATGTACCGGTACTGTAGCGTACAAGTTTGTACATTTGTACACTTTGTATTTTTTATGATGATAACCTGAAAATGGGCTGGAGCCACTTAATAAAGTTATTTTATTTCAACTTATCGAAGGAAAATATATTGCCGTATTTTCTCACAGTACGGTACATGTATGTACAGTATTGGACTATTAACTAAATATAATATCAGAGTAACAATTCGGTGATTTTGAAATGTTGAAATTATGCCACACTTTTTGTCCCAACTTCATGGACAGACCCATACATGTACATACATGTGTATACATAAAGTATACTGTACATGTACATGTACGTACCAAACTGTGGATTTGTTTTGTTATTTTTCAATTTCAGAGGTACCGGTCATCTACTGGAATAGCCATGGCCAACACTGCAGAACTTGACTGCACCAATATCTTTCCCACCTTCATTCCAGCGGGAAAAAAAGATTAAACAAAATTGATTCAGTTTGGCTCTTACTTCACTCCAAGGTCAATTCTGTATCAATTATGTGAACCGTTGCCATGGTTACCATGGCAGCTTGGGTACTTTGGATATTATATGCTCCCTGAGCATACACATACATGTACAGTACAGGTACACTGTACTGGTATGTCCAGTAATTAATGTGTACATGTACATGTACAGTACAGGTACACTGTATGTCTGCTGGACTCACCATGCCAATTTGTAATATATTTCTGTACATCATAAAGTTAAATTTCTTTCAATGTATACATGTACGCTTGGCAAATCGATTCATTATCCCTGTTGCCATAGTGCATAAAGTAGGCCATGCGAACATGATACAGAACATGTGTAAAGGAAAGAGTCTGGTAATGTGTAACATTATACAAGAAATTATGTGATAATGTTCACTGATCTGAGTTCTATAAATGGAACACACAATTATTTTGAAGTGTACAGTGTATGGTACACACCTTGTACAGTACTTGTACTGTATACTTCTGTGTATAAACTAAATATTAAAAACATATACCAATGTAAATTTTGTAATTGTACTTAAAGAAATAGTTTCAATTCAAATTGACTTAATATGACTGCTAAAATGTACCATCTACATGTACTGGTAAATGTACAAATGTATGTACCGGTAACATCATTATCAGCCTTCAGTAAGATTAGAATTTCTGAGATCAAATGTTTGTCTTGCAGTAACCACATGTACTACATGTACATGCATTAACCCTAACCAAAACCCCAACCCCAACCATCCCCAATCTTGCAAAATCCTCCAATTGCCACCATATAAAAATTGGATTCATCCTCAATTATTTGTACATATGTCAATCCTCCAAAATCAGTTATTATCCGAAATCTGTTATTTCTTGAATTTGTACAGTGGAGGGGTGATTTATTGCCTCAATCCTCCAGTGATATTTTTGTTCTCCTAATAACCTCCCAATACAGTACAACATTGAGTATACAGTACAATGTACATGTACTGTACATGTACTGTGTGCAAACATATAGTACATGTACATGTATAGTGTACTGTACAAATGTATGTCCACCCTAATTCACACAACTGTACAACATCACAATTACAATGTAAAATGTACAAATGTACTCTAATTAAAATTGTTTTCAAACTCAGAAAATAAACTTTAGTGATGGTTATAGTGTACCGGTAGTTGTACAATTGTAGAGAGATACATGTACATGTACATGTACCGGTACATGTACATGTAGTTGGTAAAAGTACTTTATGAAAATGAGAAATTTGATGAAAATGTCTAGCGTATTTTAGGGGTCCTGGTGAGACACGCATCATTTTGTAACCATGCAAACTCATGTTTGTCATACACATAAAGGTGTTATGACATAAAAACAATTCATGATTATGATTAGCGAAAATATCGTAAATGAGGATTTTGCTCAAAAACAGTCAAGCCCTTTCTTTCTTGAAGGCATTTTAACCGTTTGTAACAGCTAATTCAGCAATCACACGCCACTGTGTCTGACACATGTACCGGTACATGTACACACAAAGACAAACGTGATACTTGTAGTACTACAGTACACATACATGTACAGTATACATACATGTAGCTGATATGATACTGGCAATTCATCAACAAAACATTTCAATAAAAATAAATCTTGCTGAGAAAACATCAAACCTTTATTCTATAAACCATTTTTGAGGCTTGTTATTCTTTGGGAAACAAAACACAGATCTACACATTTAAAGGAAATGCAAATGTCTGTCCACTTTTGTTCATGTTTGTCACATACATACAAAATAATCTCCTGTCAAGTGTACAAATGCGCCGTAATTTTGGCCGCATGAGGGTGCTGCAAGACGCCATTTTCTGGGTACCCAACACAGGCAAAATCGCGTTTATTGAAGTAGTTTTAGTAACTTTACTTTTATCTAAAAATTGAATATTAGAAAAATGTACTAACCTGTGTTGGAGCACTGCTGACATGTGTCCTACTGCTAGTGCTACTGTTTGCAGGTGGCATACTTTCGTTCAGCTCCAATTCAGTCTCTTCTGGATCCTCCCAAGGTAGTTTTCCCCGCCCCTTCCCTGCACTGAAGTATCTCTTGGGTGGCGAGGTTTCTTGATTACCTCCTTGTCCGGGGACGGCGCGCGTCGGTGAGGGTTGAGAAAGCTCTAGACTCCTAGGATCTGCGTGGCTTCGCTCCGATCGGGCACTACCTGTGGTCATACTCCCAGTGCCTTTCATTATCCATTGAATATCATTATCTTTGGATACACTGGGATTAGTTCTGCTTGTTGCCGACGTGGGGACAGCAGTCGCATATTCTACCAGGCCATCTTCATTCAGTCTGGGTAAACGGCGACGGGCAAGCCTTGCCTGTACCGCTTTCATGACACCCTCTTCATCCATGTGGAGTTCTACTTGGTCGACGGCATGGATGAGCGGTTGTATTCTACTTGGTCCCATGGCCTGAGCAAGCACTGCGAATGATTCCAAGGCAGCCTGTCGGACGCGACGCTTGACATCGCCTAGTGTGGGAGCCAGCATCTGGCACAGCTTTGCAAGGTCAAAATCATAGCTTGGGAAAGTCAGCAGCGAGGCAATGATGATGTTCAGTGCTTCCTCACGCACGCCCGACTTACGGTGTTTGAGACTGTCCCCAATGGCGCCAACCACCGATCGTGGAGTCAGCACGTGCATCAATTGCATAAGGACTTTCATATTGGCCTGCCGGATAACTACTTTGTTGTCGCCGAATCGTTTTGTGAGCGCTGCGATCAGGGGTTTTAGAAACTGCTTGACACCCGTGTTGAGCTTTGTGACCAACACCCCGTAGATTTCCAAAGTCAAGAGGGTCACTTTGAAATTGACGTCATCGAGAAGATTGCAGAGAAAGCTTATAAAAGCAAGCATGTGTGGTACAATACAAGTAACCTCATCTAATGAAGAAATAATGGTCTTCAGTTCTTGTACCCCATTTGCTCTCGTTTTCCACTGCGTTTGATCTAATAATTGGTCCATCACATGTTTTGGTATGACCCCAAATTCAAACTGCTCCCCGTTTTCTGTTTCCCCTTGTCTTCTGGAATTTGATCCCAACTTGGGCTCTTTGTTGTGACTGAGACTGGATTCATCTGTTGTAGGTCTATGTATTTCAGAGTTTCCTGATCTAACGGCACTAACTACACGTTGGTTGTATGTATTTTGGTCCCAGAAAGGCAGCTGCTGAATGTAGGCATCAAACTGCTGTTTACCAACTAAGGTTCGTATTCTTTCTAATGAAATTCCTGCAGTGTCAATAAGAGTTTCGTCGTTGTCTTCACAAAATTTCTTTACCAGTGCGTGAGTGACGCTCGACAGATCAACCGAAGCAAACTCCCGAGTTAACAGCACAGGCAACTGAATTGTCGCTTCCATGCGAACTTTAGGGTCTCTACTCTGTAATCCATGGGCGACGAGAATAGTGAAAATTTGTTGCACATTGGTTGTGTGTTTCATGTGAATGTGCAGTGTTTGAATGACTGCTTTTCGAATTGCGACTCTGCTATCCCCCAGATTGGCCACAATTTGTGGTAATACGATGGCCATACAGGAGTCTAGGTCGGGCCCAAACTGGGGGATCAGTTCACAAATGAACTGGGTGCATTTCAGTCGGACTTCCCAGTTCTGGTCCATTAACACTAGGGTCAGCCCCCGGAAAAGTGCATGCCGGTTGTCGAAGGGCAACCTGCCTCCATCTCGGCGAACTTTTTGCGTGAGATCATCCAAAATGAAAGCTCTCTGCTCAGCAAATTCATCGTCTTCTAGCTGAGCTAGAATGTCGTCTTCATCCATTCTTTGCGACGCCGACCGATCAGAATGCTCGCTTGGCTCCCGTTCACCTTCTCTTTTTTTCACGGATTGGAGGTCAACATGGCTAAAATTGTGTACAGGCCGCTTGGCAACGGTTCCAGCCATTCAATCGAGAATCGACATAAACGGCGTCATTTGCACTGTGAATACAGCGAAGAGAAAATCTCTTTTTCACTCACAACTTACGGAATGAGCACTTGATATCTCACATGGCAGAACTGTAACGAAAACTAACAAAATCAGGCAGATGTTGTCTTCATACCGATGGAGATTTGCACCGTGTTCACAGTCCGCGAAATCTACTCAGTGCAAGATGGCCGCACGTATACTCAGTGCATATAGTATATTGTGATCACGTGACCTAAGTAGATTGATCATTGGTTCCCATCTCTAGCAGCGCTAGTCTAGTGCTAGTGCAGTGCATGCTAGCGGCGAGTGTATTTTAAGCCCGTAGCCAAGTAATCTGGCCACTATGCTGTACATGCACAATAATTAAAATTATTGTGCATGTACAGCATAGTGGCCAGATTACTTGGCTACGGGCTTTACCTTTTCAAATCTCTGGCTTCGTTTTGTTTTCGTCTTTGGGTTATTTCACTAAATGAGCACTTAGGGAGACAAATTAGCGTAAGTGTTTAGGTAATAAGGATACAGTGGCACAGAGACATTTCAGTGTCTCCCTAAGTGTCTAGCTAACTTAAAAAACCCCGATATTTTGGTGTTATTTTTGCTCTAGAACGACAGAATGGTGTCTAAAATAGCATAAATCTCGAAGAACTTATAGAAAAGGGTTAGGGTAAACAAGTTAGGATGGGAATGTCTCCCTAAGTGTCGGTGGTTTTTGTTTATTATTATTATTATTTGTTCGGCCAAATTGCAAACATACAACAAGCATTCCGCAAAATCAACAGATTTAACTGAACAAAAATAACCCAATTCAAGCTGGCCAGGATTGGCAAAAGTATAATTAAACACTGTGACTCGAAAGCCTGATAATACTTACTCGAATGGTAACATAAAATCTAGATAAATATTACAACTTTACAAGAGTTACAACTTAAAATTATGACAAGAACAAACAATAAACGGATGATACAATTACATTAAGTGAATAACATTGACAAAATTACAAGTTTTTCAAAATTACTATAGGCCTATAGTTTTACAATTTTCAAAAGGCAAGAAAAGATGACGTAAAACAAATATTAAACAGTCATAACAGATAGATAAAACGAAACCAAACAACAAACAAAACAAATAACACAAAACAAAACACACAGTCGTGAACCACATAACGACCGAGGATCGATATTGTGTTTTCCTTTGTTCCTTTACTATACCCTAACCCCATTACTTAGCGCTTGCCCCAACGACCGAAGACCGAATTCGGACAAGCAAACCGTCCTTCGAGGATCCTTTGTTCCCTTTGTTCTCTTTTGTGTTTCGATCCGCGATCGTAATACGATACAAGAACAAAACAAAACAACTAGACACAAAACAAAACAACTAAACACAAAACAAAACAACTAAACACAAAACAAATTAACTAACACAAAACAACTAAACACAAAACAAATTACTACAAAACAACACAAATCAAATTAACACAAAACAAAACAAAACACAAACACCCTAACAAACAGTTGGTGACATCATCACTCCTTTTCTTTCCATCCGTCAACCCATAAAACCCCCGGCCTTTTGCACTAACAAACCTTAATTATTTGCATACAAATATGAACAGCTTAACACTCTTTATAATGAGTGATGGTGTTGAATTGTGAAAAAGATTCAATCAAAAGAGAGTCACGGTCCCTTTATTATGTGATGGCAAACTGCTCCAGATTGGGGGAAAACATGGCTATGTGTCTTTTTCAGGGTTTGAGTTCTGGCATATGACAAAAACATAGATAATCCTGGTGTACGTGAGTGTTAACTACAGTGTTGGCCTTCACTGATTGGCAGTTCACTAAATTAATTAGGACCTAGACTGTAAAGGAAACAATGTGCTTTTGTCTACGAGCATCTAAAGTCATCCAATAATGAAAGCAATTAGTGATCGGTCCTCATAATAATAACATGGCACCTTTGGGCCCGTTTCAGACACATCCTACATGTATTTGCTTTTCTCTGCACTCTCTCAAGTTTGGCTGCATTGGATGCTGTGTCACGCTGGCAATCCATATTCGAGTACGGGCAAGACAAGTGAACGACTATAGTGATGTCAAATTAGCCTTAGTTGAAGCACCACCCAATCTGCCAGATAAAGCCTTATGTCTTATTGTTCTTTTTAATTAACAATGGCATCGACGTGACCGTTCCAGTTCAGTGAATCGTTGACGATATTTGAATGTAGGTGTAAAACCGAGCAGTTGACCATGGAGAATGCAACTTCGAGGAACTTGGTCTGTAATCTGGATAATGCAAGACCTTGGTTTTCTTGAAATTCAGCTGCATGACATTGAGATTAGGCCTACTCCGTTGTGTAGTCAGGTCCGACTGGAGGGAGAGTTCATCTTGGGTCGAGTGATTTTAAGCTATCAAGTTCGGGAACTCCAGCCACATTCTGGTGCCTGTTTGTGCTTCAGAAACATTCAATCCGTTAATAATAATGAACCCAAAACGGTGCGAATATTTCTGTTTTCTTCTAATTCGATTTGCTTCCGATCAGCATGTTGACTGAATTTTAAGGCGAACCGAAGCCTGAGACGATATGGCTACATCCGCTATCATAGAATCGTGTGTAATTTTTAGCCGTAGCCAAGTAATTCGGACACGGTGGGAGAGCAAAACGTTATTTTGTCTTTGCGCTTTTATTTGGACCCTTTGTGACCCATCTATGGGCATTTTACACGAGCTTATAGGCCGGGGTTATATATTAAGGAGTTTAAGCCGATCCCGGACATAATATTGTCTCTCTCTTTAATTTTTAGACGCGTTTATTTCTCTAACTATCTCGACTTTGTCTTCAAAAACAATTAATAAAAAATCTTTACATAAAATATATACAAATTGAGAAAAAATCGAGACCTATTCTTCGAGGTTATTCGCGGTGGACTAAATCTGGGCTACAGAGTTACGTAGAACAAAATAACATAGCATTTTATGAACGAGAGAACAGGGAGCCTTTCGTCGAGAATATATCAACGCTATTATACACTGTAAAACATAACCGTAAAATAACTGGGTTTTCGACCTGTAAAAAAAAAAAACACATACGCTGTATCTTTATTTTATCGGATTTTGGGCGTAAAATTACGGTAGTGTGCCTTGAAAATATCACGTCCAAAATCCGTTAAAATAAAAATATTATTAAACGGTTATAGAGTCACTAAAGAGTAAATTACCAAACTTGACGACTCGCCGAGCTTAAACAAATTAAAGACGACCAAAAGCTCAAATTTATACCGAGAGGTAAAAAAAACTATTTAATTTCAGCTATCAAGAGATTTAAATCTCCCATTTTTTTTAAAAAGGCTGACTTTAAAGAAAAGCATGTGCGTCATAATAGAGAATCGGGTCGATATTCGCGTTTTATGTCCGAGTATATAAAGACTAACACACCCGCACATACCTTCTAAAAAAAAAGTTAAACAACAAAGACAACAAGTGCCTTAAATGTTGTAAGAAGGCCGCTCTGGGTAAATATACTGACAAAGTAAAAAAAGGTAAAAAGTTAGTAGTTGGATCTTGGGCGCAGGCTGGCGGTCCACCGCAAGGCGCGCCAACGCCCGCCTGGCCCGTCCTCTTGGTCTCCGCCCAGTTCTCTTGGACCAAGTGCGGCTGACACGAGTGCATGTTCAAAGTAGGCCGACCGCCTCCACACCAGAGCATGGAATATTGGAATAGGACTTTGGTTCTATTGCGTTGGTTTTCGGAACTCGAGGTATATGGACTGACGGGGCATTCGTACTGCGGTGCGAGAGGAGAAATTCTTGGAATGTCGCAAGACGACCGACTGCGAAAGCATTTGCCAAGACTGTTTTCATTAATCAAGAACAAAAGTTGGAGGTTCGAAGGCGATCAGATACCGCCCTAGTTCTAACCATAAACGATGCCGACTGGCGATCCGCCGGCGTTACTCCAATGACGCGGTAGGCAGTCTCGAGGAACCGTAGTCTTTGGGTTCTAGGAGTAAGTATGGTTGTAAGCAAAGCTGAAACCTAAAGGAATTGACGGAAGGGCACCACAAGGAGTGAAACCTGCGGCTAAATTTGACTCAACACGAGGAAACTCACTCGGCCCGGACACAGTGAAGATTGACATAAAAATAAAAAAAATCTTTCTTGATTTTGTGGGTGGAGGTGCATGGCCGTTCTTAGTAGGTGGAGCGTATTGTCTGGTTAATTCCGATAACGAACGAGACTCTTGCTTGCTAAATAGTCTCGCCGGCCGCCACGCCGACTTCTTAGAGGAAAAAGCCCCGTAAGAATGAGCAATAACAGGTCTGTAATGCCCTTAGGTGCCCGGGGCCGCACGCGTGCTACACTGAAGGATCAGCGAGTCCCGTCCCTTGGCCGGAAAGGAAAGTCTAGGCAATCCGTTGAACCCCATTCGTGCTTGGGATAAGGAGTTGCAATTGTCTCCCTTGAACGAAGAATCCCCATTAAGCGCGAGTCATCAGCCCGCGTTGACGAGCCGCGGGAGCCCGGAAGACGATCGAACTTGATTATTTAGAGGAAGTAAAAGTCGTAACAAGGTTTCCGTAGGTGAACCTGCGGAAGGTTCATTACCGAAAGAAGAAAGAGAGAGAGAGACCCGCCCGTCCAGGACGTCTGGTCCGAATACCCCGGACGGCCCCCGCTCCGGTGGACGGCCACCGTACTGTCTTCCGGGTGTAGGCTGGAGTGACCTACGCCGGGGTCCCAAGGCAGCCCGCCGAGTGTGAGCCGCAACAGTGCCCCTCTCGGAGAGACGGCGCGGCCGCTGCGGGTGACGACCGACGAACGACCGTGGCCACGAGGCGCCGGGGCTCGGTCTCGAATGAAGCTGGGTGATCGCAGTCGAGGCGAGCGGTCCTCCGTATCTCCGGCTCCCGCCCAGGTGGTCTTTTTTTGACTGATGCTCCGCGCCGCCGGCTACCGGCACGGTCATCCCGTTGTAATTGACACAGAGAGAATGAATGGGCTGAGTAAAGCTAGTACATCAGTTGAAGGGTGGGTACAAATCTTAATTTTAGGAGCCCATTGCATTCGACACGAGAGAGGCAAAGTCTTCTATTTTATAACCGGCAATTAGGTTAGAATTGTATTTTGACAAGATTTATCAAGCGTTTGTATATTTAGCTCCGATCGTAAATACTGAAAAGTAAATACTGAAGTATTGATATTGGACATTTGTAGTGTCTTGTTTACCTTCATCAGCAGTGACCATCTTTACACGAGCAGCTGTCTACATGATTCCACTGGGTAAAGTACAACGTGTAGGTGTGTAATGTACATGTACTTCCCGCCTATCTACGGCTCTGATCATCCACAGTCTAGTCCGCCTTCTCTGGCTGCCGTGCGTGTATTACACATGTACATTGTAGACATGGTCAATATGCCTCCTGCTTCGGAAAATTGATATTTCGTGGGAACAGTGTGTCATATTTTCATAAAATTGATGTCAAAATAAATGAAAGACACCACCAAACATGTCAGAAAAATTTGGCACAATTTCCAATGTACAATGTACATTTAAAAATTACCGATTATTCAAGAGGCACCATTTGTTATTTACGCCGACTTTGATTCGGTACTAGAAAACAAAAAAAACCGCCAAAACAGAAACACGCAGAAGATTCACGTTCACAGAGCTAGCGGCTATTCATTAGTAGTGGTGATTTCCGACGGTGAACTAGTGAGTCAAGAGACTTATAGAGGTAAAGACGCCTCTACTGAATTTGCAAAGACGATATTAGCATTACAACGTTATATTAATATAGTTTTTTTTGCCAATCCCAAATCAATGGATTTTACTTTGCAGGACGAAATCAAACACATAAATTCAAGCGCGTGTTTGAATTGCGAAAAACAAATTTATCGCAATTACCTAGAAGACTCGCACGGTGTGTGGAACTGTCAGAGGGAGAAGCCTAAAAGAACCCGAGAAAAAAGAAAGAAGAAGAATATCAGTACAAAAACGAAAACTGATTTATCGAGTCTAAAATGTCTCGAGTGTAAAAAGAAAATTATTAAATTTAAAGGTGAGAAATCACTGCCACATCACGGGTATTTACACTGAAAACAACTGGCGGGTGGGTTCTTGTCATAATGTCAAGAACCTAAATCGTTTTAAATCGTCTTACAAAAAGGCGCTCCAGTCACAATATGTAACGTACCCCTCGAGCTGCTCTGCTGCATAGTGTTAATGTGATATCTTCATCATATTTTTTATCTTCATTGGAATTGTATCTTTGTCTCAGTCTCCACTGTCCCATCCGTTGTTTTGTTTTGTCTTCTTTGTTCTATGTCCCTTGTCCGTTCGTTCGTGTTCATTCCTATCGTCTGTATATTGCCTGTCTTGTGATTGTCTGTGTCAGGCTGTTCCCTACAAGCCTTGGTTTATTTGAACAGCCCTATACTGTTCACCCTTTAATTTCAAGTTTACTATTCCAGATTTTGTGCTTTTTATATTTAGGCATTTATTAATTTTTTTATTAAAAAATCTAACCCGACTTGCTTGTGAACAGTTTGGAAATAAACGTTTCGAATAATAACCTATCTTGTCAAACGAAAATGACTAGATCCGTTTGTCAAACTGACAAGAATTGTTTTATGTATGACAAGAACCAATCTTGTGAATGGAAAACGACGAGATCTATTTGTCACACGCGGTCAAGAATTGAGATTTGAAGGTTTGCATGGCGAAAAGGCAATATGTGACCGGCTCTGCAATAAAGGGTATTAAGTCGCGCTGTGCACTATCATGTAATCGACTACTCAAGTTTGAGAGGATAAACATTTCATCAAAATGTGATTTACATTTTTTGCCATTAATGACATCTTTAACACCAATATTTTCAGGTTTCATTCAAAGGAATGTTGATTTTGATGATTAAAGTGGAAAACACGCCCATTTTGTGTTCATCGTTCTGTTGTTCTACAACAAAGCCGGCTTTTTCAAAGCCTGTTTTCTCAGTTGTTTAATTTGAACTCCAAGGAAGTAATCAAAAGCAAACAAGTCATATCTCAAGAACGGGAGTAGCTATGAAGCTCTATTTTATACCAACTGGAAGCTTACGCTGTAGGCATTCTAACCATGTATATAACTCAATTTCACTATTTTGTGACATAATTAATACCCCTTATTGTGGAGTGGGTCACATATGATAAGTAGTTTGCGGTAACACCATTAGTAATATAATACTCTTTTGTGTGTGAGATGTGTGGTTCTGAAATATAGCCATTGTATTTGTACTTCTTTAAAACGGAAGTAAGTACTAAGCTCTCTTTTCACATGGCGAATTCTTTCTACTGAAACCGATTGAAACCCGTGTTGTGATGTTGGGATTGCACATTTCAACCACTTGAGTTTAATACTGCCTTTGTTTAATACTTCAGTAATTTAGTCAGCCCTTCATTTTTCATATACATGACGGAGAGAACCTGAAATATTTACCTATTCCAGAGCAGATGATTCCACCGAACCTCCGAAACCGCCCTTCACACAGCTTGTACAATCTGTCAACAGTCTCAAAAGCCCTAAGAGGCAACCCCCCCCCCCCCCCCCCCCATTTACCACACTCCGCAACGGATCGTTATTCTTCAGCCAGTCATCTCGGTTCTCCTTCACCCCATGTTTGTACCTGTTGTTTTTTTCTGGTCGAGAAGGTTTTAACATGTGTAGATGACTGGAAAAGAGATACTAAATATTTACTCGACAGCACAGCCACCCCCCTTCCATGCTGTTCCCAACTATATTGTCCGCTATACCTTGGAGATACTGCTCGTAAATTAACTACTTATATACCTCCAGAACAATATACAGCCAATCATGCCTTTGCTGAATTAAAGAGAAATTCCAGGCTCAATAATATTTGACCTAGTCTAAAAGAATATAGCCTATGGTAACATACTGACTCTGCAGATAATTTGTTTTGATTTGTTATCGAGAACGACACACACGCTTATTATATTCACGATTTGTTGCCATTCAGGAGTACAAGGGCGCGGCCATATTGTTCAAATTTCCCGCCTCGCTCGGGAAATTATGACGTAGTGTCTGCACCTCAATGCACATCGCTTCATTGCCTGTTGTTCGCATTGGTATCCCACCTTGACGCGGCCAGCTACATTATGCAGACGTATGTTGTACGGCGCCCGACTATTGCGAGTACATGTCACTGACCTCTACACATGGAGGGATCATTGCCCATTCACGCTTGAAGTCGGAGCGAACTTGAAGTGCAACATGGCGGACCCACGACATTACCCTGTGAGCCAATGAAATGTCCAGGTGTTCAGTGGGTATACGTATGACGTAATGTTTATAAATAAAAAATGTATAGAGTAAATCCACTGATCTCTACACCTGGACAATATCATTATGGACAATGGTCCGTCCAGGTGTAGAGGTCAGTTATACATGTATTGCATTTCTATACCCATACCCCGAATGTGGCAGCACTTTTTACCACCTGTAATTTGTAGAATTTACATGTAACAAGCGGCAAGCTCTCCCATTCCAAATACGTACACACGGAACAACAATGGCCGTATACAAGCCTATTATTACATGTACATGTACGTGCCTTTCACTGGTACACGTCCAAGTAGATGCTGCGCCTATTCACTGATCACTGGTACACGTTGCAGTATGTAATAATGCTAGTTCTTATTATAGCGCTTTAGACTCCCACAATGTGGTTGTATCAAAGCGCTTTACAATTTATTATTACCCCGGTCATTGGGCCCATGAAACATTCCAAATACCATCTCAGCTCCCTGGGGAGTATACAGCTCGATCGATGCTGCCATTTCGGCGCAAAGCAGCTAAATCAACCACAATAACCATCTCCATCTGCCCCCACAGGTACCCATTTACTCCTGGGTGGAGAGAGGCAATGAGTGACAAAGTGCCTTGCCCAAGGGCACACGCACCATAGTCCCAGGCCGGACTCGAACCCACAACCTGTAACTTTACATACAGATTACAAATTCAATGCTCCAGACCACGAGACCACGGCACTCCATTTTGTAGGACTGTAGAATCATACAGATTATATGGGGAGATAATCGCTGCCACAAATGATGCACCATGTGCAGAATATCGACTTGACGCGCCACAAACTATCGTTTATTTTTGTATTTTCTGAGAAGAATACAAAATCTGTGAGCTAGTAATTATGGCATCAGGTCCTTCTCCGTATGATTTTCAGCCCACTTTCACATGTACAGTACACATTGTGTATACACTATGCCGTACACACAAGGGTTCACTTGTATTCTGTGCAGGGCCGCTATCCGCGATCGGGCTTCGCGTACTGATGATGGTGCAGACACTACGTCACAATATAGCGGATGTACCGATAAACCAGAACCAAATGGCGGCATCGCATGACGGTATAAGCGCAGTGCGAGAACATCTCTGTTTTATATGATTACCGAAACCGATAAAAATGAAATAAAAATCAGGTCACAATGGCAATTGACACTCTTTAACATTATGCAATTTAAACTATGGGTGGAGTTTCCCTTTAAGATCACAATTTGGTGAGCTTTCAATCACAGGCGATTACCTCGCTGACTCTATTATACGAGTGCGACTGTCAAACGAGTCTCCGAGTTAGAGTGAACCCTTCGATCCATTGAAGAACAAATGGAACAAGAGCGCTAATTATCAGAGAAATTGTATGCTGACCCAGCAATTCATGAGAGGCGTCAAGGATGAGCGAGTTACCCCAAATTAGTCCCAATGAAACCAATAAATATGGAGTTCCACGAACTGCAGGGGGAATCGCGGCAACTAGAGAGAGAGTCTCGTCTAGCGGCATCTGAGAAGCACGACACAAAGCCAGAACCTCTTTAACTTTATAAGGTTCGACCAAACCAACCTCAAAGCACTGAGCCAAACCTGTTACTATCGGCCAAACAAACAGCACCCACCGAAGCCTGAACAAGACGGGTACTACAAAGTGTTGCCACCGTTCAGCAGCTGGCAGAGAAGGTAGAACAAATTACAACGAAACAAGCAAGACTCTCGTCAACATAGACACGCTATACAAGCCAGAAGAGGGCCATTGCTGAAGGCTGCAGAAACCAGAACCTTTACACTATCAGGGCTCGCAGCCGAAGGGCAAGCCGTCGGAAGCCAAAGACGATCAAGCCCAATAACTTCCACTTCTCTCTATCTGTGAATGTTGAGTATGAAGCCAGGTCATCAAAAGTTAATTGGTTCAAACAACGAGGATGTCGTTAGTGTCGATGGCAAGAAATATTCAGCGTTGATTGATTCAAAATCACAGGTGACTTCTATCACTGACGAGCTTCGGAAGGAGTACCTCAAGGTTCATGTAGGTTCGAAGCTAATACATTTAGAATTATATCATTACCATTTTGTGCAAATTATTATTTTTGTACATGTTAGGTAAAGAAGCATCCCCTCTATGTAGGCTGTTGTACCGCTGTCGGCTGTATTTCCCGAGGTACCGTCATTAGTTCTGAACGGTGAGTCCAAAGGGCGCCACCGTGCGGCGGGGACGGGCAATGCAAATCTCCCGCCTCTGTCGACGATCGTTGCCTTTTCGACCACCGCTCCACAGGTAGATTTTGTTCACAGGTTTCCTTCTTTTTTTTACAATTATGTCGTATGATTTGTAACCGGAAAAAATCAGGGAACATTTGTATTATTTTAGATAAGGCGAACTGATGGATTTTCACTGTAATTTTAGGAGTTTTAATCTTTTATCAAGATGGCGACCCTGTGGAATTGTCATAATAAAGACCTCATGACCCTTGGGAATATTTCGTAACTTCTGCCAATTATTGTTTTGACCAGTGAAATGTGAATCCTACTTGAGAATTGTATATTAATTCTTAGGGTAAGCAGGAGTTATTGTGGAATGTCAGACTGGAATATAGAAGTTTTGGAAAGCCAATCTCCCATTTAAACGAATCCGAGTTAGACCTCTCTAACTCGGATAGAGCACATCCTTTTCAGAAATGAAGGCTGGCCCCAGTGGACATACTTTTAATACCCCCTTGTGGTGGTCACTGCCAAGGTAGTTATAGCCTATTGATACCATATGCCACTTGGGTAACGATGAAATTGACTGATTTATGTGAGTTAAACAGAGTTTGGAGATAAGAGAAGTTGTATCATTGTTATACTACTGAAGGGAATGGATTCTCCGTTTGACTTTGAGTTATCAGAGTTTGACTAATATCGACTGATTTCACTGTATTATGGTTCTTTATTTTACTCTAGTTCGAGAAACTAGGAAGCCTTTTCCTAGCTGCAGCCTTATTTTCTTAACAGTTTGCCGAATTGCCATTTTTGTAAGAATTCATTTCGGATATTATAACATGGATTTAGTGCACATTAACTGGCCCATCCAGCTCCAATTAATGCACAGCCAGACGTAGGCCTACATGTATGTGATTTTTACAAATTCAAAATGCAAACAAGTTAATTTATTCGTTTAAAAACAACACAATCTAATAGCTAAAAAATTCATTGAAAAAAAAAAAGAAGGTTTTTATTAGGAATGGAGGGCATCTCTTTGTACAACATTGAACATTTTATTTGCATACGCTTTGATGTTTTATATGCTGCTTTATAGTTTTTTGTAGTTGTTTTTTTAGAATCTACCGTAGGCCTTCCGTTAATAAACTTGTGTTAGTGTTTGCTTTTATTGGTTAACTTAGTTGAGTGCAAATAAACAACACGTGAAGCTACAATTTCTTAACTTCCATCAGGTGACCCAGGTCCCTGTTTCAATACCTAAGTTGTTGTGCAAGTTTTTGATTTGTGAAATTGCCTCACAGCACTTCCGCAAACTTTGCCAAAGAAAAACCCATATCGTTGTACATGTTAGCAAAACTGCTTAATGTGTTACATGTGCTTGCATAATTAAATATGCCACACTTTGATTTTGTGTAAAGCTGCGCAAACAGTTAAAACAAATTAAACAAAAATTCAATAAACATTTAGTTGAATGGGAACAAAATGCTTTTGTTATTGTTATTTTAGCGCCCTGATCATTATTCGTTGATTTCCTATACAAACACCTTGAATAATAGTGAGTGAGTGAGTGAGTATTTAGGGTTTAACGCCGTACCAGCATCAATGGCCATATTCAAGGCGGGAACAAATTTAATTCAACAATTTTTTATTTCATTCAACAATTATTCAACAATTAATGTGAAGAAGTTACAGTTTTAGAGGTGGGAGGAACACCCCAGAAGAATATCCTGGGGAAAAACCCACGGAGTCGGGCAGGGACTGAAAACCCAATCCACATATTGGCCCAGGCCGGATTCGAACCTGGGTCATAGTGGTGGAAGGCGAGGAAGAACCGCTACACCAACCCGACTCCTCCCTTGAATAATATGGATCATAAGATTGTAAAAATGGGGATATAAACCAACAATAAAAACATTTTGAATAGGGCCCCCCAAAAAAAAGAAGGGGGGGGGGCAATTTATATGACGCCCCCCCCCCCCCCCCCCCCCACCACATCCCTACTACACTCGAGGGAAACCTGCATCAAATAACTATGAACAAAATATGTGTGCACAAATCCTACCTGTATCAGTGCATACCATTATGATGTTATGACCTACATGTGTGTACATGTACAGTGCATGTACATTGTGTATATGTACAGTGTGGGCTATACTTATTATAATAACTGCCCTTCAGTTTCTGCAGAAACTCTCAGAGGAGTGCTTATAGCTTGACCTTAGCTGACCCAGTCCAAGCGTGGTCAGTTGGGCATTCCCTACTGACCACCTGTTGGTGACGTTGGTTGACTGTTGTCAAATCACAACTGGCATGTTTTAAGAGGCATTGAGTGATTAGACTGATACTTATCCCCAGGAGAGAGAAGTTCCCATTAATCTTCTCTCCGAAAAGGATGTGGAATTTTGAGAGAGTTTTAAATGGGAGAAATTCGTAATCATTTCTCGGTTGTGCTCAGTAAACAGCGCCCTCATTGTTCAGTAAAGTCACTATCCACGAGTGAATTACCTTTTATGCTTGTTTGCACGAGGATGTTTTACTGTGATGCCTTTATTTGTGAGGAATATAGGACTCGAGCATATATTTGTCTCCCTTGTTTTTGCTTTAATTAATTATGTTCATGTACATGAATTTGCATTCTGAGGCAAAACTCCGTTATGCTGATTCAGGGGTACAATTATAAGTTTGAAATTTTGTCATGTCAATAAGGTGGTTGTATCTGTATTTTAGTCTGCAGAAAATATCGCACTAGTAATATTTTCCGGCTTGATATTTGTTTTTAACACAACCCACTTGGCCTAGAGAAATTATGTTACATTCACGTGAACAAGTAATTGTATTATTTAATCGCACAAGTTTACACCACAATATGTTGATTTCTTACGTTTGGATTAGATCACCGTATAGTATACTTATCCTTTTATTTATAATTCTCTCTTCTTGTGCTGTTTGATTATCAATGCAAATCTCCCGCCTCCATCGCCAACCATAGCCTTTTCAACCACCACTCCACAGCTGAATAAAACATACAGCGTCAATCGAACCCGAAGTGTTTGGGGTCGTTTAATACCCCCTTGAACCAACAACGCCAACCCCGGCCTCCGCCACATACAGCGCAAACACCAAGCACCAAGCACCAAGTATAGTGTCTGCATCAAGGACGCAAGTGGTCAGAAAGGGCCGTACCTTGGTGTTGTGTCCAAGGCACCAACTCTGGTCATACTAGTACGACCACCGATGCGACAGCTGTTGGCATTCCAACCAATGGAGCGTCTTGCCATAGTAACCTTGAAGTTGGATAAAGGCCATGTGGGGGGGTTGGGGACGTGCTGGTCCTAACCGATGCTTTTACGAAATATTATGCATTGGCGATTCCATGTAGAAACCAAACCGCTCCCGTGGTTGCCCGAGCACTTGTGGGGAACTGGATAAGTCATTACGGAGTACCACTTCTGGGGACGATTTCACGAAAGACTAAGATCAATCTTAGGAAGACTAACTCATCCTAACTTGCATTGGATCTATTGCATGTAAGGAGGAGTTACTCTTCCTAAGATTGATCCTAACATTGGTGAAATCGGCCGCAGGTCCATTCCGACCAGGGGCGGAATTTTGAGGTTAGAGAACTATGTCAGTTGTACATAATTCGAAAAGCTCACACTATCCTTTGCCGTGGTCAAGATAACAGGCATACAGAGAGATTCAACAGAACCCTCTATCTCTATCCCTATAGATGGGAGGACCAGAGGAGGTGGCCCGAACTCCTTCCTCACCTTGTTTACATGTATAACACCACCCCACATAGTGAGTGGCTCCATCGACCCTTCTCTTTGGTCGGGAACCAGTCATTCCGATAGACCATTTGGTTGGTAATGTGGAGCATGATTTAAATGAAAACTATGTGAAACGACAAGCCGAGCTGTTAAAGCAGGCCTAGTACGGGGTTGTGAAAGACTGCCTGATTAACGTAGCTGAGGCTAACAAGCGGTGCTATAATGATGCCAAATGTAAGCCGATCCAGCACCTAGATTAGGCAGTAGAGTTCTGGTCAAAAATTGTGCCTTCAAAGACAGACAGTAAGTTAAGTGACAAATTTGATGAGACGCCACACGTTGTTGTGAGATGCAACCTAGAAGAGGTTATATATGGTTCGAATTCTACCAATGTTAGGGGGTAGCGAGATATTGTAGTCAACAGAAAGGACGATCCTCGAGAAACAGAACCCATGCAAAGTGTGGCGTGTCTTACCTAGTGCTGGATATTCAGAGAAATCTGATCCCGAATCCAATGACCCGCACTCTTCAGAGGATGAATTTGTTGTTGTGCCAGTGCCTATGAACCAGTCTTCTATAACTGTAACGGCCAGCAGTGACAAGTCCCCAGCAGGGGTTATCCCTCCCTTGAGTGATGGGCCTGGGACATCGACAGGTGTACAAAAAGGGCTCATACAGGCGCTCTGAGCGACCTTGAGCCAAGATTCGAACTGGGCGCTGGCCTGCGACAGTTGCCTTATTGACACACCTTGTAATGTATGTAGGGTTTATTCGCGATCGGTGGATATGTAATAACTTCTGAAACATGGAAGGGTTGCCTGTGCAAAGCACAGGACACTTTGGTGGACTCGCCACCACCTTTAGGGAAATCAACGTGATTTGTAATCCTGACGTAAAACATTTGTTTTTGCAAAAGTACATTATTGTAGATGATCATCAGAAGAGATGAATTCCATTTAAATATGACGACATTAAATGTAAAGATGTTGAAATTGATGAAACATTGATTGATCATCTAATTGAAATGGCAAATTACTAGAGATATATTGGTTATGAAGAACCACAGAGCAGTAGTGTGATGGTGTATTTCGTACCTGGTTTTGGTGGAGGAATTGGTGGTGGTGGTGGACTGTAAATGGGTACTCAGACCCAACAATTGCTTGGTTTCCAGACCTAACCACTGCTGGGTTCCCAGACCCAGCATCCCAATAATATCAGCAGCAAAATCACAGTATTACAACCGATGTAACAATCGGTCAACTAATTGCCTTGATCATGGTCTCATGAAACCTGCGAGCGCTATATCACCCAAATTACCCAATTTGATACAGGGGAGTTACTCTATTACAAATTGTAAAGCCAAACAAAGTTTTAAAAGCTGACTGATCCGGAGAAAAACGCAAGCCCCAAAGCTATAGGGCTAAATCCCTTGTATTTGGGATTGTAGCTCCCAGACTCAAGTCAACCGTAATCATTTAGTAATTACAGCACAACGGTTTGGGTGACAGAGCCTTATGATACTTGCTCCGCCACAAACATAATAAGTGACATAACATAAGTTGTAATAATCAATGTTTGTTTTGATTCCTCCCACGATGTTACCACTTGGTGGCGCTATTCCTTCAACCCCAGCTCCCGAGGGCGCTGTCTCACTTTTACAGTGCACTCATCAAGGTCAAATAGCAGGCCGCTTGAATTCCTGACACTTCGTTCACACGAGAAAAATGCTCCTGATAACCAGTTTTCTAATCAGTGTTTTCGATAGATTTATGTGATTCACACATTGATTTTTGGTAGTTAGAGCCAAGATAGATTTTCCTGACATGTTGTTCTGAGTTGACCCCACAAGAACCACAGTCAAGTAAGTGGTTTTTTAAGTGATTTTCTGAGCCTAAAAACGTGTGCTTCTTGTTTACAAGTTCATGTACTTTTCCCAGGCTCTACATGCACTCAAGTTTGAACATGCTGACTGTTTTGCTGACCCCTACATGGTCTCAGTGTTATTGTAGGCATCCAGAACCGTTGTTCTAAGTGATTAGTTTATTCTGATATTCGACATTATCAAGATTATTTCCTCACAGTTCTTGATCACTTCGATAGTGCTTTAGATAATTACCGATTACTATATTTAGGTGTGATATTATAGTTCACAGACTGCTCATTCATAATATAGTAGATAGTTTGTACTTCCGTTTGTATTTCTTAAATAGACTTATTAACCAGATTTATTGTTAGTAGAGATTGTATTCACCATTTTCTCCTGAAGATTGTTCATGTTTTAGAACTTTGCTAGTTTTTGAGTAGTTTTGTATTTCTTATTTTGTTAACAGTTCACCGCGCATTAAAGACAGACAGTGGAATCTGAAGTCCTGACCTTTGGCCGCTTATTTGTCTAAGATCGTGGTTGACACTAGCTGGTGAAAGATTACTCCCGACGTTATCACATAAACCAGTACATAAGTGTAAAGAGGGTACTGCGCTAGCCGCCTACCTGTCTTGGACTAAGATTGATCTTTTCATTTGTTCCAGGGTGCGCCGTCCGTCTATGCAGTTCATAAATCATCAATACTCCGAAAATGGGGTTATTGAGGGCGCCCTCGAATTGTTACGGAGCATAGCTCAAGGAACTACTCGCACATGCATGCGCGCTCAGTCGTTTTTATTCAATGTAGTGTACGACACGCTGTGTGTTTCCCACAACCGGAAATTGTTCGCCTTTTGCGGACGTGTAAGAAACCACATTGGTGCAATGGTGCCGTGTGCAATTTATGGGAAACGCATAAGTATATCGTCCAATATACATTAAATGAAAGAGACTCAACGCGCGTGAAAGGCGAGTAGATATGCTTGCAATGTCCTCGGAATTTTACGGGTCTTTTCGACTCTTGCGTGAAAGTTGACTTTAGGAAACAAATCGAGGGCGCCCTCAATATGCCCGTTTTCTGGGATTTGATGATTTATGAACTGCATAGACGGACGGCGCGCCCGGAACAAATGAAAAAATCAGTCTTGGAGCAAGACTAGCCTGATACCAGATACATGTATTATGCCGAGTCTCATAACCAAAAAGGCGCCCTGACTGCTTTACAGACAAAGTGAACTGGGATTTGTTACACTACCCTTTATATTACCTGACAAAATATCATGTAGGGTAGAATAAAAATAATGATTCTGTGGTGGGAAGTCCCCGGGCCAACCTACGGCTGATAAGTCGGGTGCATGTCTGTTTTGGTTGAAATCTACCGCCGATTGAGATAATTCCGATTACATAAAGGGTAATGGCTGAGGAACACGCCAATACCGGCAGGATAATCGGGCGAGGCGCGCATCGCCGAGACCGATTATCCTGCCGGTATTGGCGCGTTCCGAAGCTATTAGCCTATGTAAAATTTAGACTCCCATTGTTGATGGGAATGTGAACAACAAAGACAGAGTACAATGAGGCTACAATGTACATGTAAGTGCACTGCCAGTCACACAGGCCCGTACGCAGGATTTTTTGTATGGGGCCCAAATGTTTTAGTTGACATTATCGCCTAAGCCAAGTCCATTTTTGTGTGCCAATACCGTTATTTCTACATCAAAATACCATTATTTACCCCGGAAATTGTAGACCTTTTAGTAACGTTAGGGGGTGCGTACGTAACCGTCGCACCCTCCCTGCGTACGGGCCTGCAGTGTGGCTTATTGATGGCACCGCACAATGCCGCAGCGTGAACTATAGTATCCATTCTATGACACACATTATGTTCCATTCCGTTGGCACAGTGATACAGTACTGTTGTGTATGTTTACTTGATAGTAGACAGCAATTGTGTTTAATATCATTGTATTGGTAATGACGAGTTATTGTGTTGGTAACGATGAGTTATTGTATTGGTAACGATGAGTTATTGTGCTGGTTAATGATAAGTTTATGTCTAACGAGCCATTACCGGTTAGTATTGTCGTGCAGGAACAATAGGAATACGTCACGCCTGGATTTTACTCTCTGTTAATTTCACAATAAACCTGTGAACAAAGACACATTGAAAACTGGATTGTCAGTATACAATGAACAATAAAGATAATTTATTCAACAATGCCCACCAAAAAGAGAAAGGAAGGGGGGGGGGGGGGGGGGGGGGGGGGGGGTTACCTTCGTCTCATATCTTGCTTCATATGTACTGCTCGCCCAGGCAACAACGCACTTAAGTAAAGGCCACCTCACACCAACAATGGTTTTTTTACGAACGTCCACGGACGTCCACGGATGTTCTTTGTACGGCAGCGTTGCAATTTTTGAGCAAAATTGTGAACACCCGGGAGATAATTATTTTGTGGTTACGTTAGTACCAAGGGTTCGTATGACTTCTTACGGATGCGTAACGGGAACATGACGGTAGCGTCACGGTTCACCTCCAGATTTCCTACGGACTCTCGCGATTGCGTACCGATTGCGTGCGGGTTCCTTCAGAAACCATACGGAGGAAATACGGTGGTGTTCAGGATTTCTCCGACTAACAGCGTTTTTTGCGATTTAGTACGGACTGCTACGGCTTCCGGAATCGCAGGGTTTGTATAGGTCTGCCGCAGGCTCCGCAACGCCACCGTAACGGCGCCGTAATGTATCGTAACGAATTGCAACCGTAGTGTACCGAGAGAGGGAGAATTGTTACGAATCCTTGCGGATGGTTAAAATGACCTTACGTTGAGGATGACCTTAGCGTTGGGGAGGCGTTGAGGAAGCTTTGCGTTCTAGATTTCCGTAGCACTGCCGTAATTCTTTTACGAGAGTTCTGGTCTGAACCCCAACTCTTGTAAACAATTGCGAACCCTTCCGGACGAGTAAGGATCCATACGAATGCTCAATGAAGCGTTGAGGATGTCCCAGGTGCTACAAGGAATGCTCCCGGTTGTGCACGATTCGTTCACCGCAACGCCGCCGTAAACGTCGTAAAGAACCCGTAAGGCCGGTGTAAGGGCCACTTTAAGTAATGACGCAGCACACAAGCGCACAATAGCCTAACCATGCACCAACGTGCAACAGCTAGCAATGTGCAGTCTGTATAGCAAAGTGTACTCGCTACGCCGTACGCAAGCAAGTATTCGCAACGAACATCCGTAACAGCACAGCTAATCAGACTGTGTACAAATCGTACAGCTTTATACTCGCCACGCATTAAAGATCATCTTAGAACAAAATCATTAACTGCATTGCATTCCTTGTCTTCAGAAACATATATTTTGAGTTCAGAATACAATACAGTGCTTACTCCTAACAAATTTTATATATAATTTTTTTATAATTATCTGAGGATGTCATAAATTGCCCTTTCCATGGTCCATTTGTTTGCAGCTTTTTATCATCGAAAAGGTATCACATGAAAATATTTTGGTGAAAGAATTGTGCCCTTTTCCACCGTGTAACAATCCCTGGTATTTTGGTTATTAACTTAAGGTACCTCACTTCAAAGTGCACTGTGTCAGCTGCCAATGGTTCACGTTGTATGTATGTAACTTTGGAACCAATAAATAAATGAAAAAATGCTGTATAATCCTGTTATAATCCTGTATACATTAACAACCGAAAACATTATTTATCTACCTATATATTTGCCTAAGCTGTTTTCTTCCTGTTTTATTCTTCTGGATATAATTTCTTTTTTGACTCACCCTGTATAGGCATACGGCACATTTCCTCGGTTTTCATAGATGATGGAAAATATTAATAAGTTGTCCATAGTGTTTTAAGCACCCTGCCATATTTGTATTGATGGTTTGCAATATTCATATCTTCGTATATTATGCTACACTTAAGATTTAACATTAACCAGTTATTTATACATGTATACTGGCGCATTAATAAAAAGGGTAATCGACCACAGTGTTAATATCGTACAACATGTATACAGAACGCATAATCGTGAATTATTTATAAACATTTACATAGCACACAAACCCTATAGATTATCCCCATAACATAATGTACGAAAATGATTTATGCATGTACATGTACTTAATTATATGGGGCTTTTTGTTAACCAATCACACACATCACGCAGCCAGTCACTAAGGCCGTGTCCGAAACGAGTGTCTAGAGCTACGGTCTACGTCTACAGCTACAGCTACGTCTACGTAGGCGCTAAGACAAATGGAATTCGGACGCGGCTACGATAAAGCCTACGGCTAGTTATTGCGCCCCCAGCGATGCTTGAATTAGTGTTTGCAAAATTACGGCGTAAGAATTTACAACCATTATCGTCTGCTAGATGTTACGCAATGTTTGTTTACAGCCAGTCAAAATACCTGATGAAATTGACGTATTTGTCGATCTGTTGGTTTCAATTCAATGCACTATTATTGAAAAATAAACGAAAATTTGCTCCAAAATTAACGTTAGTGCTGCCGCCATTTTGTTTTGCCTGAGCTAGACAACTTCCTTTACGGCTAGATTTTTGTGGCGTTGTAGCCGTAGCTGTAGCTCTAGACGGCATTTCGGACAGCGCTACAAAATGGCCGCCGTAGACAATAGACCTATAGCCGTAGCTCTAGACACCCGTTTCGGACGCGGCCTCAGCTGTAAGCTTCGCCCAGCCAGCGCGCGCAACTACCGGTCACGTACGCCTGTGGATTCGTGCTATACGTCTGACGTCACAAATCAATTGGCTCTAAGCCCGCACAATTTTCGTCACAATTCTAAAGGCCCATTTACACAGACGAGCGGTAACGGAATTTCTACGGGATCGTTTACATTGAGAGCGGACAAGCCGCGCGGTAGGGCAATAAACCGCTGCGTTTAAAAACCTGAGCGATTTTTTTTAAATACCGCGCGGAGACTCCGCGTTCTGGCCAATCAGCGGTCTCGTTTGGTATGACGTCACGGACTCTCCGGAACGCTTCGATCTAAAAAAAAAACCCAAATACCAGACGGGTTTCCGCCTCGTGTGTAATGGACAATATCGCGTGGCATACCGCTTTCCGTTACCGCATTCCGTTACCGCTCGTCTGTGTAAATGGGCCTATAAGGTGACATTTTTGCACTTGTTGCTAAAAACAACATGCGTACGTGACCAACGATGCCGTTAATGAATGCAAGGTACCCGGGACATATACATTTATAGTACATGTAAATGTATTCTAATAACGCGTTATACCCCCATCACACCGGACTGACGTCCTTACTGCGTTCCTACGGCGACCCTGGACGCGATAGATACGCCCTGGACCCCGTGGGGTCGTGGTGAGAACGCAGAAAGACGCCGTGGGGACCCAAAGGACGCCGAAGGTCGCAGAGCGACGGCGATTATGCCCCCATCACACCAAACTAGTTCTCATTACGTTCTCGAAAATTTTGCCGAACGGGTTCAAACTGTGTGCGAACGGAGTGGACGTAGTAGCAACTGTTTACGGTCTTTTTACGAACTTCATGGACGGGCTCAGACGGGAATGGTGCTCCAGAACTTCGAGCCTACTCAGCATCGTATTTATGACATTATTTGGCCAAAGTTACACGTTCTACCCCCAGCACGGCCCGTTTTACAATTTTTTTTAGGACGGCGGGCAGGACGTTTTGAGAACTAGTTTGGTGTGACGGAAGCATTACTTCGGTCATGTTCAAAGTAAACCCCGAGGTTTGGCGTCCTGGCTCAGGACGCCGTGTGATCGCCCTGGGGTCGCCATGGTCGCCGTAGCAACGCGGTATAGAAACTACCACGACCCTACCACGTCTATGGCATCCTTCGATGTCAGGGCTATTTTTTTTCTGGAGTTCAGCTCTTGTCTGCGACCTTACGACGTCCTTAAGGCGTCCCTACGTAGTTCATGACGTTTCTACGGGGTTCCTACTACGACCGTGGCATTTCTACTAAGTTTGCACTGCTTTCCTAGCGCGTTTCTAGCGCGACCATGATTTTTGTGGACGATCATCTATAAAAGCTGGTGTTTTAGCTTTATATTATCATCAGTGTATTTTTCGACTTCAAGACTGTATGTTGTACTTATCATCATCATGGCAGTAGATATGAAGATCGTAGTAGAAACGCAAATAACGCCGTGGGGTCGCCGGTGATCGCCATGCGGACGCCTTGGGGACGCCATGCAAACTCAATAATAACGCCAAGGACGCGGTAAGGTCGCGTTTTTTTTTTATTAAATGGGGTTCTCATCACGGCGAGCATCGGCGTCGGGGACGGTGTGACGGGGGTATAACTATGGTGGTCCTGGAGGGACTACGCAGATCGTGAACGCCAATATTCACGACAAACTTCACGACTTGCCCTAAAGTCGTGAATATTGACCTCAAATCTTTGCGCAAATATAGGTTCTGGTGCATATTTCTAGAATGCTAAAGCTATGCTTCGTGCATGTGCATTAACGTATGTAAAACTTGTATACAAATGTATACAAATGTAATACATCAAATTAAAGCTGGTGATAAGACAAAGACAATAACCAAACAAGTAATTATAAAGAAGTTTGTATTAAAAAGTTAAATCACTAAACATTTTGCAATGTGTTTATTACAGTCTCGATCGAGCGATAATAGTTTGTTTAGCCATCCTGAACTCAATGCTCGCAGATTACGTGTTTAAAAACCAAAATTGCCTCGTCCGTGTTCAAAAAATTATCTTGCAAAAAAAGGTTCACCGATCAATTGTTTCTTCAAATTGCAGGTAGGTTTTATATTATATAGCGTCAAACAAACAAGAATCGTTTCCTCTTCATTTGTGTAAATTTTCTTTGACTTGTAGGCAGTATTAATAATAGAAATCAAAGATTTAAAAAATACAATTTTAGTGTGGTGAGAAATGGCCCTACCGCTGGACACGCTAAGTGTATTCTCCCGATCGAGGTTCATTGTATGGCTTGGCAGGTGCAGGCTGATGCATAACTTAGGTCTTCTTAGTTCTGATTGTGACCGCATTTGTCGCATGCCGCGGAGAAGCAGTCGACTTCATGCTGTATCTCTTGCTCTCTTAACTGGCGTTCAGGGCACATCCATCGGCTGCAACCGAACAGTTCATGATCTTCCATAGGCCGTCTCTGCTGACCGTATCAAATGCCTTGGACAGATAGATAAAGGTAATATAAAGGTTGCAGTACTAGTGTTTCTACTGGCACTTTTCCTGAAGCTGGCTGGCTGCGATGATCATGTCTGCAGTTCTTCGCCCAGAACGGAATCCGCATTGACTTTCTGGGAGGAGATCACGCTCGACATGATCAAGCAGATGATCAGCAGTGGATATGAGTAAGACACCCCTGTGGGTGTCACATGGCTGACAATTTCCTTTCCGCTTGTAGATATGAACAATAGAGGCGTCTTGAGCTGTTGGGGATCCAGACCTTCACTCCACGTGGACTGGAAGAGTTGGGTCAGCTGCTGCATCATGATTGGGCCACCTGCTTTATACAACTCAACATGGTTGGTGTATGGTCCTGGTGCCTTAATTGCTTGCTTAATTTTTAAACAGTGGATTGTCCAGGGGCATGATTATTCTCTACATGGGGAAAGGTTGAGCACGCTGTCTAAGTGGTCGGCCTACCTCTCCAGGATGAGATACAGCCTTGTCAGAAGTTGGGAAAGGGTAAGGACCCAGAAGATAACCTTCAGAGCGTTGTAAAACCGTTTGGGATCGTATTCTTAGCCCTAGTCAGCTTTGTTACTGAGCCACGTGTCCGGCATCTGACGTAGCCTTTTCTGTACTGTGCTGCTGATGTTGAAAATACAGCTTTCTTGGAGGCTGACCGGGAGTCGTTCTGATGCACGCATAAGAGGCGGTAGTTTTGAGACAGCAGTGCCTGTATTTTCACGTAATTCTCGTCGAACCTGTCCTGGTGCTTACGAGTATCTGGTCCGAGGTACTCCAGGGCAATAGAGTAGACTGCATCTCTGAAAGTTATCAAATTCTCACCATTGACAGAGGGGTAACCGGGGAATCTAGCAGCTTGCTGTCCAGAACTTCTCTGCAATCATGCTGCTCTTCAGCTTGGATACGTTAAGCCTTTTTGCAGTTTGTTGCCTAGTGTCTGCGCTTAGGCAGAATGTGAAGCTTGAACTTTGACACGGGGTAGGGGGGGGGGGGATACCAGGCACATGCTTTAAGTTTCTGCATAATTATTCTATAGTTTGCTTCACAGTGAAGAGGGGGATTAGACCACATTAACTCCCATACTATCTGCCACTACCTTTTCATAAACAACAATTGGCGCTCTGGCTAGGCACTCTAGTTCGAAAACCGGGAACGCTACTGGTAAAGATTTGGGCAACATAACAGCTTCGAAGGTTTAGATGACCTGGGTGTGTTTGGCACGACACCTTCGTAACACTCGTCTCCCTTATAACTACCACATCCGTCACTAGACAACATTATGTCGCGGTTGGGCACAGCAAAATAGGACCAAGTGTCCTGACGATAACCTCGGAGGAAAGCAGCCTTCAACTCAGGTAGCATGCATGGGTGAGAGAACAGTTGGGAGCAGGCCAAGGCTTGTCCGGCGACATCCTGGAGACTGTAGGTCTCATTGGTGAGAATGGGGTATTGGGGGCTGAGCTGTGGTCCGAAGCAGCAGATACCAGGGGATGAGGTGTTCATCGGCAGGCCGTGTTGAGTGACTTCGTTCCCGTTCACCACCGCTTGACTGTCTGGTACAGCGTACCAGATATCGGCGTCTACCGGTAGTATGTCGGCATACCCAGCCGCGTAGGCCTCGTTTACTTCCCACAACTCACAGAGATGCTGACCGGCCGTTTGGCAGTCGTCAGAAGCCGATGCTTGTGTATCATAGCTGCGGTCAGTCAGGCTAGGTAGATCTGCGGAAAATAATCAGAAAGGTTTTCCATGAACAAATCCACAACTTAATAAAGTATACTATTTTCTTTTTACACATTTTCTTCAATTTATCAGGATTTTCTGAACCTTTCGTGATTTTATAAGATATTTCCAAAGTGTATGCTAACACGGCACATTTTTCGGTCCGAGGCCATGCTTTGGCACTTCCAATTTCAGAAATACATGTAAAATCTACATGTATATATTTAGTGCTTTGTGTGTATTGAAAATGTGGTACCCCAGCACATAATCATTTTGTTTTTTTCGTTAGGCAAAACCGCGAACGAGAAGACCTGTTTATTTGCATCTGTATCTAGGAAATTCTTTTCCAAGATCTTTATATTTTTCTGATCTGGTGGGCATAACCACTGCCCTTGCTCTCCCAACAATATTTCACATTGGAAAGTAAACATCAATTTGAATTCGGAAGGGAAATTATCCAGATGATCTTTACCAATCAGCAGTGATGGATCCAGTAGTTACATTTACAAAAGAAGGATGGCACCCACAATGGAAGTGAAGATGTTGGCTTTGAAGTAATTAAATAACCAGTCGATGACAGAAGACACATACAAACACACAAGACGTACCCCTTTAAAAATGCTTGACACACCTAGCTTGCTGAAGAAAATAAAACGTCTAAAGAGTTGTGCAATAAAATGTGCGGAACCGCAAAGATCTGCGCTGAAATTTACAAGGAAATGTTCGATAAAAACCTGCGACTGGAACTATATCTTCAGGGCCACGATAATATGGGCCAACAATTTAAAGACTTACTTATGTCTCCTTGAGCATGTAACTGGAGCCTTTTGACAACAAGAGGCTGAAAAAGAAAAACAAAGAAAAATAGGATCATGAACATTTTTACCTATGGCAAGAAATCCGGATTCGAAACAGCAACAGCGACGTGTATTTCGTGCTTTAAAAGGGGTACTAATTAAGCCCTAAAATCACCAGAAAAATGTCATGTTTTGGATTGTTAACTTATCCTATATTAAACATCTGGTTGAAAGGAAACCAACCTAATGTCTTACACTCTAAAAACTCCCGGGTCATTTTTTTGACCATTTGTCCGGGTCAAATAAAAACGACCATTTTCCGGGTCAGATTTCCCAGCTAAATGACGTCACTGCACTGCACGCTCTTGTAATTGGATAAAAAATGGTCACATGATTACACCGCGTCCCCCCCGCGGCGGCCCATGCCAATGCGCGGCCATTTTGTTTGTCAGCTGCATATGCATATGCGCAGCGGGCGGTACGTCAACGATATGAATTTCGTAAAACAAAAACTTGCAGAGTGAAATCTGAGTGACTACGACAGTACGAGGATGTGTTTCAAGGTATGTTAACCGTATGCTTTTTGTGACATTTTATGATACTGGCAAAGATACCAAGATCACACAAAACTGGGCGTAGAGCAGCAAACTTTAGCAATAACTTAAATTCAAAAAGGTGGCGTCCGAAAATTGGGCTACACGTGTGGCTACACGTATACATACATGTACATATACATGTACATGTAGTAGTTGTATGTGGATGTCAGACAAGTCGACCGTTGAGACAACTCGACTCGGGACAAGTCGACCGTTAAGACAACTCGCCCGTTAAGACAACTCGCCCGTTGAGACAAGTCGACCGTTGAGACAACTCGACTCGGGACAACTCGACCGTTGAGACAACTCGACTTTATGGAAATGTTTATGGAAAAAGTTGCATAAATCTGTGGCAGGACCAAATAAACCTTATCCAAATAAACTAAGTACGAGGTACATGTTTTTAGAAAACTGTTTCAGAATGCTAACTGAGTGCTTGATTGATCTAAAACATATATCTCTAGGCCTACACCTTTTCGATTCTTGAAGGCGTTTAGATCATAAACTTTAACTGAGCTGCCTAAGGGTTTTTAATTTCGTCATGCATGTGAACTTGTCATGACTTTGATTCATCACGTACGGACGGCACTACAATTCGGGCGATTCACAATGCAGTGCGCCACCAAGCGTTTGACTCAAAACAGCCACTTTTAAACTTTACGGTCGACTTCTTCCGTATATCATACTGTAACGGAAAGTGTATTGACTTAAAGCCAGTCTAGCCTGATGCAGCGCGATTGTATTATAATTATGAATGTACAGACTGTTCTGTGTTGGTGACTGGGCGGAGCTTATCGCGCTCTAGCGAACTGCTGCTTGTACGTGATTGGGTAGCCAAGGTTTATAGGTAAAGTACATGCATGCATTATGGACATGGTTATGTACGTGTACTGTGTAATGTACGTACTCACGTGGGACGTGTACGTACGTGTTTATGGGTCAGTCGAGCTGTGGATTCCGTTAGGTAAGGTACAATTGTTGATTGCGTCCTGCGTTTTATGTAAGGCTTACGCGCGTTGTTAGTACAAGCCGTGGTCGACTCGACTCGGGCTGCACTGCACGTGCAAAGCTGATGCGTAGCCATACAATATTGTACCGTATGATGCTGACGCAAGCTTGCATGGGTCAAGTGTAGCTGGTGCCGAGCTTACGGGTTGTATGTGACACCGTGTAATGCTGCCGCAGTACTATTGAGAAGCTTATTATCGGTACAGCGTTTACACTGCTTTGACACAGCGCAGACTTTTACAGTGTATTGTTTACATTAGACTGTATTGTTTACATTAGACTGTATTGTTTACATTGGACTGTATTGTTTACATTAGACTGTATCGTTTACATTAGACTGTATTGTTTACATTGTAGTGCATTATTTACATTGTAGTGCATTATTTACATTGAGGTGCATTGTTTACATTGAATCGCCTTGTTTACATTGTAGTGCGTTGTTTACATTGTGGTACTTGGATGCATCAGGGACCCTAGTATAGAACAACCCAGTTTAGTCCGATTATTACTGTACGTTTCTTGATCATTGTCTAATAAATTACAGTCATGCTTGTTGTGCCGACAACTATGTTGTCAAGGTGTATTTCTTGTTAGTGTATTGTGCAGTTGTGAGAGAGTAATCGCAATCATCATAATCGGCGGTATATTTCCTCCAAAACGGACCTGCTCCCTGAGCCTTGAGGTCGCTCTGAGTGGTCTCTCGTCTAGGGAACGCTTGGGTTTGGGAAGATTAGTTACATTATAATAGGTGTCAGACTCGGTCCCAACAAACTTAGGTTGGCCCGGGGAGATCCCCGCCACAATGGTGTCAGAAGTGGGATGATTGTGATTGATTAAGTGATTTCTCCGTGAATTATTTGATTGCACATTATATTGTGGTTTGTAGTAGTTGTTATTAATTATGAGCGAAGGCTCGCAGGATCAAGCGAGTACCTCAGGCGTTGAGGCCGAGGTACAGCGACTGCGAATGGAAGCTCAATTTCTGCACTGGGAAAAAGAACTCATTGCAAAGAAGTTGGAAGCTGCCATGGAGTTGCAGTCGGGTGTTTCCCCTACGGGACGGAACACGAGCACGCCAGGTGAAAGCCGGCGTGTGTTCCATCAGGTTGATACCGATGTTGAGCTGAAGTTGCCCGAAGAGACTACGGGGTATGTCTCGGAAGCAACTGGGAGACGAGAGTCAGGCACAAAGATGGTGCCTGAGTGGGTCCCCAAAGTGGGGAGGGAGGTGAGCTTTATGGAAAGTACTCCTCTGAAAGACCCAGGCTCAGGAATAACACCCCGAGCAGGGTCGACGCAGTTACAGTCGCGCAGAAGATTGTGAGCGAATTTGTCTGTCGGTTTGGGGTGCCCCAAGAACTCCATTCCGATCAGGGCACCAACTTTGAGGCAGGTGTATTCTGCGAGATGTGCCGAATTCTAGGCATATCAAAAACTCGAACAACCGCCTATAATCCGAAATCGGATGGCATGGTTGAGAGGTTTAACAAAACCTTAGTCAACATCGTGGCGATGCTTATCGATCCTAGGCGAAAGCAGAAGGATTGGGATGAGTTACTCCCCTATGCCACTTTCGCTTATAGGTGCACGCCACATGAATCGATTGGTGAAACCCCCAACATGATGATGTTGGGAAGGGAAGTAAGTGTCCCAGTAGACCTGGTGACAGGGTGTCCCGAAGTTCAAGAGGACACAACTGTTGACTTTGCAGAAAGACTGCGAAGTAACATGCAAAAGGCTCATAAAAGAGCCAGAGAGTGTCTCGGGAAAAGCGCCCGGAGACAAAAGAGGAACTATGATAGGAAGACATCCACACATGGGTTAAGAGAAGGCCAATTAGTGTGGCTTCACAACCCAGCGAAGAAGAAGCACATGTCCCCCAAACTCCAATTACGATGGGAAGGGCCGTGGCTGATTCTGAAAAAGTTGTCGGATGTAACAGTTCGCATCCAGCCTAAGCGAGGAGGCAAGCCTAAAGTTGTCCATGTGGACAGACTCAAACCGTATGTCGTGTCAAACAATCCAGAAAGGAGTCAACCCAGGGACGAGGTGGCCAGAAACCCCCCCTTGGAAGTGGTAGAACATCCAGATGATACATGTTCATCTGAAGATAATATTCCTGCATTGGAAGATACCATTGCAGAAGAGACAGGGTTAGGAGGTCAGTCGGTGCGGCAGGACTTGTCCCCGCCCAGACGGTACCCCAAAAGAACTCATCGATTACCCGTGCGGTATAGATAAGAGTTCTGGTGGTAAACCGACCCGACAAAGCTTGTAAATAGCTGAGGTTGTTATAGTTTGTTGTTGACTAATAATATTTCTGTTAGTTTCCTGCAGGTAGAAAACACAAAACAAACGAGATGCCGCAAGACAAGAGCAAGACAAAGGGCAGACGCTACAACTGTCGGCAGTGTCCCCTCTGGTATGTCCATCGTCAGAGTTTGTGGCGCCATATCGAGGACGTCCACAAGGGGATGAACATTCTGCACTGCAACAGGTGCTCCTACCAGGCTGGAATGGTAACTACCCTGCAGAGACACACTCAGATGTGCCACCCAGAGCTGCTCTCTGGTGCTGATACCCCAGCGGTTGCGACCCCAGCAATGAAGAGGGCCAGGTTCGACGTAAGTGCTTCCACAGGTCCGGTAGCGACTGGGTACCCCAAAGTCGCACCGGAGACTCCTGCGGACCCTGAACCAGAGACTCCTGCACCCACCCAGTCGGATGACGAGGCGCCAGGGAACCCTGCTGTCCTGTCTCTCTCGCCAACCCCCTTATCCCCCCTACTCGCGCCCAGGTCTCCACAACCTCCAGTACGGTCCCCCTGCGGACCAGGCGGCAAACCAAGAGGTATGCTTCAGCTGATGAGGGAAGCGGAGACATCTCCAGCCCATAGTGCAGCGTCCTCTCTGCCCAACATCGAGGTGGCTGACGGCGGTAGTGAGATGTCGGCGGAGGTGGCCATGTCCACGGCATCGCCTAACCGGATGCGGATGGCCAAAATTAAGGAGTACACCCGGAGGGAGGTTTTTCTGGACGGGCAAGTTGTTAAGACCGAGGAAAACCGTACTTCCTACCTCAAGGCGATCGAGGTGGATGCGGAGGGCCAGCCTACCGGAAAGTAAATATATAAGTTAATTGTTTCAAGTTTTTATAGGTTAAACACTGTTCTGTCGGCCCTTGATTTTGTTTGTGATTTCTGCGAAAGTGATTTTCTGATAATTGTATAAATATTTAAATTTGCGGAAACTTGCTAAGTGTAAATTACTTTGTATATCGACTACAATTCCTCTCGTTGAATCGGTGCTACATCATTTACTAAAAATCATTGTATTCTCTTAATCTGTGAAATCTTGTACAAAATGTTAATTGTTGCAAATTTGACAGTTTAAACCTCAGGGGACGTAAGCGTTATAATTAACCTTTTAAAACAATTTTAGATTGTGGTTTGTCTAAAAGTTTTCTGATTTTATCTAAATTGTCTAAGAGGGTGATCTTGTTCAATACTCATCCGTCCATTTTTAAGTGTAAATTAGCCCTGAAATTGTAAGTCAGTAGATTTAAGTCAGTAGGTTTCTCTAGAGAAATATTAATGCTGCGTTTGAATTTGGGTAAATGCAGTGCCACTTCTCTACGAATTCTTGTGAATATTTAATGAGGCAGAATTTGGTGTTTTTGTAAGACCCCTTAGACTGTGTACAAAAAAAAGTTGTGAATATGTAATGAGCTTAACTTTTATATTAAATTATAAAGCAAAGGTTAAGAAATTGCCACTTTCCTTTTTAGTTTTATGGCTTGTGGTGTATGGGGACATACACCGCCTAGCTCGGGCCTGTGTAACGGAAAGTGTATTGACTTAAAGCCAGTCTAGCCTGATGCAGCGCGATTGTATTATAATTATGAATGTACAGACTGTTCTGTGTTGGTGACTGGGCGGAGCTTATCGCGCTCTAGCGAACTGCTGCTTGTACGTGATTGGGTAGCCAAGGTTTATAGGTAAAGTACATGCATGCATTATGGACATGGTTATGTACGTGTACTGTGTAATGTACGTACTCACGTGGGACGTGTACGTACGTGTTTATGGGTCAGTCGAGCTGTGGATTCCGTTAGGTAAGGTACAATTGTTGATTGCGTCCTGCGTTTTATGTAAGGCTTACGCGCGTTGTTAGTACAAGCCGTGGTCGACTCGACTCGGGCTGCACTGCACGTGCAAAGCTGATGCGTAGCCATACAATATTGTACCGTATGATGCTGACGCAAGCTTGCATGGGTCAAGTGTAGCTGGTGCCGAGCTTACGGGTTGTATGTGACACCGTGTAATGCTGCCGCAGTACTATTGAGAAGCTTATTATCGGTACAGCGTTTACACTGCTTTGACACAGCGCAGACTTTTACAGTGTATTGTTTACATTAGACTGTATTGTTTACATTAGACTGTATTGTTTACATTGGACTGTATTGTTTACATTAGACTGTATCGTTTACATTAGACTGTATTGTTTACATTGTAGTGCATTATTTACATTGTAGTGCATTATTTACATTGAGGTGCATTGTTTACATTGAATCGCCTTGTTTACATTGTAGTGCGTTGTTTACATTGTGGTACTTGGATGCATCAGGGACCCTAGTATAGAACAACCCAGTTTAGTCCGATTATTACTGTACGTTTCTTGATCATTGTCTAATAAATTACAGTCATGCTTGTTGTGCCGACAACTATGTTGTCAAGGTGTATTTCTTGTTAGTGTATTGTGCAGTTGTGAGAGAGTAATCGCAATCATCATAATCGGCGGTATATTTCCTCCAAAACGGACCTGCTCCCTGAGCCTTGAGGTCGCTCTGAGTGGTCTCTCGTCTAGGGAACGCTTGGGTTTGGGAAGATCAGTTACATTATAATAGGTGTCAGACTCGGTCCCAACAAACTTAGGTTGGCCCGGGGAGATCCCCGCCACAATGGTGTCAGAAGTGGGATGATTGTGATTGATTAAGTGATTTCTCCGTGAATTATTTGATTGCACATTATATTGTGGTTTGTAGTAGTTGTTATTAATTATGAGCGAAGGCTCGCAGGATCAAGCGAGTACCTCAGGCGTTGAGGCCGAGGTACAGCGACTGCGAATGGAAGCTCAATTTCTGCACTGGGAAAAAGAACTCATTGCAAAGAAGTTGGAAGCTGCCATGGAGTTGCAGTCGGGTGTTTCCCCTACGGGACGGAACACGAGCACGCCAGGTGAAAGCCGGCGTGTGTTCCATCAGGTTGATACCGATGTTGAGCTGAAGTTGCCCGAAGAGACTACGGGGTATGTCTCGGAAGCAACTGGGAGACGAGAGTCAGGCACAAAGATGGTGCCTGAGTGGGTCCCCAAAGTGGGGAGGGAGGTGAGCTTTATGGAAAGTACTCCTCTGAAAGACCCAGGCTCAGGAATAACACCCCGAGCAGGGTCGACGCCTATCGCCTTGGAATGCGAGAGTCCAGTCGGAGACGACTTGACGCTATTCCTGTCGGGGCAAGGTGGCGAAGAACAGGGTAAGCCAAGTACGAACCCGTTCACTTGTGATAGGAAGAAGATAACCCCTACACAGATGCACAGCGATCTGCTAAGTTTCGCTACTCGACCAGTCGAGGCGAGGGACAGCAGTTCAGCGGAAAAGGTGGACAGCTCGTCAGTAGGCCCTTGGCCACTGAAACGAGAGGCACGTGTCCATGGTGACTTGGGTCAGAAGAGATGTTTGGAACAGCCAAGTCGCAGGCCAAACATAACTCCTGATCGGTACAATGGAAAAGTGCTCTGGAAGGAGTACTTCCGCCATTTTGAGTCATGCCGTGAGGTAAACCAATGGAGCGAAGTGCAAGCTGCGAAGTGGCTAGCCGCAAGCTTGCAAGGGGATGCTCTACGGTTGGTGGGCGACTCAGGCCAAAAGCATACGTACAGTGCATTGGTCAAATTGCTTGAGCGTAGGTTTGGCTCAGCACGACGGAGTGAGAATTATCTCGTCGAGCTGAGACACCGGCGCCAAAAGCCAAAGGAAAGCTTGCTTGAACTGGGGCAAGCTATTTATGAGTTAACGGTGCGAGCGTACCCGGAAATACCGGAAGATGCTCGAGAGAAGTTGGCAAAGAACCACTTCATAGATGCCGTTGACAGCCACTCGGTTAGAGAGGGCATCAATAGGGCCCGTCCAAAAACTTTGGACGAAGCAGTCCAGGCTGCCCTGGAGACCGAAAATTTTGAGACGGTCGAACAGCATAGATTGCTGGACCGGCAGCCCGCCAAATTTGCGAGGGCTCTGGGCTCTGTAACAGAACAGAGATTGGAGACTCTTGAGGAAAGTCTCAAAGATCAGGCTAAGACTTTGAAGTCTGTAGCCGAATGGGTGAATGCCTTGTCGGGTCAAAACAAAGGCCAGGGACAAGGCAGAGGCGTGCTGTCTCCCCAGACACATAAGCCGGGGAAAGCCGAACCTGGAACCTGGAAGTGTTTCAGATGTGGTGAGAAAGGGCATTTCGCCCGGGAGTGTAAGGGAACTCCAAAACAGGGAAACGACAGTCGGCCCCCCGGAGGACCCGCGGGAAGGCTGAATGGTCGAGAGGGTCCAAAAGTAGACTCCGGGAAACCAGAGGTTTCAAACGGGAGGATGGGCAACGAGTAATCACTCTGCCTGATCTGAGCCGTGGGCCTCGGTATGGTCTGTTTGTGGATGGGATGGTACGAACAACCAAGTGTCGATTCCTTATTGACACGGGGTCCACCGACACGTTAATAAGTAGTGCGGTGTATTACCAAATCCCCCAGGGTAAAAGACCTGTCTTGGACACGGTAGACGTCCAGGTAAAACAAGTGGACGGGAGCCAGTTAGCTGTGCTAGGCATGGCTTGGGTTGAGGTGCAAGTTGGTAGGACCACGCACCAAGTGAAGGCAGTGTTTGCCGAAATAAAATACAGTGGTATCCTGGGCATGGATTTTCTCGTGCCAACAGGAGGAAGTTTAGACTTCCAATTAAGAGAGTGGAGGCTCAATGGAGAGCGAATCAGGTGCGCAAATGGTGCAGGAGATCCCTTTGTGGGACGCGTTGTAGTTTCTGAAACTACAGTGATCCCACCAGGTCATGAAGCTGTGGTCCCTGGCAAAATTGCCCGGAAGGGTCCCGACTTGTTCGGGCCAGCCATGGTAGAACCGGTGGAAGGTGGTGGTGACCTAGCCAAGAAAGGCTTGGTGTTAGCCAGATCTCTGGTTGAGACTGAAGCCGATGTTGTTCCGCTTCGGGTCTTTAACCCTGGCAGGGAGAAAAGAGTTGCCCGTGAGGGAACAACAGCGGGAGTGATCTCCCAGGTTGAGGTCAGCTCAATTCCTGATGAGGTTGAGGTGGTGGCAAACACAGGGAAGGAGTTGCCCCTGTATTTGCAAGATGTATATGAGAGGGGTACAGCCAATATAGATGCTAAGTACCATGGTGATGTCCGGAAATGTCTGATAGACTTTCAGGACGTGTTGTCCAAGGGTGACCATGACATAGGTCGCACGGACGTGGTCAAGCATCAGATAAACACTGGTGATGCTTGGCCGATGAAAGAGCGGGTGAGACGTCACCCGTACGTGCATCAGCAGGAGATCCAGAGGCAAGTAAGCGATCTGAAGACTCGGGGAGTAATAGAACCTTCCGATAGTCCCTGGGCAGCAAATGTTGTCCTGGTTGACAAGAAAGACGGCACAAAGCGCTTCTGTGTTGACTACAGAAAGCTAAATGCAGTCACTGTCAAAGACGCGTACCCTGTCCCGCGCATTGATGAAACTTTCGATGCATTGGAAGGGGCAAAGTGGTTTTGTACACTCGACTTAGCGTCAGGGTACTGGCAAGTCGCTCTTGATGAGGACGCCAGCCAGAAGTCCACATTTGTTGTAAGGAATGGGTTGTACCGGTGGAAGTGCATGCCCTTTGGGCTTTGCAACGCCCCGGCGACCTTTGAGCGGCTCATGGAAAAAGTCATGGCCGGCTTACAGTGGGACATCCTACTGATATACTTGGATGACATCATCGTGTTCGGTAGAACAGTGACGGAGACCCTAGAGCGTCTCCAGGTTGTGTTGGAAAGGCTAAGACACGCTGGGCTAAAGTTGAAGCCTAGCAAGTGCCATTTGTTTCAAAAGTCAGTGGCTTACCTGGGGCACATAGTGTCCTCAGAAGGCGTGGCCACAGATCCCAAAAAGGTTGAGGCAGTGGCACATTGGCCAGTTCCAAGGTGTGTACGGGATGTGAGAAGCTTTTTGGGCCTCGCCTCGTACTACCGGAAGTTCATACAGGGATTTGCAGAAATAGCTAGTCCACTCCATGCCCTGACCGAAAAGTCAAAGGTGTTTGTATGGACTGAGTGTTGTCAACAGGCATTTGACGAGCTGAAGAGCAGGCTTCAGGCCGCACCAGTTCTGTCATACCCAGTGCCCGAGAGCGACTTTATCTTGGACACCGATGCCAGTGGTGACGGTATCGGGGCCGTGCTGTCCCAGGTCCAAGACGGTGACGAAAAGGTGCTTGCTTATGCGAGCCGGAAGCTCAGCAAACCTGAGCGAAACTACTGTGTCACTCGCAGAGAGTTGTTGGCTGTAGTGGTATATTTGAAGTATTTTAAACAATACCTGTATGACCGGAAGGTGACCGTCAGAACTGATCATGCCGCATTGCGGTGGGTGCTTAACTTTAAGAACCCCGAGGGTCAGCTGGCAAGGTGGATGGAGGTCCTGTCTCAATACGACTTAGTCGTAGAGCACAGAAGTGGCAAGAAGCATGGAAATGCTGATGGGTTGTCGAGACGGCCATGCAAACAGTGTGGCCGTGACGAAGAAGTCAGTGAATATGAGACAACTGGTGAGGTACCCGAGGGTCAACCTCAGGGTAGTGAGTATTTGGTTAGGGGCGTAGCCGCTCAACCAACCCTGTCGCAAAGTGCTTTAAGAGAAGCACAGCTTCAGGATGACACCGTCTGTTGGCTCATATGTTTGAAGGAAGAGGGGAATTGTCGCCCGGAGTGGAAGACAGTTTCCCACTTGTCAGCAACCTGCAAGACCTATTGGTCGCAGTGGGACCAGTTGGAAGTCCGTGAAGGGGTGCTGCATAGGCGGTGGGACTCCGATGACGGAAAGTCCAGCCGGTGGTTATTAGTTTTGCCACCAAGGTTCCGCAAGCAGATCATGGCTGAGTTGCATGGTGGGCAACTTAGTGGTCACCTAGGGGTCAGTAAAACTCTGGCCAAAGTGAAGGCAAGGTACTTCTGGCCAGGCATGTCTGCAGACGTGCGATCATTTCTCCGAGGCTGCGAACTTTGTGCCAGGAGAAAGTCGGCTGCTAAGAGAAGGTTTGCACCCTTACAGCAGTATCGAGTAGGAGTGCCAATGGAGCGAGTAGCAATAGACTTGCTCGGGCCATTGCCCATAACGGACAATGGTAACCGTTGGGTGTTGGTGTTAGGCGACTATTGTACTAAGTGGATGGAAGCATTCGCACTTCCTGACGCTACTGCAGTTACAGTCGCGCAGAAGATTGTGAGCGAATTTGTCTGTCGGTTTGGGGTGCCCCAAGAACTCCATTCCGATCAGGGCACCAACTTTGAGGCAGGTGTATTCTGCGAGATGTGCCGAATTCTAGGCATATCAAAAACTCGAACAACCGCCTATAATCCGAAATCGGATGGCATGGTTGAGAGGTTTAACAAAACCTTAGTCAACATCGTGGCGATGCTTATCGATCCTAGGCGAAAGCAGAAGGATTGGGATGAGTTACTCCCCTATGCCACTTTCGCTTATAGGTGCACGCCACATGAATCGATTGGTGAAACCCCCAACATGATGATGTTGGGAAGGGAAGTAAGTGTCCCAGTAGACCTGGTGACAGGGTGTCCCGAAGTTCAAGAGGACACAACTGTTGACTTTGCAGAAAGACTGCGAAGTAACATGCAAAAGGCTCATAAAAGAGCCAGAGAGTGTCTCGGGAAAAGCGCCCGGAGACAAAAGAGGAACTATGATAGGAAGACATCCACACATGGGTTAAGAGAAGGCCAATTAGTGTGGCTTCACAACCCAGCGAAGAAGAAGCACATGTCCCCCAAACTCCAATTACGATGGGAAGGGCCGTGGCTGATTCTGAAAAAGTTGTCGGATGTAACAGTTCGCATCCAGCCTAAGCGAGGAGGCAAGCCTAAAGTTGTCCATGTGGACAGACTCAAACCGTATGTCGTGTCAAACAATCCAGAAAGGAGTCAACCCAGGGACGAGGTGGCCAGAAACCCCCCCTTGGAAGTGGTAGAACATCCAGATGATACATGTTCATCTGAAGATAATATTCCTGCATTGGAAGATACCATTGCAGAAGAGACAGGGTTAGGAGGTCAGTCGGTGCGGCAGGACTTGTCCCCGCCCAGACGGTACCCCAAAAGAACTCATCGATTACCCGTGCGGTATAGATAAGAGTTCTGGTGGTAAACCGACCCGACAAAGCTTGTAAATAGCTGAGGTTGTTATAGTTTGTTGTTGACTAATAATATTTCTGTTAGTTTCCTGCAGGTAGAAAACACAAAACAAACGAGATGCCGCAAGACAAGAGCAAGACAAAGGGCAGACGCTACAACTGTCGGCAGTGTCCCCTCTGGTATGTCCATCGTCAGAGTTTGTGGCGCCATATCGAGGACGTCCACAAGGGGATGAACATTCTGCACTGCAACAGGTGCTCCTACCAGGCTGGAATGGTAACTACCCTGCAGAGACACACTCAGATGTGCCACCCAGAGCTGCTCTCTGGTGCTGATACCCCAGCGGTTGCGACCCCAGCAATGAAGAGGGCCAGGTTCGACGTAAGTGCTTCCACAGGTCCGGTAGCGACTGGGTACCCCAAAGTCGCACCGGAGACTCCTGCGGACCCTGAACCAGAGACTCCTGCACCCACCCAGTCGGATGACGAGGCGCCAGGGAACCCTGCTGTCCTGTCTCTCTCGCCAACCCCCTTATCCCCCCTACTCGCGCCCAGGTCTCCACAACCTCCAGTACGGTCCCCCTGCGGACCAGGCGGCAAACCAAGAGGTATGCTTCAGCTGATGAGGGAAGCGGAGACATCTCCAGCCCATAGTGCAGCGTCCTCTCTGCCCAACATCGAGGTGGCTGACGGCGGTAGTGAGATGTCGGCGGAGGTGGCCATGTCCACGGCATCGCCTAACCGGATGCGGATGGCCAAAATTAAGGAGTACACCCGGAGGGAGGTTTTTCTGGACGGGCAAGTTGTTAAGACCGAGGAAAACCGTACTTCCTACCTCAAGGCGATCGAGGTGGATGCGGAGGGCCAGCCTACCGGAAAGTAAATATATAAGTTAATTGTTTCAAGTTTTTATAGGTTAAACACTGTTCTGTCGGCCCTTGATTTTGTTTGTGATTTCTGCGAAAGTGATTTTCTGATAATTGTATAAATATTTAAATTTGCGGAAACTTGCTAAGTGTAAATTACTTTGTATATCGACTACAATTCCTCTCGTTGAATCGGTGCTACATCATTTACTAAAAATCATTGTATTCTCTTAATCTGTGAAATCTTGTACAAAATGTTAATTGTTGCAAATTTGACAGTTTAAACCTCAGGGGACGTAAGCGTTATAATTAACCTTTTAAAACAATTTTAGATTGTGGTTTGTCTAAAAGTTTTCTGATTTTATCTAAATTGTCTAAGAGGGTGATCTTGTTCAATACTCATCCGTCCATTTTTAAGTGTAAATTAGCCCTGAAATTGTAAGTCAGTAGATTTAAGTCAGTAGGTTTCTCTAGAGAAATATTAATGCTGCGTTTGAATTTGGGTAAATGCAGTGCCACTTCTCTACGAATTCTTGTGAATATTTAATGAGGCAGAATTTGGTGTTTTTGTAAGACCCCTTAGACTGTGTACAAAAAAAAGTTGTGAATATGTAATGAGCTTAACTTTTATATTAAATTATAAAGCAAAGGTTAAGAAATTGCCACTTTCCTTTTTAGTTTTATGGCTTGTGGTGTATGGGGACATACACCGCCTAGCTCGGGCCTGTGTAACGGAAAGTGTATTGACTTAAAGCCAGTCTAGCCTGATGCAGCGCGATTGTATTATAATTATGAATGTACAGACTGTTCTGTGTTGGTGACTGGGCGGAGCTTATCGCGCTCTAGCGAACTGCTGCTTGTACGTGATTGGGTAGCCAAGGTTTATAGGTAAAGTACATGCATGCATTATGGACATGGTTATGTACGTGTACTGTGTAATGTACGTACTCACGTGGGACGTGTACGTACGTGTTTATGGGTCAGTCGAGCTGTGGATTCCGTTAGGTAAGGTACAATTGTTGATTGCGTCCTGCGTTTTATGTAAGGCTTACGCGCGTTGTTAGTACAAGCCGTGGTCGACTCGACTCGGGCTGCACTGCACGTGCAAAGCTGATGCGTAGCCATACAATATTGTACCGTATGATGCTGACGCAAGCTTGCATGGGTCAAGTGTAGCTGGTGCCGAGCTTACGGGTTGTATGTGACACCGTGTAATGCTGCCGCAGTACTATTGAGAAGCTTATTATCGGTACAGCGTTTACACTGCTTTGACACAGCGCAGACTTTTACAGTGTATTGTTTACATTAGACTGTATTGTTTACATTAGACTGTATTGTTTACATTGGACTGTATTGTTTACATTAGACTGTATCGTTTACATTAGACTGTATTGTTTACATTGTAGTGCATTATTTACATTGTAGTGCATTATTTACATTGAGGTGCATTGTTTACATTGAATCGCCTTGTTTACATTGTAGTGCGTTGTTTACATTGTGGTACTTGGATGCATCAGGGACCCTAGTATAGAACAACCCAGTTTAGTCCGATTATTACTGTACGTTTCTTGATCATTGTCTAATAAATTACAGTCATGCTTGTTGTGCCGACAACTATGTTGTCAAGGTGTATTTCTTGTTAGTGTATTGTGCAGTTGTGAGAGAGTAATCGCAATCATCATAATCGGCGGTATATTTCCTCCAAAACGGACCTGCTCCCTGAGCCTTGAGGTCGCTCTGAGTGGTCTCTCGTCTAGGGAACGCTTGGGTTTGGGAAGATCAGTTACATTATAATAGGTGTCAGACTCGGTCCCAACAAACTTAGGTTGGCCCGGGGAGATCCCCGCCACAATGGTGTCAGAAGTGGGATGATTGTGATTGATTAAGTGATTTCTCCGTGAATTATTTGATTGCACATTATATTGTGGTTTGTAGTAGTTGTTATTAATTATGAGCGAAGGCTCGCAGGATCAAGCGAGTACCTCAGGCGTTGAGGCCGAGGTACAGCGACTGCGAATGGAAGCTCAATTTCTGCACTGGGAAAAAGAACTCATTGCAAAGAAGTTGGAAGCTGCCATGGAGTTGCAGTCGGGTGTTTCCCCTACGGGACGGAACACGAGCACGCCAGGTGAAAGCCGGCGTGTGTTCCATCAGGTTGATACCGATGTTGAGCTGAAGTTGCCCGAAGAGACTACGGGGTATGTCTCGGAAGCAACTGGGAGACGAGAGTCAGGCACAAAGATGGTGCCTGAGTGGGTCCCCAAAGTGGGGAGGGAGGTGAGCTTTATGGAAAGTACTCCTCTGAAAGACCCAGGCTCAGGAATAACACCCCGAGCAGGGTCGACGCCTATCGCCTTGGAATGCGAGAGTCCAGTCGGAGACGACTTGACGCTATTCCTGTCGGGGCAAGGTGGCGAAGAACAGGGTAAGCCAAGTACGAACCCGTTCACTTGTGATAGGAAGAAGATAACCCCTACACAGATGCACAGCGATCTGCTAAGTTTCGCTACTCGACCAGTCGAGGCGAGGGACAGCAGTTCAGCGGAAAAGGTGGACAGCTCGTCAGTAGGCCCTTGGCCACTGAAACGAGAGGCACGTGTCCATGGTGACTTGGGTCAGAAGAGATGTTTGGAACAGCCAAGTCGCAGGCCAAACATAACTCCTGATCGGTACAATGGAAAAGTGCTCTGGAAGGAGTACTTCCGCCATTTTGAGTCATGCCGTGAGGTAAACCAATGGAGCGAAGTGCAAGCTGCGAAGTGGCTAGCCGCAAGCTTGCAAGGGGATGCTCTACGGTTGGTGGGCGACTCAGGCCAAAAGCATACGTACAGTGCATTGGTCAAATTGCTTGAGCGTAGGTTTGGCTCAGCACGACGGAGTGAGAATTATCTCGTCGAGCTGAGACACCGGCGCCAAAAGCCAAAGGAAAGCTTGCTTGAACTGGGGCAAGCTATTTATGAGTTAACGGTGCGAGCGTACCCGGAAATACCGGAAGATGCTCGAGAGAAGTTGGCAAAGAACCACTTCATAGATGCCGTTGACAGCCACTCGGTTAGAGAGGGCATCAATAGGGCCCGTCCAAAAACTTTGGACGAAGCAGTCCAGGCTGCCCTGGAGACCGAAAATTTTGAGACGGTCGAACAGCATAGATTGCTGGACCGGCAGCCCGCCAAATTTGCGAGGGCTCTGGGCTCTGTAACAGAACAGAGATTGGAGACTCTTGAGGAAAGTCTCAAAGATCAGGCTAAGACTTTGAAGTCTGTAGCCGAATGGGTGAATGCCTTGTCGGGTCAAAACAAAGGCCAGGGACAAGGCAGAGGCGTGCTGTCTCCCCAGACACATAAGCCGGGGAAAGCCGAACCTGGAACCTGGAAGTGTTTCAGATGTGGTGAGAAAGGGCATTTCGCCCGGGAGTGTAAGGGAACTCCAAAACAGGGAAACGACAGTCGGCCCCCCGGAGGACCCGCGGGAAGGCTGAATGGTCGAGAGGGTCCAAAAGTAGACTCCGGGAAACCAGAGGTTTCAAACGGGAGGATGGGCAACGAGTAATCACTCTGCCTGATCTGAGCCGTGGGCCTCGGTATGGTCTGTTTGTGGATGGGATGGTACGAACAACCAAGTGTCGATTCCTTATTGACACGGGGTCCACCGACACGTTAATAAGTAGTGCGGTGTATTACCAAATCCCCCAGGGTAAAAGACCTGTCTTGGACACGGTAGACGTCCAGGTAAAACAAGTGGACGGGAGCCAGTTAGCTGTGCTAGGCATGGCTTGGGTTGAGGTGCAAGTTGGTAGGACCACGCACCAAGTGAAGGCAGTGTTTGCCGAAATAAAATACAGTGGTATCCTGGGCATGGATTTTCTCGTGCCAACAGGAGGAAGTTTAGACTTCCAATTAAGAGAGTGGAGGCTCAATGGAGAGCGAATCAGGTGCGCAAATGGTGCAGGAGATCCCTTTGTGGGACGCGTTGTAGTTTCTGAAACTACAGTGATCCCACCAGGTCATGAAGCTGTGGTCCCTGGCAAAATTGCCCGGAAGGGTCCCGACTTGTTCGGGCCAGCCATGGTAGAACCGGTGGAAGGTGGTGGTGACCTAGCCAAGAAAGGCTTGGTGTTAGCCAGATCTCTGGTTGAGACTGAAGCCGATGTTGTTCCGCTTCGGGTCTTTAACCCTGGCAGGGAGAAAAGAGTTGCCCGTGAGGGAACAACAGCGGGAGTGATCTCCCAGGTTGAGGTCAGCTCAATTCCTGATGAGGTTGAGGTGGTGGCAAACACAGGGAAGGAGTTGCCCCTGTATTTGCAAGATGTATATGAGAGGGGTACAGCCAATATAGATGCTAAGTACCATGGTGATGTCCGGAAATGTCTGATAGACTTTCAGGACGTGTTGTCCAAGGGTGACCATGACATAGGTCGCACGGACGTGGTCAAGCATCAGATAAACACTGGTGATGCTAGGCCGATGAAAGAGCGGGTGAGACGTCACCCGTACGTGCATCAGCAGGAGATCCAGAGGCAAGTAAGCGATCTGAAGACTCGGGGAGTAATAGAACCTTCCGATAGTCCCTGGGCAGCAAATGTTGTCCTGGTTGACAAGAAAGACGGCACAAAGCGCTTCTGTGTTGACTACAGAAAGCTAAATGCAGTCACTGTCAAAGACGCGTACCCTGTCCCGCGCATTGATGAAACTTTCGATGCATTGGAAGGGGCAAAGTGGTTTTGTACACTCGACTTAGCGTCAGGGTACTGGCAAGTCGCTCTTGATGAGGACGCCAGCCAGAAGTCCACATTTGTTGTAAGGAATGGGTTGTACCGGTGGAAGTGCATGCCCTTTGGGCTTTGCAACGCCCCGGCGACCTTTGAGCGGCTCATGGAAAAAGTCATGGCCGGCTTACAGTGGGACATCCTACTGATATACTTGGATGACATCATCGTGTTCGGTAGAACAGTGACGGAGACCCTAGAGCGTCTCCAGGTTGTGTTGGAAAGGCTAAGACACGCTGGGCTAAAGTTGAAGCCTAGCAAGTGCCATTTGTTTCAAAAGTCAGTGGCTTACCTGGGGCACATAGTGTCCTCAGAAGGCGTGGCCACAGATCCCAAAAAGGTTGAGGCAGTGGCACATTGGCCAGTTCCAAGGTGTGTACGGGATGTGAGAAGCTTTTTGGGCCTCGCCTCGTACTACCGGAAGTTCATACAGGGATTTGCAGAAATAGCTAGTCCACTCCATGCCCTGACCGAAAAGTCAAAGGTGTTTGTATGGACTGAGTGTTGTCAACAGGCATTTGACGAGCTGAAGAGCAGGCTTCAGGCCGCACCAGTTCTGTCATACCCAGTGCCCGAGAGCGACTTTATCTTGGACACCGATGCCAGTGGTGACGGTATCGGGGCCGTGCTGTCCCAGGTCCAAGACGGTGACGAAAAGGTGCTTGCTTATGCGAGCCGGAAGCTCAGCAAACCTGAGCGAAACTACTGTGTCACTCGCAGAGAGTTGTTGGCTGTAGTGGTATATTTGAAGTATTTTAAACAATACCTGTATGACCGGAAGGTGACCGTCAGAACTGATCATGCCGCATTGCGGTGGGTGCTTAACTTTAAGAACCCCGAGGGTCAGCTGGCAAGGTGGATGGAGGTCCTGTCTCAATACGACTTAGTCGTAGAGCACAGAAGTGGCAAGAAGCATGGAAATGCTGATGGGTTGTCGAGACGGCCATGCAAACAGTGTGGCCGTGACGAAGAAGTCAGTGAATATGAGACAACTGGTGAGGTACCCGAGGGTCAACCTCAGGGTAGTGAGTATTTGGTTAGGGGCGTAGCCGCTCAACCAACCCTGTCGCAAAGTGCTTTAAGAGAAGCACAGCTTCAGGATGACACCGTCTGTTGGCTCATATGTTTGAAGGAAGAGGGGAATTGTCGCCCGGAGTGGAAGACAGTTTCCCACTTGTCAGCAACCTGCAAGACCTATTGGTCGCAGTGGGACCAGTTGGAAGTCCGTGAAGGGGTGCTGCATAGGCGGTGGGACTCCGATGACGGAAAGTCCAGCCGGTGGTTATTAGTTTTGCCACCAAGGTTCCGCAAGCAGATCATGGCTGAGTTGCATGGTGGGCAACTTAGTGGTCACCTAGGGGTCAGTAAAACTCTGGCCAAAGTGAAGGCAAGGTACTTCTGGCCAGGCATGTCTGCAGACGTGCGATCATTTCTCCGAGGCTGCGAACTTTGTGCCAGGAGAAAGTCGGCTGCTAAGAGAAGGTTTGCACCCTTACAGCAGTATCGAGTAGGAGTGCCAATGGAGCGAGTAGCAATAGACTTGCTCGGGCCATTGCCCATAACGGACAATGGTAACCGTTGGGTGTTGGTGTTAGGCGACTATTGTACTAAGTGGATGGAAGCATTCGCACTTCCTGACGCTACTGCAGTTACAGTCGCGCAGAAGATTGTGAGCGAATTTGTCTGTCGGTTTGGGGTGCCCCGAGAACTCCATTCCGATCAGGGCACCAACTTTGAGGCAGGTGTATTCTGCGAGATGTGCCGAATTCTAGGCATATCAAAAACTCGAACAACCGCCTATAATCCGAAATCGGATGGCATGGTTGAGAGGTTTAACAAAACCTTAGTCAACATCGTGGCGATGCTTATCGATCCTAGGCGAAAGCAGAAGGATTGGGATGAGTTACTCCCCTATGCCACTTTCGCTTATAGGTGCACGCCACATGAATCGATTGGTGAAACCCCCAACATGATGATGTTGGGAAGGGAAGTAAGTGTCCCAGTAGACCTGGTGACAGGGTGTCCCGAAGTTCAAGAGGACACAACTGTTGACTTTGCAGAAAGACTGCGAAGTAACATGCAAAAGGCTCATAAAAGAGCCAGAGAGTGTCTCGGGAAAAGCGCCCGGAGACAAAAGAGAAACTATGATAGGAAGACATCCACACATGGGTTAAGAGAAGGCCAATTAGTGTGGCTTCACAACCCAGCGAAGAAGAAGCACATGTCCCCCAAACTCCAATTACGATGGGAAGGGCCGTGGCTGATTCTGAAAAAGTTGTCGGATGTAACAGTTCGCATCCAGCCTAAGCGAGGAGGCAAGCCTAAAGTTGTCCATGTGGACAGACTCAAACCGTATGTCGTGTCAAACAATCCAGAAAGGAGTCAACCCAGGGACGAGGTGGCCAGAAACCCCCCCTTGGAAGTGGTAGAACATCCAGATGATACATGTTCATCTGAAGATAATATTCCTGCATTGGAAGATACCATTGCAGAAGAGACAGGGTTAGGAGGTCAGTCGGTGCGGCAGGACTTGTCCCCGCCCAGACGGTACCCCAAAAGAACTCATCGATTACCCGTGCGGTATAGATAAGAGTTCTGGTGGTAAACCGACCCGACAAAGCTTGTAAATAGCTGAGGTTGTTATAGTTTGTTGTTGACTAATAATATTTCTGTTAGTTTCCTGCAGGTAGAAAACACAAAACAAACGAGATGCCGCAAGACAAGAGCAAGACAAAGGGCAGACGCTACAACTGTCGGCAGTGTCCCCTCTGGTATGTCCATCGTCAGAGTTTGTGGCGCCATATCGAGGACGTCCACAAGGGGATGAACATTCTGCACTGCAACAGGTGCTCCTACCAGGCTGGAATGGTAACTACCCTGCAGAGACACACTCAGATGTGCCACCCAGAGCTGCTCTCTGGTGCTGATACCCCAGCGGTTGCGACCCCAGCAATGAAGAGGGCCAGGTTCGACGTAAGTGCTTCCACAGGTCCGGTAGCGACTGGGTACCCCAAAGTCGCACCGGAGACTCCTGCGGACCCTGAACCAGAGACTCCTGCACCCACCCAGTCGGATGACGAGGCGCCAGGGAACCCTGCTGTCCTGTCTCTCTCGCCAACCCCCTTATCCCCCCTACTCGCGCCCAGGTCTCCACAACCTCCAGTACGGTCCCCCTGCGGACCAGGCGGCAAACCAAGAGGTATGCTTCAGCTGATGAGGGAAGCGGAGACATCTCCAGCCCATAGTGCAGCGTCCTCTCTGCCCAACATCGAGGTGGCTGACGGCGGTAGTGAGATGTCGGCGGAGGTGGCCATGTCCACGGCATCGCCTAACCGGATGCGGATGGCCAAAATTAAGGAGTACACCCGGAGGGAGGTTTTTCTGGACGGGCAAGTTGTTAAGACCGAGGAAAACCGTACTTCCTACCTCAAGGCGATCGAGGTGGATGCGGAGGGCCAGCCTACCGGAAAGTAAATATATAAGTTAATTGTTTCAAGTTTTTATAGGTTAAACACTGTTCTGTCGGCCCTTGATTTTGTTTGTGATTTCTGCGAAAGTGATTTTCTGATAATTGTATAAATATTTAAATTTGCGGAAACTTGCTAAGTGTAAATTACTTTGTATATCGACTACAATTCCTCTCGTTGAATCGGTGCTACATCATTTACTAAAAATCATTGTATTCTCTTAATCTGTGAAATCTTGTACAAAATGTTAATTGTTGCAAATTTGACAGTTTAAACCTCAGGGGACGTAAGCGTTATAATTAACCTTTTAAAACAATTTTAGATTGTGGTTTGTCTAAAAGTTTTCTGATTTTATCTAAATTGTCTAAGAGGGTGATCTTGTTCAATACTCATCCGTCCATTTTTAAGTGTAAATTAGCCCTGAAATTGTAAGTCAGTAGATTTAAGTCAGTAGGTTTCTCTAGAGAAATATTAATGCTGCGTTTGAATTTGGGTAAATGCAGTGCCACTTCTCTACGAATTCTTGTGAATATTTAATGAGGCAGAATTTGGTGTTTTTGTAAGACCCCTTAGACTGTGTACAAAAAAAAGTTGTGAATATGTAATGAGCTTAACTTTTATATTAAATTATAAAGCAAAGGTTAAGAAATTGCCACTTTCCTTTTTAGTTTTATGGCTTGTGGTGTATGGGGACATACACCGCCTAGCTCGGGCCTGTGTAACGGAAAGTGTATTGACTTAAAGCCAGTCTAGCCTGATGCAGCGCGATTGTATTATAATTATGAATGTACAGACTGTTCTGTGTTGGTGACTGGGCGGAGCTTATCGCGCTCTAGCGAACTGCTGCTTGTACGTGATTGGGTAGCCAAGGTTTATAGGTAAAGTACATGCATGCATTATGGACATGGTTATGTACGTGTACTGTGTAATGTACGTACTCACGTGGGACGTGTACGTACGTGTTTATGGGTCAGTCGAGCTGTGGATTCCGTTAGGTAAGGTACAATTGTTGATTGCGTCCTGCGTTTTATGTAAGGCTTACGCGCGTTGTTAGTACAAGCCGTGGTCGACTCGACTCGGGCTGCACTGCACGTGCAAAGCTGATGCGTAGCCATACAATATTGTACCGTATGATGCTGACGCAAGCTTGCATGGGTCAAGTGTAGCTGGTGCCGAGCTTACGGGTTGTATGTGACACCGTGTAATGCTGCCGCAGTACTATTGAGAAGCTTATTATCGGTACAGCGTTTACACTGCTTTGACACAGCGCAGACTTTTACAGTGTATTGTTTACATTAGACTGTATTGTTTACATTAGACTGTATTGTTTACATTGGACTGTATTGTTTACATTAGACTGTATCGTTTACATTAGACTGTATTGTTTACATTGTAGTGCATTATTTACATTGTAGTGCATTATTTACATTGAGGTGCATTGTTTACATTGAATCGCCTTGTTTACATTGTAGTGCGTTGTTTACATTGTGGTACTTGGATGCATCAGGGACCCTAGTATAGAACAACCCAGTTTAGTCCGATTATTACTGTACGTTTCTTGATCATTGTCTAATAAATTACAGTCATGCTTGTTGTGCCGACAACTATGTTGTCAAGGTGTATTTCTTGTTAGTGTATTGTGCAGTTGTGAGAGAGTAATCGCAATCATCATAATCGGCGGTATATTTCCTCCAAAACGGACCTGCTCCCTGAGCCTTGAGGTCGCTCTGAGTGGTCTCTCGTCTAGGGAACGCTTGGGTTTGGGAAGATCAGTTACATTATAATAGGTGTCAGACTCGGTCCCAACAAACTTAGGTTGGCCCGGGGAGATCCCCGCCACAATGGTGTCAGAAGTGGGATGATTGTGATTGATTAAGTGATTTCTCCGTGAATTATTTGATTGCACATTATATTGTGGTTTGTAGTAGTTGTTATTAATTATGAGCGAAGGCTCGCAGGATCAAGCGAGTACCTCAGGCGTTGAGGCCGAGGTACAGCGACTGCGAATGGAAGCTCAATTTCTGCACTGGGAAAAAGAACTCATTGCAAAGAAGTTGGAAGCTGCCATGGAGTTGCAGTCGGGTGTTTCCCCTACGGGACGGAACACGAGCACGCCAGGTGAAAGCCGGCGTGTGTTCCATCAGGTTGATACCGATGTTGAGCTGAAGTTGCCCGAAGAGACTACGGGGTATGTCTCGGAAGCAACTGGGAGACGAGAGTCAGGCACAAAGATGGTGCCTGAGTGGGTCCCCAAAGTGGGGAGGGAGGTGAGCTTTATGGAAAGTACTCCTCTGAAAGACCCAGGCTCAGGAATAACACCCCGAGCAGGGTCGACGCCTATCGCCTTGGAATGCGAGAGTCCAGTCGGAGACGACTTGACGCTATTCCTGTCGGGGCAAGGTGGCGAAGAACAGGGTAAGCCAAGTACGAACCCGTTCACTTGTGATAGGAAGAAGATAACCCCTACACAGATGCACAGCGATCTGCTAAGTTTCGCTACTCGACCAGTCGAGGCGAGGGACAGCAGTTCAGCGGAAAAGGTGGACAGCTCGTCAGTAGGCCCTTGGCCACTGAAACGAGAGGCACGTGTCCATGGTGACTTGGGTCAGAAGAGATGTTTGGAACAGCCAAGTCGCAGGCCAAACATAACTCCTGATCGGTACAATGGAAAAGTGCTCTGGAAGGAGTACTTCCGCCATTTTGAGTCATGCCGTGAGGTAAACCAATGGAGCGAAGTGCAAGCTGCGAAGTGGCTAGCCGCAAGCTTGCAAGGGGATGCTCTACGGTTGGTGGGCGACTCAGGCCAAAAGCATACGTACAGTGCATTGGTCAAATTGCTTGAGCGTAGGTTTGGCTCAGCACGACGGAGTGAGAATTATCTCGTCGAGCTGAGACACCGGCGCCAAAAGCCAAAGGAAAGCTTGCTTGAACTGGGGCAAGCTATTTATGAGTTAACGGTGCGAGCGTACCCGGAAATACCGGAAGATGCTCGAGAGAAGTTGGCAAAGAACCACTTCATAGATGCCGTTGACAGCCACTCGGTTAGAGAGGGCATCAATAGGGCCCGTCCAAAAACTTTGGACGAAGCAGTCCAGGCTGCCCTGGAGACCGAAAATTTTGAGACGGTCGAACAGCATAGATTGCTGGACCGGCAGCCCGCCAAATTTGCGAGGGCTCTGGGCTCTGTAACAGAACAGAGATTGGAGACTCTTGAGGAAAGTCTCAAAGATCAGGCTAAGACTTTGAAGTCTGTAGCCGAATGGGTGAATGCCTTGTCGGGTCAAAACAAAGGCCAGGGACAAGGCAGAGGCGTGCTGTCTCCCCAGACACATAAGCCGGGGAAAGCCGAACCTGGAACCTGGAAGTGTTTCAGATGTGGTGAGAAAGGGCATTTCGCCCGGGAGTGTAAGGGAACTCCAAAACAGGGAAACGACAGTCGGCCCCCCGGAGGACCCGCGGGAAGGCTGAATGGTCGAGAGGGTCCAAAAGTAGACTCCGGGAAACCAGAGGTTTCAAACGGGAGGATGGGCAACGAGTAATCACTCTGCCTGATCTGAGCCGTGGGCCTCGGTATGGTCTGTTTGTGGATGGGATGGTACGAACAACCAAGTGTCGATTCCTTATTGACACGGGGTCCACCGACACGTTAATAAGTAGTGCGGTGTATTACCAAATCCCCCAGGGTAAAAGACCTGTCTTGGACACGGTAGACGTCCAGGTAAAACAAGTGGACGGGAGCCAGTTAGCTGTGCTAGGCATGGCTTGGGTTGAGGTGCAAGTTGGTAGGACCACGCACCAAGTGAAGGCAGTGTTTGCCGAAATAAAATACAGTGGTATCCTGGGCATGGATTTTCTCGTGCCAACAGGAGGAAGTTTAGACTTCCAATTAAGAGAGTGGAGGCTCAATGGAGAGCGAATCAGGTGCGCAAATGGTGCAGGAGATCCCTTTGTGGGACGCGTTGTAGTTTCTGAAACTACAGTGATCCCACCAGGTCATGAAGCTGTGGTCCCTGGCAAAATTGCCCGGAAGGGTCCCGACTTGTTCGGGCCAGCCATGGTAGAACCGGTGGAAGGTGGTGGTGACCTAGCCAAGAAAGGCTTGGTGTTAGCCAGATCTCTGGTTGAGACTGAAGCCGATGTTGTTCCGCTTCGGGTCTTTAACCCTGGCAGGGAGAAAAGAGTTGCCCGTGAGGGAACAACAGCGGGAGTGATCTCCCAGGTTGAGGTCAGCTCAATTCCTGATGAGGTTGAGGTGGTGGCAAACACAGGGAAGGAGTTGCCCCTGTATTTGCAAGATGTATATGAGAGGGGTACAGCCAATATAGATGCTAAGTACCATGGTGATGTCCGGAAATGTCTGATAGACTTTCAGGACGTGTTGTCCAAGGGTGACCATGACATAGGTCGCACGGACGTGGTCAAGCATCAGATAAACACTGGTGATGCTAGGCCGATGAAAGAGCGGGTGAGACGTCACCCGTACGTGCATCAGCAGGAGATCCAGAGGCAAGTAAGCGATCTGAAGACTCGGGGAGTAATAGAACCTTCCGATAGTCCCTGGGCAGCAAATGTTGTCCTGGTTGACAAGAAAGACGGCACAAAGCGCTTCTGTGTTGACTACAGAAAGCTAAATGCAGTCACTGTCAAAGACGCGTACCCTGTCCCGCGCATTGATGAAACTTTCGATGCATTGGAAGGGGCAAAGTGGTTTTGTACACTCGACTTAGCGTCAGGGTACTGGCAAGTCGCTCTTGATGAGGACGCCAGCCAGAAGTCCACATTTGTTGTAAGGAATGGGTTGTACCGGTGGAAGTGCATGCCCTTTGGGCTTTGCAACGCCCCGGCGACCTTTGAGCGGCTCATGGAAAAAGTCATGGCCGGCTTACAGTGGGACATCCTACTGATATACTTGGATGACATCATCGTGTTCGGTAGAACAGTGACGGAGACCCTAGAGCGTCTCCAGGTTGTGTTGGAAAGGCTAAGACACGCTGGGCTAAAGTTGAAGCCTAGCAAGTGCCATTTGTTTCAAAAGTCAGTGGCTTACCTGGGGCACATAGTGTCCTCAGAAGGCGTGGCCACAGATCCCAAAAAGGTTGAGGCAGTGGCACATTGGCCAGTTCCAAGGTGTGTACGGGATGTGAGAAGCTTTTTGGGCCTCGCCTCGTACTACCGGAAGTTCATACAGGGATTTGCAGAAATAGCTAGTCCACTCCATGCCCTGACCGAAAAGTCAAAGGTGTTTGTATGGACTGAGTGTTGTCAACAGGCATTTGACGAGCTGAAGAGCAGGCTTCAGGCCGCACCAGTTCTGTCATACCCAGTGCCCGAGAGCGACTTTATCTTGGACACCGATGCCAGTGGTGACGGTATCGGGGCCGTGCTGTCCCAGGTCCAAGACGGTGACGAAAAGGTGCTTGCTTATGCGAGCCGGAAGCTCAGCAAACCTGAGCGAAACTACTGTGTCACTCGCAGAGAGTTGTTGGCTGTAGTGGTATATTTGAAGTATTTTAAACAATACCTGTATGACCGGAAGGTGACCGTCAGAACTGATCATGCCGCATTGCGGTGGGTGCTTAACTTTAAGAACCCCGAGGGTCAGCTGGCAAGGTGGATGGAGGTCCTGTCTCAATACGACTTAGTCGTAGAGCACAGAAGTGGCAAGAAGCATGGAAATGCTGATGGGTTGTCGAGACGGCCATGCAAACAGTGTGGCCGTGACGAAGAAGTCAGTGAATATGAGACAACTGGTGAGGTACCCGAGGGTCAACCTCAGGGTAGTGAGTATTTGGTTAGGGGCGTAGCCGCTCAACCAACCCTGTCGCAAAGTGCTTTAAGAGAAGCACAGCTTCAGGATGACACCGTCTGTTGGCTCATATGTTTGAAGGAAGAGGGGAATTGTCGCCCGGAGTGGAAGACAGTTTCCCACTTGTCAGCAACCTGCAAGACCTATTGGTCGCAGTGGGACCAGTTGGAAGTCCGTGAAGGGGTGCTGCATAGGCGGTGGGACTCCGATGACGGAAAGTCCAGCCGGTGGTTATTAGTTTTGCCACCAAGGTTCCGCAAGCAGATCATGGCTGAGTTGCATGGTGGGCAACTTAGTGGTCACCTAGGGGTCAGTAAAACTCTGGCCAAAGTGAAGGCAAGGTACTTCTGGCCAGGCATGTCTGCAGACGTGCGATCATTTCTCCGAGGCTGCGAACTTTGTGCCAGGAGAAAGTCGGCTGCTAAGAGAAGGTTTGCACCCTTACAGCAGTATCGAGTAGGAGTGCCAATGGAGCGAGTAGCAATAGACTTGCTCGGGCCATTGCCCATAACGGACAATGGTAACCGTTGGGTGTTGGTGTTAGGCGACTATTGTACTAAGTGGATGGAAGCATTCGCACTTCCTGACGCTACTGCAGTTACAGTCGCGCAGAAGATTGTGAGCGAATTTGTCTGTCGGTTTGGGGTGCCCCAAGAACTCCATTCCGATCAGGGCACCAACTTTGAGGCAGGTGTATTCTGCGAGATGTGCCGAATTCTAGGCATATCAAAAACTCGAACAACCGCCTATAATCCGAAATCGGATGGCATGGTTGAGAGGTTTAACAAAACCTTAGTCAACATCGTGGCGATGCTTATCGATCCTAGGCGAAAGCAGAAGGATTGGGATGAGTTACTCCCCTATGCCACTTTCGCTTATAGGTGCACGCCACATGAATCGATTGGTGAAACCCCCAACATGATGATGTTGGGAAGGGAAGTAAGTGTCCCAGTAGACCTGGTGACAGGGTGTCCCGAAGTTCAAGAGGACACAACTGTTGACTTTGCAGAAAGACTGCGAAGTAACATGCAAAAGGCTCATAAAAGAGCCAGAGAGTGTCTCGGGAAAAGCGCCCGGAGACAAAAGAGGAACTATGATAGGAAGACATCCACACATGGGTTAAGAGAAGGCCAATTAGTGTGGCTTCACAACCCAGCGAAGAAGAAGCACATGTCCCCCAAACTCCAATTACGATGGGAAGGGCCGTGGCTGATTCTGAAAAAGTTGTCGGATGTAACAGTTCGCATCCAGCCTAAGCGAGGAGGCAAGCCTAAAGTTGTCCATGTGGACAGACTCAAACCGTATGTCGTGTCAAACAATCCAGAAAGGAGTCAACCCAGGGACGAGGTGGCCAGAAACCCCCCCTTGGAAGTGGTAGAACATCCAGATGATACATGTTCATCTGAAGATAATATTCCTGCATTGGAAGATACCATTGCAGAAGAGACAGGGTTAGGAGGTCAGTCGGTGCGGCAGGACTTGTCCCCGCCCAGACGGTACCCCAAAAGAACTCATCGATTACCCGTGCGGTATAGATAAGAGTTCTGGTGGTAAACCGACCCGACAAAGCTTGTAAATAGCTGAGGTTGTTATAGTTTGTTGTTGACTAATAATATTTCTGTTAGTTTCCTGCAGGTAGAAAACACAAAACAAACGAGATGCCGCAAGACAAGAGCAAGACAAAGGGCAGACGCTACAACTGTCGGCAGTGTCCCCTCTGGTATGTCCATCGTCAGAGTTTGTGGCGCCATATCGAGGACGTCCACAAGGGGATGAACATTCTGCACTGCAACAGGTGCTCCTACCAGGCTGGAATGGTAACTACCCTGCAGAGACACACTCAGATGTGCCACCCAGAGCTGCTCTCTGGTGCTGATACCCCAGCGGTTGCGACCCCAGCAATGAAGAGGGCCAGGTTCGACGTAAGTGCTTCCACAGGTCCGGTAGCGACTGGGTACCCCAAAGTCGCACCGGAGACTCCTGCGGACCCTGAACCAGAGACTCCTGCACCCACCCAGTCGGATGACGAGGCGCCAGGGAACCCTGCTGTCCTGTCTCTCTCGCCAACCCCCTTATCCCCCCTACTCGCGCCCAGGTCTCCACAACCTCCAGTACGGTCCCCCTGCGGACCAGGCGGCAAACCAAGAGGTATGCTTCAGCTGATGAGGGAAGCGGAGACATCTCCAGCCCATAGTGCAGCGTCCTCTCTGCCCAACATCGAGGTGGCTGACGGCGGTAGTGAGATGTCGGCGGAGGTGGCCATGTCCACGGCATCGCCTAACCGGATGCGGATGGCCAAAATTAAGGAGTACACCCGGAGGGAGGTTTTTCTGGACGGGCAAGTTGTTAAGACCGAGGAAAACCGTACTTCCTACCTCAAGGCGATCGAGGTGGATGCGGAGGGCCAGCCTACCGGAAAGTAAATATATAAGTTAATTGTTTCAAGTTTTTATAGGTTAAACACTGTTCTGTCGGCCCTTGATTTTGTTTGTGATTTCTGCGAAAGTGATTTTCTGATAATTGTATAAATATTTAAATTTGTGGAAACTTGCTAAGTGTAAATTACTTTGTATATCGACTACAATTCCTCTCGTTGAATCGGTGCTACATCATTTACTAAAAATCATTGTATTCTCTTAATCTGTGAAATCTTGTACAAAATGTTAATTGTTGCAAATTTGACAGTTTAAACCTCAGGGGACGTAAGCGTTATAATTAACCTTTTAAAACAATTTTAGATTGTGGTTTGTCTAAAAGTTTTCTGATTTTATCTAAATTGTCTAAGAGGGTGATCTTGTTCAATACTCATCCGTCCATTTTTAAGTGTAAATTAGCCCTGAAATTGTAAGTCAGTAGATTTAAGTCAGTAGGTTTCTCTAGAGAAATATTAATGCTGCGTTTGAATTTGGGTAAATGCAGTGCCACTTCTCTACGAATTCTTGTGAATATTTAATGAGGCAGAATTTGGTGTTTTTGTAAGACCCCTTAGACTGTGTACAAAAAAAAGTTGTGAATATGTAATGAGCTTAACTTTTATATTAAATTATAAAGCAAAGGTTAAGAAATTGCCACTTTCCTTTTTAGTTTTATGGCTTGTGGTGTATGGGGACATACACCGCCTAGCTCGGGCCTGTGTAACGGAAAGTGTATTGACTTAAAGCCAGTCTAGCCTGATGCAGCGCGATTGTATTATAATTATGAATGTACAGACTGTTCTGTGTTGGTGACTGGGCGGAGCTTATCGCGCTCTAGCGAACTGCTGCTTGTACGTGATTGGGTAGCCAAGGTTTATAGGTAAAGTACATGCATGCATTATGGACATGGTTATGTACGTGTACTGTGTAATGTACGTACTCACGTGGGACGTGTACGTACGTGTTTATGGGTCAGTCGAGCTGTGGATTCCGTTAGGTAAGGTACAATTGTTGATTGCGTCCTGCGTTTTATGTAAGGCTTACGCGCGTTGTTAGTACAAGCCGTGGTCGACTCGACTCGGGCTGCACTGCACGTGCAAAGCTGATGCGTAGCCATACAATATTGTACCGTATGATGCTGACGCAAGCTTGCATGGGTCAAGTGTAGCTGGTGCCGAGCTTACGGGTTGTATGTGACACCGTGTAATGCTGCCGCAGTACTATTGAGAAGCTTATTATCGGTACAGCGTTTACACTGCTTTGACACAGCGCAGACTTTTACAGTGTATTGTTTACATTAGACTGTATTGTTTACATTAGACTGTATTGTTTACATTGGTCTGTATTGTTTACATTAGACTGTATCGTTTACATTAGACTGTATTGTTTACATTGTAGTGCATTATTTACATTGTAGTGCATTATTTACATTGAGGTGCATTGTTTACATTGAATCGCCTTGTTTACATTGTAGTGCGTTGTTTACATTGTGGTACTTGGATGCATCAGGGACCCTAGTATAGAACAACCCAGTTTAGTCCGATTATTACTGTACGTTTCTTGATCATTGTCTAATAAATTACAGTCATGCTTGTTGTGCCGACAACTATGTTGTCAAGGTGTATTTCTTGTTAGTGTATTGTGCAGTTGTGAGAGAGTAATCGCAATCATCATAATCGGCGGTATATTTCCTCCAAAACGGACCTGCTCCCTGAGCCTTGAGGTCGCTCTGAGTGGTCTCTCGTCTAGGGAACGCTTGGGTTTGGGAAGATCAGTTACATTATAATAGGTGTCAGACTCGGTCCCAACAAACTTAGGTTGGCCCGGGGAGATCCCCGCCACAATACTGTAGTGAAATATCTATTCTTCATTGTTCACGGCGAGGTACAACACAAACATAAATGTATTCGGAAGCGTCGTTGATTAAAACATTGTTATTTGCAGAAAAAAATTGGAACTTTAATCGTGCGCGTCCAAAAAGACGTAAAAACTGATGAGTTCATGCAAAATGAATACCGTTTTTTCAAACTGATGCCGACTTTTTCCCATGATGCACTGCGGGTATAGCAGGATTTGCGCCTCCAACGGCAGCTTCTAGGTATTGTGAATCGCTCGAATTGTCTCAAGCAACACAAATGGTTCAAATTGGCGAGCCACCGTATCATCTGTAAATGAACGGTACCGAATCCCAAACTGCATGCGCACCAGCGCATCAAAAACGACGTCACCGTGCACGGTACGGCCTCGTTGACCAACCAGGGATGGGATAAGTTGGCGCACAGGCCCGGCAAAAACGATGCCACGATGCCACGGCTACGTTGGCCGGGGATATAAAGTGCGGGGATAACGAACAGATATGATATGATATGCAGATATGTAATGCCTAATGTACTCTTAGTTTACAAGGTATTTTGACCCAGTTTTCAATTACGTTTGTACATAGTTTGAATGGGATAGCACCATCATTTTGAACTAAAGCAGCTAAACCTATCAATCATCTCGCCCAGCGGCAACCCCAGCCGTATCAACCCGGCCCGAACCCCAACAAACTTTATGTATCATGACTCCCAAACGGCGATCAGCCGCCGTCAAAAGTCCCTGTTTACTATCCCAAAAACATGCGAGTCGACGGTCTCAACGGTCGACTTGTCTTTCCATTTATCGGACAAACGGTCGAGTTGTCTCAACGGGCGAGTTGTCTCAACGGTCGACTTGTCCCGAGTCGAGTTGTCTCACCGGTCGACTTGTCTGACCCCCTTGTATGTACATGTACAGTACATACAAACAACATGTACAGTGTATGTATGTACGTGGCTAGTCTCTGAACTTCCGAAATTTCTAATGTTAATATAGGCTCCTTTTTTTCCCCTCAAATTTCTTTGGAATGACAGCTATGCCACTGGAACCATGGAGGAATAAGAGCATTATTCCTCCATGCTGGAACTAAACGTTCTTGGATAAACTCTTAAACTTACGTTCGTTTTGTTGTCGTTTACTAGTCTTAGTGCTTGTTAAATTGTAAGACTAGTAGTACAGTATACTACGTATACATCGATGTGTGTGTACAGTGAGCTTAGTGTAAACTGCAACTTTTGCAAATAAATGGGTCACCCTTTACCCAGGTCGTACCCGAGTCTATCTACTTGTACCCCAAAAATGTACAAAAGAATTGACCAGAGGGCTATTTTCTTTTCAGATGATCAAAATAGGATCCTGTTCCTGATGGTTCTTCCGTGCATTTTTCCCAGTGGTGTGAAACGTGTCAAGGAGAAAAAGCAGCCGTGCAAGTGTGGATGAGGCCGTCAGGTTTTTCATTGATGTTCATCCCGTAAGAAAGACATTATTTTGTTTAAGAAGTGCACTTGTAGTTACTTTATGCTGATTTTAAACTTGAAAAGCAATCTCATTTAAAAATGCTTGGTTGGTATTTTGCCTGTCAGCAATCAACATTCAGGTGGCTGATGGGCATGGCATCACTAGACACATCATCTATAGCCACATGTGTGCAGATTTCTGTCTCTTTCTTTTAAGAAAATATGTAGGTAGTCAGTTTAGCTGGTCAGTCAATATTTACTGAAGTTTTCTACATGTAGTAAACAGCCGAGTTGTCCATCTGATCTCAACGATGATAGAAAACAAAACACAGTACGGCATTTCAGAGCTATTAAGCAATGCTAGTTAGTACGTTGTTTACATTAATTATTTTCTGTTTTTTCCCTGATGCAGATTGGATCAAACATCCCTTCCTACCTGGAGAAGGTGAAACAAAGTGAGCCGTTCCTTTTGGTGCTTGGCGCGGCTTTGGATCCTGAACAAGTATTTGTAGAGGTTTAAAGCAGAGCCACACAAGCAGGCTCCCTACTAAAGGGAGTGGACCTCTGCTTCAAAATATACTACCTTCTAGATATTATGCTTTCCGTGGCAATCCTCAACCACGTGGGAGCTTATCCAGAAGTGATATATCGCCTGGGTGATACTAGTCAGGGATACACCTCATGATGTGTGAGATCCCTAAGAGCTTTCTTCAAAAGTAAACAGTCTGGCTAGCATAATTTATAGTAAAAATCACTGGATTAGGGTAATTTTGTGTCAAATCATCACATCAGAGTCAGTATTAAACAAATTTTAAAACCGGCTTGGGACGTTATCGGTGTCCAGGCTCCTACATGTTAAAATCATACTTGCAATAAACCGACGTAACTGGATGCCAGTCTGTCAGATATCCTGTATACGTTGCCTGGCAAGGAGTGCTAGTATTAAAGTATTATTTTTAGTATTATTTGTAGCATACATGTACATGTACACACTCCTTGCTGACTACTGCATGGTTGCCAAAAACAGTCAAATGGGTTTGGAAATATCCTGGCCAAGTCAAATTGTTACATTTGGATACATGTAAAAGAAAGAAAACAAAACTACATACATGTAATATGAATTTTCTTGACAGTGATATGAATTTTCTAGACCAATAAAATACATGCGTTCATGTAATTGTATGCACACTGAAGAATGTTTCCTGGTTGTTTTTTCAGGTAGTTTTATGCATGTTAAATTTCCAAGAAGGTAAGCATGTGTTCTTGGCTCATCAAAACTTAATTTCTCATAGAATTGAATAAAAGCATGTTTGACTTTCATGTGTAATTGAGCTTGTTGTACAAGCTTTGCAGCCAATGCCCATTGAACACATGCTTATTTCATGACCCAGTGTGACCCAAGTTTCCGGGTCATTCTGAGCCGGAACCACTAGTTGTGACCCGGAAATGGTTCAGCTCTTATGACCCATTTCCGGGTCAAAACGATGTGACCCAACTTTCCGGTTCATTATGACCCGGAACCACTAGTTGTGACCCGGAAATGGGTCAGCTTCTATGACCCGGTTCCGGGTCAATATGGCTCGACCCAACTTTCCGGGTCATTTTGACCCGGAAAGGGTCGTACCAAATAGAACCCGGGATCCGGGTCAGATTTGACCCATTCCGGGTCAAATCTGACCCGGGAGTTTTTAGAGTGTACCGTTCCCGAGAAAAGACGGAAAAAACAACCGGTTGTTTACATTACGACGGAGTACGCATAGGTCTACATTGATTTTTTCCTGTCGTTTTCATTCAAAGTACGATACGCGTTGGCGTTGTGTGTGTCCATAAATTACACACAACACCAATGCACAAAATTAATGGGGTTTCTTACACGTCCTCAAAAGGCGAACACTTTTACAGCTGTAATCACGACTACAGCCAAGCAGCTCGAGTTGTTGGTTCGCAAAAGTGGACCCCGGAACTCTGTTTACACGAGAATAACACGAAACCGACAACCGGCATGACACAAAAACACAAGATGGCAATAAACATGACTGTGCAAAAAGGGTAAGACACTGAGCCACATTTGTTTCAAAACCACTTATCAAAAATACAAACAATCATGGGTTCAAATCTGAAGAACAATGACTGCTTGAAGCTGGAAAAAGTAAAACTACATGTACACGATTGCCACCCAGACTAGGCCATGGTCCCTTAAATAAACGGTTGTGTCAATTTTTGATTAGTTTGTGTTAAACTAAACTTAACTTAAGTTCACTTTCTCTCTTTAAGAAACGTGGAAATTGAACTTTTGAGTGAATAGGGCCAGCACTTCAGAATGTTGGTGACAGACAAGGCTATGCACCATGACCACAGGTATGACCTGTAACAATTATCACTAGTTAATGTGATTTTGCATCAGAATAAAGCAAATTAAATAATTAGATAACTGGTTCTGCCCTTCAGCGACATGCTTACTGTATGTCAGCTCTATACACTGCTTTCCGTGAGAAGAAACAAATTCACAATTAATATAAACATTACCCCCCAAAATAAATAAAATAAAAATAATGATATATATATATATATATGTACATGTACATGTATATTTATTAGCATCATTCGACTGTAGTGACGAAACAAAATTTCCTTTGTATGAGAGCATTGTGAATGGAAAATCTTTTGAAAATAGAGCAATGATGATTACGTTTTGTTGCAGAAAGATTGAAAACTAGACTGCTAACCAGCAGCCATTGTATTCAATTTTTTTAAATAATTAATAAATTAATTTGTGATCATTTAAACATTGTTTAAATTGGCACAATTGGCATACATTTGTGTTTATGTTTTTATCTTATTATTATTTACATTTATAGAACTCCGCTCGAAAGTAAAACAATATATATTTACTGGTTTGGACTGGTGCTCTTCACATTGCTAAATTTCCTGTCCCTTGTCATTTTAAAGATGAAAATATTGTTTATTGTGAAATGTGAATGCACTACTTGCATTAAATAATGAATATCTTGCATCACACTTTGGACCAATGAATAAACCATGATGACTTTGAAGATTCTAAAAATTAACAACGTATGTTCTTATTTGTAACAGTACATTTATGTACTTGAACTTTATTGGAACGCCTTTCCTAAACTTCAGGATAAACCAAACTAATTGGGAAGATAAGCTAATAAGTTACCTCACAATGAAGTATTCCTTTAAAAAGAAACATTATTTCATTACCATGTCATGCTCAAATAATCTTTGTCTTCACACATTAATATGTAATTGAAATTGTATTTATTGAATAAAACAGCATTAATTAAAAAGTGAAAAAAGAAAAATTGAAATTGACATTGAAAATGTTATTGATACTGACTGCTGTAATTAATTATTGTTGTATTAATTAATGCACAAAAGCCTGCACCAGTAAAATGTAGTAATGTGTTAACTGAGAATTCTTATCACAGGGGTTTGTTTATTGATTGTTGCTTCAGACGTGACCCTCAAAGTACTGATACTCAACCACCCCCACCTCGAAGACACTACAAATATGAATAGGCCTACAAGACACTAAAAAATACATTGGACAAAATCTCGAAGCACTCAACTCAGCATCTACTTCACCCCCCCCCCCACCCTCTACCGTATTTCCTAAAAATACCTACTAAAATTCATTGTGTATTTTGAAAACCTTCGAAAAATAAACTTTGTCAGACCAAATTTCATATCCCCATCAGCGATAAAAAAACCAACTTAATTGTTTTCAGTTCGCGACGCGCGCCGAGCCGAGTATCGATAATCGAAGCCATACGCCAGCTGAAGCCTCCCGAAGCCTAACCGTACGAATCGTTTTGGCCGCCATTTTGCTTTGTGATGAAGGCTGAGCCTAGCCAAGCCCGAGCCAAGCTCGAGCCTAGCCCAAGCCCCAAGCCCCAGTTGGTAAACGCCCTAAGATTATGGCGGTTGTATGCGTTTAAATGCGTTTTGGAACTCATGGGGGAACATCAAGTCCCGTCGGTGCTCCACAAATTCTCCTATTCAACAGTTTACAGTTAGGACCATCTTTGTTCCCAAGGCTTTCGAACAGTCGACCCTCACTAATTTGTAACAGCACAGCGCCAAAGACCAAAACCTAGGAAGGTTGTGACACACAACGGCGACAGAGTGTGCCAACGTTCGCATCCTATGAGACGCCCTTTATGACTTTATTAATAAAACAAATATATATATAGGACGAAACAAACATATGAACTAAATAAATATATATATGTCGACAACAATATTATAAAACCAAACAAACATATATGGATCGAAACAAATATATATAAGACCAAACAAATATATATATTTATGGGTCAAACAAATATATATATTAGACCAAACAAATATATATATGGGTCGACAAACAATAGTATAAGACCAAGCAGAAATATATAGGACGAAACAAATATAATGGCTCGAAAACAATATTATAAGACCGAACAAATATATATACAGAGCGAAGATTTTCAATTAAATATAAAACGAAGCGCCACCAACGACGGCGGGTTGCAACATTTATAGAACGAAGCGAATTTCATATAAGGAAAAAACGTGAAAATATATAATTGAGTTTGCATATAATAGGCCTATAGGACGAGCTTGCCAAAAATATATACGACGATTAAGCGCCATCTACCGGCCGAACTGCCCTCAAGCTAGCCGCGGTCTGTGCCCGGTTTCTAGCCTCGTTCTCAGCCTCAAACTTAGCCTAGAACTCGTCAAATCTAAAACACATGTAGAGTTAGCAGAGTCAGTTTTTAACAAATTTAAAAAGAATGAAACATAAAAGGCAATTTGTATGGATCACGATGTTAACTCATCATTATAAAATATACTAAAATTCAACAAAAATGGGGTTTTGTGCGATCGTGATGTAATAATTAGGTCACACCGCGTTGGGCCATTATTGTATTCAAATAGAGGCACTGTTGCGTGGCGTCGCGTATATAAACGGCATTCTGTTAAGGAGAAATGACGAAAAAGTGGACATTCTTTGATTCGAATGGGCGAGGACGCGCATCGTCCGAGCCCAATTTGAATCAAAGAATGTCTACCTTTTGAGTCGTTTCTCCGACTTAAACTACGTCCCTTTTACACCCATTGTCAATATTTAAAAGGAACAACAAGTGTCAATTCTTACTAATGCTTTAGAGTATGAGATGAATTAAGTCCATTGTTCAGTGGTAGAAGCTACTAAGGTATGTGAAAGCTTTGTCCTGTCTGGTCTCCGTGTTGCGTAACCAAACAATTGAATAAAGGTTGGGTAAAATGAGGGTGTTTAAAATGCCCAGTACATTCGACATCGAAGTCATTTGATGCCATACATTGTTGTGCGTCGGGTGTGTCTATGCTAACTCCGCTAAAATGTCTTCCAGTGATGATCCGTACATATTTTTGAGTAGGGATACGTTGGAAGATATGTTGTGTCACCTCAAGAACTGACTCGCCAATTTATTTTGATGGTGATTTAAGCCAGTATTTTGGGACATATTCGATGAGGATTTATACTCCAATGAGGATTTATACTAAAGCGGCCGATTCAGAGGTGAAGAAACTTTCTACACTCGTGGCCGATTTGGACTCCTTGTAACAGATCAGGTAATGATGGAAAATAAGCAAGAAATGAAAACAAGAACTTTTTATTCCCAACATTTGGCTTAGCTCTCATCAGCAGCTCATTTTTGCTTATTATTTTTAGCCCCGTTTTATGGTGTAACTTAGCGTCAGTAGTCATTATTCCGTGTCAAAAGTATACCAGCCTTTTGTTAAACCCTGAACGGTTTCATTATCACATGTCAAACCAGACTCGGAACAAAACAAATTTCTGTTGGTTTTTCTGCCGTTTTTGCTACACGGGTATACAACAGGACAGCATGGGCGAGTTAGCGAATGTAAAGTACATGTACGTGTTGTACGTATATCGGCCCTTTTAAAGTTGTGTATTAGTAGTACTTTTTAGGACCTTTGAACGTAGGACATAACTATGGCCTATCTCCGTCAAAAATTATTCCCATTTACAAGAAATCAATTCCTACTACATGTACATATTTTAAATTGCGAACCATCGCTTCGACCTTGCTAATAAAATGGTTTATCCTCCCCATTTTCTTTTCTCAAAGTTCTTGGGCCATTTTCATTTTCGAATGTTTTAGACAAACCTTGATGCAATTTGTTACATGCGGGTTGGCGCATCCATTTTATTTGATTTTTGTTATTGTTGATATCTCAGGTTGTGGCAAATCTGTGCAACAAGGCTTTTGGACGAACCACTCCATACGGTCGAGCATGACAATGGCTTCGGTGGCCAGAACCAGTGAGCACCATAGGAGAGCAGTCAGCCGGGACGAAACCGCAAAAGGGCGTCGACACAGCAAAGAGACCTCCAAAACAACTGTTAAGAGCTCTAGCGAAACTGTCAACATAGCTCTTACTAAAGTTGTAATAAATATAACAATAGCAATTTCTGTGTCCATTGAGTCGTTCTTTTTCTGTTAATTCTTAAAAGAATGTACAGTTAAGTGTACATTCTTTAAAATAATCGACACTTTTCTGAATAGAGTGACGTCACAAGAGTAGTTTAAATGTAACGACATGTCATTCAGGCCGTCGTACACACCGTTGAGACTACATGTAGGCCTATACAGTTAACTTTCACATGTATGAAATGACGTCGAAAGAAAGTGATAGTTCTGTAGGTTTAGACACAATGGGCCAAATTCGTAAACGGTGATGATCACCGGATTATTTTAGTCACGTACAACTAATGTACGGTGGCTAAAACAGAGAAGTGCGCGTGTGGATAAACTCCTGTGATCATCGCAATTCAGTAAGAAAATAATCGGCTGTTTATCCAGCCGTGTGCAAGTTCCTGCTTAGCCGTAGTCTTGATCCAAGACCAAGCTAGCTGTTCGTTTGTTCCGCCGCGCGCCGTCCGTATATATTCGGGCTTATTGAGGGCGCCCTTAATTATTGCCAGATTCGTTCCCCAACTTGGTCTTGTCACGTGAACCCGGAAAATTCCGAGGACATTCCAAGCATAGCTCAAATAGCTACTCGCCCCCGCATGCGCGCTAAGTCGCATTAGCAAAGGTCAACAGTAGACAAGCAGCGTAGCTATGAAGACGCAACAATTTTAACGGCTCTTACCAACAAATAGCACAATGACTACAATGACTGTGATATTAGGCATTTCGTCTGGTGTTGACTTTTGCCAATGCGAGTTTTATTTTATAAAAATCTGGAAACACTCAAACATCGCGAACGTTAAGCAATTCCTCCAGTTTTTGGTCACGTGACATTGGCGGCTAAATAATAAATGAAAAATCACAAATAGTCAGAAATTTGGTCTAGGAACCAGACTATAATAATATAACACTATACATTAAACAAAAACGACTTAGCGCGCATGCGGGGGCGAGTCGCTATTTGAGCTATGCTTGGAATGTCCTCGGAATTTTTCGGGTTCACGTGACACTTGCGCCAACCCCAAGTTGGGGAACGAATCTGGCGATAATTCAGGGCGCCCTCAATAAGCCCGGATATATACGGACGGCGCGCCGCGGAACAAATGAACGGCTAGCTAGCTTGGTCTTGGATCAAGACTAGCTTACCCGATATTTAGTGGTCTAGCCGTACATCGTTCTATTCATAGCGGATTACGTAATATGTTGAATAAAACCCGCATATCGCTGTGCTCTGCTGATCAGTTCAGTTGACACTAGTGGGAGGTAGGCCGTAGGGTGTACACGTTTTTCTTTTCATCCCGTTTCGACCCCCGTTGGTCTAAGATGACTCTTTGGTTTTGGACATAGTTTTGTCTGGAGATTACAATTAAAAACAGTTCTCCACAAAAACGCCTGTCGAATTTGAGTAATTATAGACCAAAATCGGCACTAAATGATCAACAGCGACGGGGCATTTGTTCATGGTCGCATTTAGCCTTTAAACAAGGTGAAAACCTGAGTGAACGCCAGTGCGAATTGCCCAGACAAGTAGCCTTTATCAATCTAGACTTGGTGCCAAGTCGGTAATAGCGGTCCACTCGGTAAATGGGGGAGGTTGCGGTTGCCTCGTTCCCAATGTGCAGAGTTCGAAGTTAAACTACCGACTTGGACATTTCGTTTTCAGTTTTGTACACAACCTATGACAATCGCTAGCGAATTCTATGCGAGCACTCTGATTGGTTCAGATTCCAGAGGGTATCAAAATGTATGAGCAGCTTTATACAGCATGTATTCTACGCTGCTTCGCGTATTGTACTGGTACCCGATACCACTGATCTCTACAAACTGGATAGGTCGAGCGAACATTGATAGGACTAGCAGGATGCCTGCTAGCTGGGTGAAATCGTAACTTCAGATACACCCTGTTGACGTCTTAACAATACAACATAATGGATTGTATGACAAACAAACCGCGAAACTTAGCGAGTAGAGTACCAGCTAGAAAGTATTTCGAGCGCACGAAATTATTTCGAGCTCACGAACAGATATTCTTGGAGCGCAAGAAGTCATTTCGTGGCCACGACAACATTTCGAGCTCACAAAATAAGTTATTTTGAGATAGCGAGCCGTGAGTGTTGCCTTCGTCATTGCATGCGTACCTAGCTTAGACCGTCGAGAGTGACACAGTGGCACTGGTGGCAGCAGCGATGGTGGGTAAAATTGCATTAAAATCCTTTCTAAATAATGTAATTTATTTTATAAACTCGCAGACTGTACGATCAAGAAGCTATCAGTGTAAAAAATGTCAGGACTACAGTTTGAAGTGAGATTTAGGAGAACATTGCTCTGGCGAAAACTTTATTTTCGTTTCCAGTGGGATTTTTCCATAATATTAGTAGATTTATGGAATCAGTTGGTCTAGGGTACCCTTTACATAAGATTGAATTCCACAATACAGGTATTTTTAGACCAATTTTGTACACATTCCACGAAGACGTCTCGTTGACTTGCACGTCAAACAGTTCATGGTGGTAATTTGTGTACACAACATATTGTGTCATGACGTGCATAATGTAAAGTTCTGTAAAATTATCCCAATATCGCAATGGTCACAGTTTTTTTCTATCACGATTATGGAAGTGTAGAGCCACCTATATTACAATGCATGGTGTAGTAGGCCAAGGCTATCATGGTGGAAGGATGTAGACTCATATTTCCAATACTTCAGAACAATTTTACCCACAAATCTCTCTTAAAAACTGACATTTTTTACAGTTACAGTGCGCAAATAACATTTCACTCTCTAGTCTAAAGAAATGACTATGCCAAATAAATTGAGAATTTTGTGTTTCTAAAATAGCGTCATGTTGCAACATTCTTTCCTTGGCGTTTAATTTATACCTGTGTATATTTTCTTTCTTTGTATACTACAGCTAATTGGTTTACCCAAGTCCACTTCTTGCTACTAAGATGTCAGGCTGTACAGCTTATTAATACGGCTGCACAAGTCGCAGAACGAACTGCTCCCATTATGACACAGGGATAACAGATGACAGCGAATGTCAAAACTTATTTTGTTAAACCATCAGGACGCTATGCGTTTGGCCTAAATTGCGGGATTCAGACAGCCAGTAGTTTGTTTTTTGTAAACCTTTTGTAGTCAAAGGTAGTATGTATATTATTACACAGACTTGCAGTCTCTCTTGCTGTTCCCCGAGAGATTATATTGTTCGATCCAGCCGTACTACGATTGAACAGCACATCTGTGTTAAGATCACATTGAAGTTAAATCATAACAGTTAAATTTAACTGAAGAGACCCTGTCAGTCCAAGTGGGGTCACTGAGATGAACCCCAAAAGAGACCCTGTCGGTCCAAGTGGGGTCACTGAGATGAACCCAAAAAAGAGACCCTGTCGGTCCAAGTGGGGTCACTGAGATGAAACCAAAAAAGAGACCTTGTCGGTCCAAATGGGGTCACTGGGATGAACCCCAAAAAGAGACCCTGTCGGTCCATTTAAAACGGCTGCACAAGTCGCAGGACGAACTGCTCCCATTATGACACAGGGATAACAGATGACAGCGAATGTCAAAACTTATTTTGTTTAACCATCAGGACGCTATGCGTTTGGCCTAAATTGCGGGATTCAGACAGCCAGTAGTTTGTTTTTTGTAAAACTTTTGTAGTCAAAGGTAGTATGTATATTATTACACAGACTTGCAGTCTTTCTTGCTGTTCCCCGAGAGATTATATTGTTCGATCCAGCCGTACTACGATTGAACAGCACATCTGTGTTAAGATCACATTGAAGTTAAATCATAACAGTTAAATTTAACTGAAGAGACCCTGTCAGTCCAAGTGGGGTCACTGAGATGAACCCCAAAAGAGACCCTGTCGGTCCAAGTGGGGTCACTGAGATGAACCCAAAAAAGAAACCCTGTCGGTCCAAGTGGGGTCACTGAGATGAACCCAAAAAAGAGACCCTGTCGGTCCAAGTGGGGTCACTGAGATGAACCCAAAAAAGAGACCTTGTCGGTCCAAGTGGGGTCACTGAGATGAACCCCAAAAGAGACCCTGTCGGTCCATTTAAAAGTCGGGCATCACGCTGGTGAGTAGCCCGCATGTATACCATAGTGGGGTCACTGAGATGAACCCCAAAAAGAGACCCTGTCGGTCCAAGTAAAAGTCGGGCATCACGCTGGTGAGCCGCCCGCAGCTATACCATGGTGGGGTCACTGAGATGAACCTTCATCATATATATATGTTTCAATTTGTTTGAAGAAGTTTTTGGTCAAATAAAGGGCTGCTTTTGGCTGCAGCAAAGAACCAAGATATGTTTGTTCTACATTTTAATTGCTTCCAAGTATAATTAATTTTATCCATAAAAGATAAAATACGTTATACTTGGGGCACATAAAGCCTAAACTCTTTTTGGCGTCGTAGGCAAAAACGTTTCTAAGGTCGTTCTAAAAAATTGCACAACCAGCAATAATACCCCCCCCCCCCCCTTCGGACGGGTATATTTTAACTTTTAAGAAACGTGGCTTGGTCGTTTAGAAAGTTGCGCAAGAAGAAGGGGGAAAATAAATTCCTTACCATATAAGGATATATCTGGTAGATATGTAAATTAATAGGTAAGATTGACCAATGGAGAACTTAAGATATCCTACCTTGACCAATGAGAAAAAAAGAAAGTCCGAAGAGTTTGGGTATTTAACCAAGAACACGAGGCATTCGGGCCGCCAATTTGGTTGCAGCTATCAGCAACTCAGAAAAATTGTTTGACCAAAACTTCTTAAACTTTTTGTTATCCCACCTCCTCCCCTTCATTCCGCCTTAAATGGCCTGAGTGGCTGTCTGCCTAGCCTAAATTGCGGGATTCAGACAGCCAGTAGTTTTTTGTGTGTAAAACTGTTGTAGTCAAAGGTAGTATGTATATTATTACACAGACTTGCAGTCTCTCTTGCTGTTCCCCGAGAGATTATATTGTTCGATCCAGCCGTACTACGATTGAACAGCACATCTGTGTTAAGATCACATTGAAGTTAAATCATAACAGTTAAATTTAACTGAAGAGACCCTGTCGGTCCAAGTGGGGTCACTGAGATGAACCCAAAAAGAGACCCTGTCGGTTCAAGTGGGGTCACTGAGATGAACCCAAAAAAGAGACCTTGTCGGTCCAAGTGGGGTCACTGAGATGAACCCAAAAAGAGACCCTGTCGGTTCAAGTGGGGTCACTGGGATGAACCCAAAAAAGAGACCCTGACCGTGTTCCCACTTGATCTCGGAATTGCCGGATCAAGATCCACCAAAAAGGTGTGAGGTGGATCAAGCCGCAACAAAACCGCAAGTCGCGTTCCCACTTGATCCTGATCCGCCTTTTTGGGCGGAAATGACGCACTCTGTGCAGGACCTCGAGGTCACCTACCAGTCTAGTGCGCGTGCGCATGTTACCATAACTACCGTTCCCGTTGTCGGCCATGTTTGTACTCGCTGAATACGCGTACGTGGTTATTGGCCAACACGAGGACGGAACCGAAGCTACAACATTGAAAAAGGACGCGATCGAAATCCATGTCTGCGCATGTGCAATGCAAGCTATAACGTATACATATAGAACACACAGTTCAGGTTCCCTCACAATGCATGGCACAACACTGTTCCTTTTGTAACACGAAGTACACGGCCTGTGTGCCAGTCACAAAAGGAACTAGCGCCCTGTACGTATGCTGTATGGAGTTCATGGTACATGTATAAACAACATTTGGCGCGGTTTATATTTTTTCGCGCTAAATGCCCAGCTGGTCGGAAGTTACCAGGTCAAATTGGTGGATCATGATCCACCTTTCCGTTCCCACTTGATACTGATCCACCAATTCCTGCAATTGCCGGATCTGATCGCCCAATTGGGGGATCTCTATCCTGCTCGAAAGTAGTATCAAGATCCCCCTTTTGGATCTTGATCGCCCTTTTTTCAGTTAGCGTTCCCACTCACCAAATTGCCGGATCAGATCCCCCAATTGGGGGATCTGATCCGGCAATTTGGCAATTGCCGGATCTGATCGCCCAATTGGAGGATCAAGTGGGAACGGGGTCCCTGTCGGTCCATTTAAAAGTCGGGCATCACGCTGGTGAGTAGCCCGCATGTATACCATAGTGGGGTCACTGAGATGAACCCAAAAAAGAGACCCTGTCGGTCCAAGTAAAAGTCGGGCATCACGCTGGTGAGCCGCCCGCAGCTATACCATGGTGGGGTCACTGAGATGAACCTTCATCATATATATATGTTTTAATTTGTTTGAAGAAGTTTTTGGTCAAATAAAGGGCTGCTTTTGGCTGCAGCAAAGAACCAAGATACTTTGTTCTACATTTTAATTGCTTCCAAGTATAAAGCCGTACGGGGTGTCCTATCAAAATTTGGCCTGTGAAGAACGCTGCCAAATGTATCTTAACATAGTATGAAAATGTATTATTCACAAGTTTTTATTTTGGATTTAAAGTAAACAAAACATAATAAGGATATTACATGTATTATTACTATGGCAGTAGTTATTATGTGTTATCTGTAGTGTATCAAGGCAAAATAAAAGCAAGCAAAATTGAATCCATCGTGTGACTTGTATGTTATTTACACGTGTGATTGGTATTTTTAATTGTGATTTATTTAAAGTTTCTCAAGTCCATAGTTTAAGTCATAGAGCTGAATCTTTATTATACAGCTCTATGGTTTAAGCTCGAACCGCATAATTTATTTTTTCTGTCCACTTGTCCAGCAAGAATTGTTGGGACCCTTCCTAAATATTTACTAAACATTAGGTTGTTTTCAAATCTGGACACTGCCTTAAAACCGTACGAACAAACCAATTAATGTGCCAATTGAAATTTCCTGAAACACACTGACCTTTTCTCTGTTTAATTATTTTATCATAAAACTGGCACTTTTTTATTGTCTGGATGTAAAAATGAATGAACAATTTCAAAAAATGTCTTAATCCAAAAAATATCGTTTTGCCTTTTCCTATGGTTTGTGCATAAAGTTATGTGGAATTATCCCCCCCCCCCCAAAAAAAAAAAACTAACAAAGAATTTAGAAAAATCTTGAAAATACTTGTCCGACATACCCCACAGACTTTGCACTGCACTGCATTGCATCTCCTTACACGAATGTCTTGTATCTCCCCCCCCCTAATAGGTCTTTTTAGCATTCAAACTTGGCGTAAACTGTAATTCTTGGATGTTATAATTATGATTAACTTAATTTTCCTCATCAAACTGGATTGTTTTTGTGATACTAACTTCGTTTCCTGCGATATTAAATTCGTTTTCTCGGTCGTGCGCTATATACGAACGTGTGTACGTCGGCAGTGTTTTTAAACCACCTTCATAGATCTCGTACAACACATGCGGTTAAAAGAGGTATTTAGCTACTATTCTTTTTTACGTAGATCATTCTCATTACTTCAAGGGTTCGTACTTTGCATTGTGTAACATTACAAAAGTAATAATAGAGCTTAAATCATTGCTATGACGTCACGCTATTGTTAAAAGTGTGGATTCGTATCTACGAATCAACGCTTTGGACAATAACAGTGGATTCGTATCTACGAATCTTTAGTAAAGTGTGGATTCGGAACGGTTTTTATCTTGCCTACATTTGTAACAATTACGAATCCACGGTTATTCAATTCCTCAACCCTAACCCAACCCTGATTACGTAAGAGCCTCGAGAACCTCCCTTTAGGCCAAATAATAAAATAAACATGTTTGTCTTATTTTTAGAAGGAAGGAGGAGGCCTTTTTTTCTTTCTTTTTTAATAGCCGCTCGACACATTTTAATATGGGTCATGTAGTGAACATGTCACGCCCTATCATTCTATTTGAAATTAAAACATGTCTCACCCACGAATAAAAATCTAAATTCATGTGGGTCGATCATGTATGCGCCATACACGTCACACCCTAGCCTTCCCATTAGAAACAAATATATTTTCACAGCATGTACACAGTGATGCTCAAGTCCAAATTACGATCTTAAAATTGTATTATCTTTTTTAATTGGCTTTTTCGCAATTTTGCGAAAAAGCCTTTGTTTTTGTTCTGATTTTTGTTTTACTTCTTTTTTCTTTTTCTTTTTGGGACCAAAATGCAATAGACTTTGTACACGTTCTTTCGTACAAGCACCAATTATAACAAGTCGTATCCAAACAAAACTTTACCCAAGCGAAGACCCTATAGTGAGCTCGTGTCTAGCAGACAGACATCATGGTGACGTCATCAGGGGGTAACGTGACGTCATATTAAATGTATTTAATCTTTGAAAATCAATAACAAATCACGCGCAAAAGACCGGGACTTTAGGTTTGTGGCAATTGATAGGATAATCCAGGATCTTCATTTTATTTCGTGTGTGAGAAATCACGTGACCCTTCCTTTCGGTCCAAACCGAAAGTGCCTTGTAATTTGAAAGTGAAAAAATGATATGAACTTACTTTAAACGATGTTAGTGTTTGGCTAGATGTACTTTTCAAAAACATTACCGGCGACGTCATAACATGTTATAGCACCCTCTGGCGGCAGGTTCAAAATTAATATTCAGTTGATGTGTGTGGCGAAGTTTGCTGAAATCACTTTATAATTGATGTATATAATAGCTTCATGTTAGAAACAATTTGACCGGGAGAACAAAATATATGACGTCACCAGACCGGAAGTTAGAATGAAAAGACTTGAAGCCATCATTCAATTGTATGTGATTTATTACGTTTTAAGACCTTGAAGCCATATCTCAGCAACGGATCATGTTAAAATTAAAATAATTGTGTATTGGGTTGGTTAGGTAGTTCACCAACAGTTACAAATGTGTGACGTTATCGTTTTAATCACTTTAAATTACCTTTAATCTGTAACCTAAATTCGTTTTGATTACTTTTAATGTGTTTAAAATTCCTTTTGAATGGTTTTTACGGGGGGGGGGGGGAATGCGAAAAGGCCCTATGTTCTGTTCCTCGAACAGACGTAGTTCTAGTTATTATTATTGTTAAATTTTTTTTAAGATAATAAAATTTATTATTTTTGTGAAAAAAAAAAAAGGAGGCGGCCTCTAAAAAAGGAGCGGGCGGTGACGCTAAACGTATTTTTTTTTTTTGGCCTTATGTAAATTACGTCTACGGCCACGATACATGCATGCCTTTTCATCTCCACTCAACTGGGTAGTTAATAACAATACTTCTTTTGACGCAATGGTTTAAGTCAGAGAATACACTCGCAAGTGTGGATTCGTATTTAAGAATCCACTCGGCGCTTCGCGCCTCGTGAATTCGTAATTACGAATCCACACTTTCTCGTGTATTCTCCTATACATACACAACTCAAATAAATCAAGTGTATCACAATGATAAATTCTATTGCAACACGCAACTGACCTAGCTGAGTATGGCGTGTCAAACGTTGCAATATTCGATGATGTACAATATATGTGCGATGTTTCTCATATATAATGCGATAATTATCACATATGTGCGATATTCGTTTTATGTATGCAATAAATGTAATATATGTGCGATAACGTGTAATATATGTGCGATAATTTGCAATATATATTCGATAATTTTTAATATATATGTTTTATGCGATCATTTGTATGCGATGTTTTGCGACGATATACATATGCGATAATTTAATATACATGTGCGATGTTCGTTCTTATATATGTGCGAAAACGGAATTGTGGGATATAGTATGGCTTCCTGTCCACTTGATCCCCGTATCCTTAATGTTTTAGATCGGGCCAGACTATGGATGGTATAGAATGGTTCACTGAGGTGGGCTTACGGGTTCTAGACTGAAATATGGTCAGGGAATGAGACTTGATTTGCGTACAAGGGAATAAAACGGCTGCGGAAGCAGTAGGAGACCCTGGACAGTTTTTTTTTCTTTACTTGATTTCATCAATTTTTGTGAAGTGAAGTACTCTTCAAACGAATTTTCTGATGCAGAATATATTGTGCTGAGATTCGAGCGGTACGTGCGTCCAACTTCCTGGCAACTCGAACTCGGGAGTCCGACATAACGCGTCGGCTTTGGGCAACTTAGACAAACTCAGTGACAGTCAGTGTCCCTTCTGCTTCTGCTTGGTTACTGCGTAAACACCCGTATAGCACTAGCTCTATGATAATAATAGTCACACTGTCACTCAGTCTAGTGGCGTACGTGTGGAGTGTCAGTCAGTCTCGTTCCCTGACTATCAGTTAAACCCTAACGCCCATCTCATTGAACCATAGGAACCATACTATACCGTCCACAGTATAGTCTGGCCCGATCTAAACATTAAGGATACGGGGATCAAGTGGACAGGAAGCCATACTATATCCCACAATTCTGTTTTCGCACATATATAATAACGAACATCGCACATGTATATTAAATTATCGCATATATGTATATCGTCGCAAAACATCGCATACAAATGATCGCATAAAACATATATATTGCAAATTATCGAATATATATTGCAAATTATCGCACATATATTACAAGTTATCGCACATATATTACATTTATTGCATACATAAAACGAATATCGCACATATGTGATAATTATCGCATATATATGAGAAACATCGCACATATATTGTACATTATCGAATAATGCAACGTTTGACACGCCATAGCTGAGTGTTGTTGGTCGTTAAACATCACCAGATCTAGAAACATGTTTTCCAAAGTATTGAGAAGTATTGAGAAGAACTCCCCATGTAACGGAATGGATGAGTCAACATTTGCATAGAAGCGCGCCATTGGATCTCACCACAGAAATACATTGCATATGTATTGCGCTGCACGCATAGGGAGCGAGAACGTATTGATCAAGTCATTAGATCTGTCGCAACTCGGCACGTTACTAGTCTTAAACCAGTCGTGCCAATGAATTTCGACTGAAATTCACGGATGAAACACGAATATCTAACGACTTGTCATCAAGTCTATTATCAATCTGGTTTGGATTTCTTATGTTAACCTTCGTTTCCGACTGGAATTCGCTACCGAAATGGTAGAGTCCAATCAGCGAACGTATCTCCGCGTGATGTCAGCTTATATTTGAGTTGGACTAGTTCATTTTACAAACAGGGAATGTCCAATCATGTCACTTACAATATTTAGCTCAAATCATTAGTTGCTTCCTAATTTATTGCAATTTTGCATATAAAATAGATTTAAATGTGATATCTTGTATTTATCATTCATATATTCAACTCAGAAGCAAAATTTATATACGTTTTTTAATTTTACCTTTTCTTACATGCTTTGATATTGAACGAATCACGAACGAAGCCAACTGGGAGATCGCCGTTCTGATTGGTCAATAAATCCAAAGTAGGCGTATTGGCATGCTAATATGTATCTATGAATAATTCACGCGGAGCAGTGAAACCTACATTGCAAAAGGCCTCGTGACATTCGTCACTCGGTCGCGCGTTCACCCCGGGTATCTAGACTCATCTCAGCCGCTTAGCCAGAGTCACGAGGCCTTGTCAAAAGGCTAGGTCGCATTACGCTAGTGTGTCACATTAGTTTGAAATATATGCGCTCTGGTACCACGTGATCCGAATTCTTATATCACAACTCAGGTAAAAGGCCATTGTATCATTGCGAATCAAAACAATCATGGCGTCGCCCATATGTCACGATCGTCGCGTGTCGAAGACTCCGTGAAAAAAATCCCAGTTGTTTTGTTCACTTAAAATAATGTTAAAATAATGTGTGTAGGGTGGCGTCTCACTCAAGAACTCTCAAATTTGTATCCCTGTGGAGACATCTCTTTGTTCTCGTGTACAAACTGCTAAAAAAGTCGGGCACCTTTTTCAAAATGCTCCTATTTCAACCACAATTAATTTCCTGGGTTGAAACTTCGACCCAATATACCCTATATCATACCCTAACCCAAACACTAACCCTAACCCACATCCTAAACCTAGTTTTTGAGTAATTTGAGGCACACTCTAAAAATCTAATTCGTGAAATTTCCTGTGGCGTCCTATTCATCTATAGAAATTTACCCTCCGGCGTCCTTTTGTCTCCATTATACACATTGTGTGTAGGTCTCCAGAAGGTACCGAATTTCAGATCACTATGGCGGATTGGTAAACTTGGGATACATGGGAATGACATTAAATTGAAGGACGTCTAACGCTGGGTTATGTGAATTGTTTTTCTTTTTCTGTGAGACTATTAGGTTTTTTAGTTAAAGATGAAGTGCTTTTGCAAGAAAATAGCAAAGAGAAACCGGTTTATGCAGACATACTTCAAGGAATGATCAGTTTATTTTGTATTGTTTGTTTGATCAATCCCAGAGTTAGCTGTTAGGAAGGAGAGGGTGTTTATGGGAGTTGTCACAAGTCAGAACTATTTCTCATCGTTTTCGTTATTCTTTTAGGAAATGCTGAAACAGTTCTGCTGCGTGATGAAGGATCATAGGATTTTGTGTTTGTTGCTGGTCTGCAGAGATAAATCTGTATATTTATGATTTGCTGGTATGCCAGCAGTGTGGTTGCGTAACTATATTGCCCAGACGAGCGTAATTCCCAATATAATTTTTTTCTTAGTGATATACGGGGGGGGGGGGGGGGGGGGGGGGGGGGGGGGGGGGTTACCTGTTCCAGTTTGGTACAGTATGGTAGGACGAACACCAGTGGGATATATATTTTTGTTCACGCTTAGAGTCCGCGGGAGTCTCGTCTCTTTGAGGAAGGAGGGGGTAGGTTTTCGTTTGTGTATCGGCGCTTTTGAAGTTTGTCTTTGAAGAATTCAACCCTCTCCTCAAAGTCTTTTAAATTGGTACATATACGTTTGTTTCTAGTCACTTCGCCCTTGATTAAGCCGCCAAATACCGACTTTGGGTGCTGTATACAAGACTCTCTGCAAGGTGCACCAAACTCCTCTCCTTAATAATAGGAAACTTTTGGGACATCTCACTTCACTGGGGTAACTAGTCAAGGTACATGTAGGCTAATTAGGTTTTATGAGTAATCACTCCTTAAACAAAGACCTCAATCATGTTGTTTTATGTTATATGTATATATCTGGGGTGGTTGTTTGTAGATTCAATATGGGGCTTCGAATAATGACCATTGACCTTTAAGGTCATATGTGGTGGTCAATTTGTTATCCTATATAACAAGAATTTACATTTGTCTACTCCCAGTGTAATTATGAGCATTTGACACCAAGATCATACATGTACCACATCTTGTTGCCGAGATACAATTTATAGTGTTTTAGTCCAGGGTAATGACCTTTGACCTCTGCTCTTGGAATAAATAATAACTCCCATACCCACCACTAAGTTGAAATTAGCCTCTTTGATTTGTTTGTGCTCATTTTTATTTATTGATAATTTTCCTGTTATAAATATGACATTTTTGTAATAAAATAGTTTTTTGACCTTTGACCTCATTTTCGGAGGTCAGGATTTGGTCCAAAGGGTCAATAATTATTTGATGTCATCTTCTTTTGTACTTCTGTGCATTTTTACAACAAGATCATCTATATACCATAATTTGTTGCTGACATTTTTTGTTGTTGTTGTCCCTCCTTCCTTTTCTTGGGTAGTTGTTCATACCCATACCCACCAAAATCCGTTAAAATTAGCTTCTTTAAAAAAAATTCACAGATTGGCTCAACCTTCTTATATACCGTGCAGTTACCATAGAGCTGTCAGACCTTTCAAAACCTTTCAAGTTTCCTGGACTAAAGGGTTTTGAAAGGTGAGAAAGCTGTCTGACAAAAGAAACCTATGAAAGATTTTGAAAGGTAAAACAACTCTCTGAACAAACTGGTGTGAGGTTTTGGAAAGTCTGGCCGTTTTCTGATAGACTTCCCATACCTTTATCATAGGGGCATACCATACCAAATAAAAGTTGAAATGTTTTGAAATGTTTAGCTGTTTTCTGTGAGAGATATTCTATATAATGTGCTGGGGAGTAATTCTACCTTTCAAAACATTTCAAAAGGTTTTGAAAGGTCAAACCATGTATGCATAGCAACTAATAATTGGTTGAGCAATAGCTCCACCTTTCATTTTATTTCGCAAGGTTTTAGAAGGTCTGTCTGTTTTCTGATAGTCTTCCCATACCTTTATCAATATCATAGGGTATACCATAGCCCAGTTTTTCTACCTTTCAATTATTTTCAAAAGGTATTGAAAGGTGTGGTAGTGCAGTAGCAACAAATTCTGGAGCGTTTTGAAAGGTTCATACTTTTTTATGTCCATTTTGCCCAGTAAGCAGATTTTGGTTTTGAAACCATATAGGAGGGTTAATGGCTAATTAAGGGTTACTGGATATCAAATCCACCCTTAAGATCAGTGACATTAACACAATTTAGCCTGGAGCCTTCATATACCGTTTAAGCAATAATTCACTTCCAAATTCGTATATGAATATGTTTTGTAGAAATGAAACCATAAATTATTATTTTACTCGACAACGTAGAGAATTCCACCGTTCATTTGCAAGGACAACCGTTTTTAAAAAGACAATTAGTCATAAAAGCTTTAAACTAGGGGATTGTCTATAATTCACCGAAAGGTATTCGTATCCTCTTTCTATTCAAATGCAAATGTAACACTAATCTATTGCCCACTTACTTGAACTCGGATTACATTTCCTAATGGGTTACTGCATGCACTATATATCTGTCAACTATATTAATCTGGAACATTAATTTGGCGTTAACGGTTTAGTATATTTTATGTATGCGTAGTTTAACTGTCCTTCCTTTTCACACAATTTGCGCCAAAGAGGATTCCTACTCGACAAGCCTTGCTTTTTGGGGATCCACTTCCACATGTATCTACATAATTATTTCATAAATTTAATAACGAATTAGTTATAGATAATATATATGCATTCTCTCGTAATTGTTATAAAATGTGGTAAAAATAATTATGAATGAAAGAATGAAGAACTATCATCACCTGGCAGCCGTTACCGCTGCGTTTACAAATTGTCACTTGCCAAGAAGGGCATCAATAAGGACAATTGTACCCCACAAACCCTGTTTTTCGAAATTGAAGTACCCCACAGGCTAACGCTATGGATTTCGGGATTTTTAAGGAGACAAATGAGAACAAAAGATGGGAAATAAAGTGGATAGAGGTATCCCACTGTTACATATGCTTGAATATCTGGATCATACCCCAGACGTATACATTTGAGAGTCTTAACATATATAACATTGTTTGCTACTTAAGCTTACTATTCTTGTAAGCTGTACAGGGTGGTCCAAAAATAACTATACCCAACTTTGGAGGCCATTTTCTCCTGGATAATAACATAATATTTTAGTAATTTGGTTTGGATATTATTAAAGCATATATCGTTGAGCAATATTGGTAAAAATAGGGAAGATATTGCATTAATTTTTTTCTGAGATATTACTATTTCTAGCGAGTATGTGTTCAAATGGCTTAAGTACATGCAGTAGAGGTCTTTATTGTCAAGATGCTCGGAGCGGGCTTTTCAAATTCACTCTTGGAGCATGCTTTCATTGCTGTGTACATATCAGTTCAAGCATGCTGCAAAATGGCTCCACAATTTACACCACAGCAGAGAGCTTTTGCTACAAGAACGTACTTTAGAACAGGGAGCTATGTTGCTGTTCAACAAGCCATTTTTGACATGAAAAATAAATTCAACACTCATGGAACAGTGCAAAACCGCAACAGAGAACAAAGTGGGCGCTTAAGAAGTGCCAGATCTCCGGCCAATATTCAATGAGTTCAACGAGTATTGAACAATAACCCTAGGGTTAGTACCCGACGAAATGGTCTACCAAATATCCCAAGAACTTCGTTCATGTGAATCGTCAAGAAGGACCTTCATTGGCATCCTTATAGGATAAAGGAGCGTCACCAACTTATGCCACAAGATCCAGCTCGCAGATTGGCCTTCTGCAATTGGCTGATTAACAGGGCTCCACGATTTCTCAGAGAAGTGGTCGTTGTTGACGAGGCAAATTTCACGATGGCATGGTCAAGATAAGTAAATTTGGTCGTAAATTCTCTGACCACATCCTTGGTACTTTAGTACCTGACTCTAAGAAGATGGCTTTTCCTGATTGGCCCTTCTTAATCGAAATATGAGAGCATCTGCCTAGTTTTAAGGAAACTAGCCAATGAGCTCGGTCCACCAAAATCTTGGCGAGCACATGATCAAATAGATATATTCCCAGAGCGCCCTGGCCTCCTCAGAAGCGATCTGGAGACCTGATGAGAAGGTTGTTTCTCAAAGTGCTGTCTGCACTTCACCGTTTTAAGTTATAGTGAAACATATTTCCTCCTTCTCATCACTGGCTTGGTATATCTGTGGTACAGAGTACCGTTCAATAGGTTTATCGCTTTGGGGAGCCGACCCGGTTCGTCTCTCCGCATGCACTTCCCTTCTTCGTTCGACTTACTGGACTGGATTGTCTGAGACGGCAAGGACCACCGGAGCCCATCCGCGTGGAAAGCCAAGCCGAGTCGGATCACGCCAAGTCCCTGGACTGGATTGTCAGACGAGGACCACCGAAGCCCATTCGCGTGGAATGAGCCAAGTCGAGTCGGACCACGCCAAGTTCAAGCCAAGCCAAGATCACGCCAAGTTCAAGCCAAGCCAAGATCACGCCAAGATCACGTCAAGTTCAAGTCAAGCTAAGTTTAGGCCAAGTCAAGTCAAGCCACACCGTTTCCGCGAGATGAACCCCAAAAAGCAGCTATGTTAATTTTATTAGTTGAGAATTCTGTTATGTTATTGACCACATTTCCCCAGATTGTGTAGGCCCTATATTCTCTTGTATTGCCAAGCTTACCAATTCTCTCTGTGTCATCCTACTGAACCCCTGTCATATTGTTATACCATTGATATCTGTGTCATTATAGGAATTTAACCTGTTGTTTAGTCATTGGTTTAAATCCTATATACTGCCATCTTTGTTTGAATAAATCACTGTAATTACCTATTGGAGGAGGATCAACGAAAACCTAGCTCTCCGTGTGGATTCCCTTTCGAGCAGAGTCTGTTATTTAAATTAACACGAACCGCGGCGGGTATTTTCAACGATATATAAAACGTATCGAAATACCTGTGACAAAATGGAGGCACCACCCGGATTCTGCTCACTTTAATTTTGTTGTTCCCTTTTGCTGATGTTTTCCCTTGCAACCCTTGCTTGTTATTTTCCGTTTAAATATATTTGCAAAGGGAACGTTAACAATCCCCCTTGCGGAAGTACATTTCGTTGATTCTTATCCTCTCTCCCAATGGTTAGTGATTGGTCACTGTTATTACCACCTAGTTGTTTCGAGATTTCAGATGGTAGATACATGCAGTCACTACTGTTTGTTTACCTTTTTGTGGATGTTGTTTTTCATTGATTGAATTGCAATTTGATTCTATCGATCGCACATTTAGCTGACTGTGTTGATTACTTTCCAGTGCAATTTGATCTATGTTGACATTTTGTTGACCTCTTGCACAAAATTGCTTGCACTGCTGAATGTGTTTTATGGTGCTTGACAAATGTTTTTTTTTATTGTTAATAATCATAGCCTTCCCCGTCAGGTTTTCTGTACTGTGTTAATAGTCGAAGGCTCTTTACATTGTTCTTGGTGTTAAAATCTGTAAACCTTGCCTGTACCAATTAACCCAAGCACAATGGATTTTTCCGACGCTCTGAAAGAATTTCTTGCCGTTCATGATAAGTCCCTTGATGACCTAAAATTGTCCATTGGGGTTGACCCCAATGTTGCCGAAGACGAACCCAAGCCAGCTGACGTCGTGAAACCATCGGCTACCCAACCGGTTCCGGGCCCCAGTCGATCTTACCGCCGTTTAAGATTATTTTCGGGCCGAACCCCTGTCCCTACTGGTGAGCTGGACTTTGAGAACTGGCGTCGATTAGCAAGGCAACTCCTTCGTGACGAAAGCATCCCAGACAAGGAAAAGAAGAGTCGCGTCACTAAAGCCCTCATCCCTCCAGCGCTCAGTGTAGTTTGGGCTGTACCTGATGATAGCCCAGCCCAAGAATATTTAGAATGTCTTTCTCGAGCCTATGGTTCAACATCAGATGGTGATGAACTCCTAACGTCCTTCAGGTGCACCTATCAGAAGGAAGAAGAGAAAGCCTCTGAATATCTCCTTCGGCTACACGCTCTGCTCACTCAAGTTGTTGAAATGGGCGGCATAGAAAATAACGACAGTGACAGAGCCATGTGTAGCCAATTTTAGCGGGGCTGCCTCTTCAACGATCCCCTTCTGAACATGCTGCAGCTGCGAGACAAGAAGTCTAACCCTCCTAGTATGCTGGAATTGCTGCGAGAAGTCCGAAATGCCGAGGCTCAACTCGAGGAGAAAGTAGACCGGAGAAAAGGCATGAAGTCTCCATCAAAGCGAGTCAACGTCCTAGCTCAGAGTGCCCCGTCTCCCTCGTCTGAAGCTGCAACGAGCTCCACTGTCGAACCCCGTAACTGCGAAGTCGCTGAATTGAGAGAGTCGGCTGACCGTCTACACCGGCGGCTGGATGGATTTTTTAAAACACAAAGTGCCACCCCACGCAACCCCACGTCTCCTTCAAATGCCACGTTTCCACCCCGCCAACGTGTCGCAATCTTTTGCTACAACTGTGGGGAGGACGGCCATCGGATGGACTCCTGCAAGGCCCAGCAAAATGCTGCCATGGTTCAGCAAAAGATGATGGCTCGACAGACGAGAAACGAGAGTGGAAAGAAGTCGGGAAACGGCAGCGGGCAGCTGTAGTGGATCCGACAACCGCCCAAAACCGCCCAATGGATCCAGTAAAACCTACAAGTGCCGAGATTCGGTATCAAGGCTCTGCTTCAGATAAAGTCAGTGTTCCCCCTGGTGTCGTCGGTGAACAACCTATCACCTCTGTCTTCATCGATGGCCACGCCTCGATGTGTCTCCTTGATACCGGGTCGCAGGTCACTTGTGTCTCCGCATGATTTCACGCTCGCCATCTGCCCCTTCGCCAGCTACAGCCCCTATCCCACCTCGCGGTGATAGGTGCAGCTGGCCAACCAGTGCCATACAAGGGTTACATCGAGTTGGACCTCAAGTTTCCGGCCAGTTCCGCTGGGACGCAACAAGAGGTCACGACCCTTGCCCTTGTGTGTCCAGACCGACAGGGAAATGACGAAGTCCCCCTGCTTGTGGGCACTAATACCAGTGTGGTGCGTGGCATGTTGCGGGCCTGTGAAGAAGAGGCTGGAAAGAAGTTCATTGGGAAACTTTCGATCGACCATGTGTGGCAAACAGCATATAAGTGTTGCCTCACCTCCCCGCCCACTAGTAGAGTTAGTATTGTGAAGTCCGTCCGGGAAATTAGCATTGGTCCAGGTGAAGAAGTACACGTGACCGGTCAAGTTTATAACTGTCGCCGGTCTAAACGCGAAGTCCTCATCGAGCAGGAAGTTTCAGCCCAGCTCCCAGATGGCATCACGGTCAGGAACAGCCTGGTCGAGTTGTCTGCAGGAAGGAGAGTGAGCACTGAAGTTATCCTGGCCAACACGTCCTTCCAAAGTGTTGTCATCCCCGCACATTGCCGATTGGCCTCTGCTTCAGACATAGCTGAGAAATTGCCATTCCCGGCAGCTGAGCACTTGGCCGTACCCAGCCAGACTTGTCACGAAAAAGAAGGTATCAGTCTTGACTTTGAAGGATCACCCCTTGCAGAAGTTGAAGCCAAGCGGATAAAGAAGCTGTTTCTAGGTCAGCCTGACGTGTTTTCACAAGGCGATCTCGATATCGGATGTACCTCGTCGGTCAAACACAAGATTCGTCTTTCTGATGAAACCCCATTTCGTGAGAATTGTAGGCGGATCCCACCAGCCGATTACGAGGATGCCAGGCAACACTTGAAGGAACTTCAGAGTAAGGGAATCATACGCGACTCGGAAAGTCAGTTTGCCTCCCCCATAGTTTTGGTGAGAAAGAAGAATGGTGATCTGCGTCTTTGTATTGACTACCGGAAGCTCAACACTCGAACTGTCCGGGACCAGTACTCTATTCCCAAGATAGAAGATACCCTCCATGCGATGAATGGTGCGTCTTGGTTTTCCTGCCTCGATTTGAGATCAGGCTACTATCAGATTGAACTGGCTGAGGAGGACAAACACAAAACGGCCTTTTGGTGTCCCCTCGGGTTCTATGAGTTCAATCGGATGCCGCAAGGTATTACCAACGCGCCTGCAACCTTTCAGCGTTTGATGGAAAAGTGCATGGGAGATCTACTTCACAATGGTGTCTTCGTCTATCTCGATGACATCATTATTTTTGCAAAGTCACCCGAAGAGCATGAAGAGCGTCTCCTTCGTGTACTTGACCGTCTCCATCAGTTTGGCCTCAAACTAAGTCCTGTCAAGTGCAAGTTTTTCCAATCGTCTGTTAAGTGCCTTGGTCACGTGATTTCCTCCGAAGGTGTGAGCACCGACCCATGCAAGATAGAGGCGGTTAAATCTTGGCCACTGCAAAACACGGCCAGAGAGTTGAAGTCCTTTCTTGGGTTTTCTGGTTACTATCGTCGATTTGTAGAAGGATACTCATCCATTGCCAAGCCACTCAACGGGTTAGCCGCCAAGTTTGACCTGACAAGAAAGAAACATGGAAAAACAAGGCGAAGTCCAAACTACCTAGTCCAAACGAACCATTCAAAGAGTTATGGACAGAGGAATGCCAGATCTCCTTCAGTACGATAGTACAGAGGCTCACCTCAGCCCCTGTATTGGGTTTTGTTGATTATGATAGGCCGTTTGTCCTTCATACTGATGCCAGCGGAACTGGGTTAGGTGCAGCACTGTACCAGGCAAGTGAGGATGGCCACTTGAAAGTCATTGCGTACGCCAGTAGGGGGCTGTCTAGGAGTGAACTGAACTACCCTGCATACAAGTGGGAGTTTCTCGCTTTGAAGTGGGCCGTCACCGAGAAATTCCGCGACTACCTATACGGCTCAAAGTTCACCGTTCTGACGGACAACAACCCCCTGACGTACGTGATGACCACCGCCAAACTCGATGCGACTGGGCACCGGTGGTTGCTGCCCTGGCCAACTACGACTTCGTCATTAAGTACCGGCCCGGTCGCCAGAACATAGACGCCGATGGCCTGTCGAGGCGACCCCAGCCATGCCCCTCGACAGATAACGAGTCTATGGAGACAGAAAAGAAGCTCTCCAGAATGTATGACCGTCTTAGCTTTAATGAAGACAACACCTGCTTCAGAGAGGCATTTCAAGCTGTTTGCGAAGCCCGTCATGTCCGCATGACGGATGGTGCATTTTCCATTGATGACGGCGAGTCGGCCATTGTGGAGAGCATGACCGACTCCAACCAGTCCATACCTTCGGAGTTTCTCGAAGGCGAGACAGCTTTGCCGGCAATGGGTCACGCTGAATGGCAGGTCCTGCAAGTCGAAGATGAGTCCATTAGCAAAGCCATCCAGTCCGTGCAAAATAAGGAGAAGCCAAGCGGCGAGCAGCGGAGAGCACTACCAAGAGAGACTCAACTCTTACTCCGTCATTGAGATAAGTTGCAAATCAAAGATGGGGTTCTGCATCGGAAGAGTACTACGACTGATGGTCGGGAGGTGTCCCAGCTGGTTCTACCAATGAGTCAGCGAAAGCAGGCACTCCGAGACACCCAGTTGTACATCGTTATGCAACGCAATGACCTGACTGATGGCATCTCGTCTTTGGAAGACTGCGTGACAGATGTAAAGGGTTGGGCTCGTAACAATAACATGATGCTCAATGCGAACAAGACTGAGCTCATCCACATTACATCACAATTTAGGAAACGGAATGAGTCTGTTAGCCTTCACATAGACGGAGCTGTTATCACTGCGACCAATTCTGCAAGAGATCTGGGTGTTATCGTTGATAACTCGTTAGATTTAAAAGAGCACATCCGAAAGGTGTGTCGGGCAGCTAGCTTCGGTATTTATAGGATTGGAAAAATCCGGAAATACCTTGATCGCAGCTCTACTGAACGACTAGTTAATGCATTGGTAACTTCCCATTTAGACTATTGTAATTCATTATTAATCAACCTACCTGCTTCTCACCTGGCCCCACTTCAGCACACACAGAACACCGCTGCACGTCTCATCACTCGCACTAGAAAGTACGACCACATCACTCCAGTCATCCGCACCCTACATTGGCTCTTAATTCCCCAACGTATCCAATTCAAGATTCTTCTCCTCACGTTCAACATCATCCATCATCGCGCACCCTCATACCTGATTGAACTGATCTCACCCAAACAGACTACCGGCATGAACCTTAGATCATCATCCAGACCCCAGCTCGCACTTGGTCCTCGCACCCACAACCGCTATGGTGACAGGGCCTTTTCAGTCTGTGCCCCCACTCTTTGGAACACTCTCCCTGTCCATATCCAGGACTCACCCACCATTGACATTTTCAAAAAGAATTAAAAAACTTATCTATTCCAAAAGCAATCCAAATAACTCTAAAATAAGTTCGATTAAATATTACCATGCATTCATTATGTCTTTTCAAATTATTGTTATTACTGATATAATGTGTTAATTTCTAAGGAACTTACATGTTTTGTTAATTTCTTGAGTAATGTTAGTAATGTTTAATCTTCTTGGTAATTTAAGTAATGTTAATTTGTTAGTTACGTTAGAAATATTTGATCTTCTTGTTAATTAAGTAATATTGTTAAGTTATGTTAGTAATATTTTGTTTTCTTGGTAATTTGAGTAATGTTAATTCCATTAGTAATATTGATTTTTGTTGAAGTAATTTTGATTTGTGTACATGTACAGCGCTTTGAAACTTTTGTCACAAGCGCTATATAAATTTGTCATATTATTATTATTATTCATGATGACGTCGGCCATCTTGGATTTGAACGCACGCTTGACCTCGCCCGTTCCCGATTTTATTGGCCGAATATGACGACCGACGTTGAGCACCATTGCCAAACGTGTGAACGGTGCGTCCGCCGAAAACGTCGGACCATGAAATCTGCACCTCTTGTACCCATCCAAACTAATGCACCAATGCAATTAGTATGTATTGACTTTTTGAGTTTGGAACCGGACGATAGCAACACCAAAGATATCCTGGTTGTAACCGATCATTTTACACGCTATGCCCAGGCATTCCCCACGAAGAACCAGACATCGCGTACTGTAGCCAGGGTGTTATGGGACAACTACTTCGTCCACTATGGGTTCCCTGAACGGCTACACTCAGACCAAGGGCGAGACTTCGAGTCACGACTCATCAAGGAGTTGTGCGCTGTCTCTGGAATCAAAAAGACCAGGACCACGTCCTATCATCCTCAAGGGAACGGCCAGTGTGAGCGTTTTAACCAGACGCTGCTCAGCATGCTTGGCACCCTTGAGGATGAACAGAAGGAGAAGTGGAGACTCCATGTTGGCCCCTTGGTGCACGCCTACAATTGTACCAAACATGTGTCCACTGGTGTCTCTCCATATTTCTTAATGTTTGGACGTGACCCCCGCCTGCCCATTGACGTCCAGTTTGGGTTGCCAGGACAACAGAGAGGCAAACACCACGATCAGTACGCAACCGACCTGCAAGAGCGACTGAGACGAGCCCATGAGCTTGCGTCGGCTATGATAGAGAAAACTGCAGAGAAAAATAAGTCCCGATACGACAAGAAGGTACGGGAAAATGCACTGGAGGAAGGTGACAGGGTGCTCATAAAAAATGTCGGCCTAAAAGGGCCGCACAAGCTTGCTGACCGTTGGAGAAAAACCGTGTACCGAGTGCATCGAAGGATGAGCCCCGATATGCCAGTGTACGTCGTGAGCCCAATTGATGGCGAGGGCCCAGATAAAACGCTTCACCGTAATATGCTTCTCCCCTGTGGGTTCTTTCCCTCCGGTAATGATGTGCCTGGTGAAACCGAGCGACCTAAACCCAAGCCTCGCCGTAAACGTCCCATTAGACGACAATTACTTGAACACGCTGACGACATGGATGACGCACTAGACTCTGACCGATCGGATGAAAACTTCTATGCACTTCGTCCAATACCGACCCCTAGACGATCGATCAATCTCAACCCGAATGCCCAGATCTTCCATCCTGAAGTACTCTCATCAGAGTCGACACCTCCCGCCGACGACCTCTCATCTCACGCCCCTATCTCTGCCGAGAATGACTCCACCCTGGGCTCGCACCATTCCCGCTTAGATGAACCCATGCCGTCCGCCAGCAGCACTGATGCCAATTCTCCGTCTAACTCATCCAACTCAGATGAGCAAACTCGTGATGAGGACGCGGAGTTGGATCTTCCTTCCACTGAAAGCAGTACTTCCCCCGACCCATCCGCCTCGGGTGATCAACTTCATGATGAAGAAGATTCAGAAGAGTCAGACCCCCCTGCTCCGGAGCCCACTTGTAAGACATCGACTGGCCCCGACACAGAGCCAAACGTTGTCTCTCGACCTGTGCGGAACAGAAGGCCCCCAAAATACTATGGATTTGAAGGGCTAGAGGCCAAGCTCCTCGAGCAACACCTTATGACGCAACAGAGGGCATTAGAGGTCACCAATAACCTTGTCAATGTCATGTGTCGACGGTAAAATTGTCCATCTTTGTGTTACCATGTCGTGGACGCCACGGTTTTAGAGGGGGAGTATGTCGGACCCTGTTATATTTTGCCCCTTTAAAATAAAGGCCTGTGACCGACTCAAGGGCTTAAAGTTGTTCCCACGGTTTGAGATGGTCGTTCCACATTCCTCTCCGACCTGGCACCTGTTTTTCCCCGGACATGGTCAAGATAAGTAAATTTGGTCGTAAATTCTCTGACCACATCCTTGGTACTTTAGTACCTGACTCTAAGAAGATGGCTTTTCCTGATTGGCCCTTCTTAATCGAAATATGAGAGCATCTGCCTAGTTTTAAGAAAACTAGCCAATGAGCTCGGTCCACCAAAATCTTGGCGAGCACATGATCAAATAGATATATTCCCAGAGCGCCCTGGCCTCCTCAGAAGCGATCTGGAGACCTGATGAGAAGGTTGTTTCTCAAAGTGCTGTCTGCACTTCACCGTTTTAAGTTATAGTGAAACATATTTCCTCCTTCTCATCACTGGCTTGGTATATCTGTGGTACAGAGTACCGTTCAATAGGTTTATCGCTTTGGGGAGCCGACCCGGTTCGTCTCTCCGCATGCACTTCCCTTCTTCGTTCCACTTACTGGACTGGATTGTCTGAGACGGCAAGGACCACCGGAGCCCATCCGCGTGGAAAGCCAAGCCGAGTCGGATCACGCCAAGTCCCTGGACTGGATTGTCAGACGAGGACCACCGAAGCCCATTCGCGTGGAATGAGCCAAGTCGAGTCGGACCACGCCAAGTTCAAGCCAAGCCAAGATCACGCCAAGTTCAAGCCAAGCCAAGATCACGCCAAGATCACGTCAAGTTCAAGTCAAGCTAAGTTTATGCCAAGTCAAGTCAAGCCACACCGTTTCCGCGAGATGAACCCCAAAAAGCAGCTATGTTAATTTTATTAGTTGGGAATTCTGTTATGTTATTGACCACATTTCCCCAGATTGTGTAGGCCCTATATTCTCTTGTATTGCCAAGCTTACCAATTCTCTCTGTGTCATCCTACTGAACCCCTGTCATATTGTTATACCATTGATATCTGTGTCATTATAGGAATTTAACCTGTTGTTTAGTCATTGGTTTAAATCCTATATACTGCCATCTTTGTTTGAATAAATCACTGTAATTACCTATTGGAGGAGGATCAACGAAAACCTAGCTCTCCGTGTGGATTCCCTTTCGAGCAGAGTCTGTTATTTAAATTAACACGAACCGCGGCGGGTATTTTCAACGATATATAAAACGTATCGAAATACCTGTGACATGTGAATAAAAGAAGTTCTCGCAAAAACATTTGTCAAAGGACTATCGCGTCATTACATTATTGTGTCATATCATATTCAAACATGTTGATGCATTGGCAGCTCCCGTGGAAAAGCCATTTTTACACATACTCGCTAAAAATAGGAATATCTCCAAAAATATTAATGTAATATCTTCCTGTTATAAGTCCTTTGTCCTGTCTGTCCCTTTGTCTGTCCCTAGGTTAGGGCACAAAAGCATTATTGCTTCACCTAAACCTAAATGTTGTCCTTAAGTTATCTAATAAGTATTTATTATAATATAATAATACTATTCAACCTGTAATACTGTAATTCAACTTATTGTAAACACATTGTGTATTTCCTTGACCAAGGACAGCGTTGAAATAAATGTACTACATGTACTACCAATAACAAAATAATGCTCAACGATATATGCTTTAATAATATGCAAACCAAATTACTAAAATATTTTATCATCTAGGAAAAAATGGCCTCCAAAGTTGGGTATATTTTTTTTGGGACCACCCTGTATATGTTTACGAGCCTGCATATATAACAATCTTGCTATACTTGATGTAAGCTTATCAGTCTCGCGAGCTAAACATATGTTTAGAGGTTTCCCTCGGTTTTCCAACGCTATATACTCGTGTACGTTCGGTGATGCACTGAAGAACTCGGAGAAATTATTGAACCTGTTTAATAATTTCTCCGAACTGTCGCGGCAACCTCAATACGGACGGTATCTGGTATACACATGGAAAATGCACAGAATGCACGGAAAACACACTTTACTCATTTGTTGCCATTCGTTGCAATGCGGAATAGGTACGGAAGAGTACGGAACAGGCCTCTGATTCCGACCGATAACCGTATGTATTCAGATTTCATTCCGAACCCACACCATTGTAATGCCGATCAAAAAACGGAGGCACCGAATTGGAGGCCACTAAATCCGATGATATACCGCATTACCACGATGTAATAGCGCATATTAATCGAACATATACCATATATAACGATCATATAACAAATAAATTCCGGTTCAGCGGGACATCCAGAGACGGCAAAATTGCTATAAAAGCGGTCGGTCTTGAGATCAATCAATTTTTGAAAGTTTGGCATGTCCGGTGATGATCGGAGAGGTTCTGAATATAGACGGATTGCAATCGGAATAGCAACTTATTAGATCCGGAATAAGACCGGATTATGATCGGTGTATTTTCATTTCTGGCTGTTTTTTTTGGACATTCCTCTCCGAACGTGTCCGAATTAATAATATTTGAGATCGGTTTATGAACGGAATTATATATTCGGACAAGTGTGACAATGGCCTAACGTGACTAAGTGTCCCTTATAAGCAAAGGGTGTGTCGCGATCACGCCAGAGCAGGTTTGACTCCTGACGAGGGACAGGGCATCACTGCCGCTCTCCAGCCAGCCACCCCGGGGCAGGCGTCGGTGTAAACCACTTCGAACCACTTGAAGACACCAGCCAGACCCGAGCCAAGACACTAGTTGAGACCCGAGCCAATACACCAGTTAACCCCGAGCCAAGACACCAGTTGAGACCCGAGCCAAGACACCAGTTGAGACCCGAGCCAAGACACCAGTTGAGACCCAAGCCAAGACACCAGTTAAGACCCGAGCCAAGACACCAGTTAAGACCCGAGCCAAGACACCAGTTAAGACCCGAGCCAAGACACCAGTTAAGACCCGAGCCAAGACACCAGTTGAGACCCGAGCCAAGACACCAGTTGAGACCCGAGCCAAGACACCAGTTGAGACCCAAGCCAAGACACCAGTTGGGACCCGAGCCAAGACACCAGTTGAGACCCAAGCCAAGACACAATTTGAGACCCGAGCCAAGACACCAGCTGAGAGCCGAGCCAAGACACCAGTTGAGACCCGAGCCAATACACCAGTTGAGATCCGAGCCAAGACACCAGTTGAGACCCGAGCCAAGACACCAGTTAAAACCCGAGCCAAGACACCAATTGAGACCCGAGCCAAGACACCAGTTGAGACCCGAGCCAAGACACCAATTGAGACCCGAGCCAAGACACCAGTTGAGACTCGAGCCAAGACACCAGTTGAGACCCGAGCCAAGACACCAGTTGAGATCCGAGCCAAGACACCAGTTGAGACCCGAGCCAAGACACCAGTTGAGACCCGAGCCAAGACACCAGTTGAGACCCGAGCCAAGACACCGGTCAACATCCCAGCCAAGTCAAGACGATGGGCCTAGCCAAGGATCACCTGACTCGCCGCTCAGACCCGCTCCCTCGTCGCACCGATTTTTTGTTAAAGATATCGGCATCTCCCCTTTAAGTTGTGATATACATAGTATGGTTTTTCATTTAATGTAATTTGTTAATATCTTTGTCTTTTCTATTTTGAGAGGTTTTATTTAAATGATGTTCCTGAAACCTAATCTTCGCCACAGCCGTCCTTTCTTTACGGGTTTTGTCTTGTTTCGTTTCGGAAATAATCAAAGCAGCGTTTTGTTATAGCGTACTGTACTAAAAAAGGCATTGTAATGTTTCGTCACGGTAAACTTAATGACCGAGTAATAACTTGGCATCCTTCGCAATTCAGCTTCACCAGTGCCAGTTAGGTTGATTATACCCCATTACTAGTGTATTTTTAATGGCACCAGACAAAGAAGGTTATTATCTCCCTTCATTTGTATTTTTTTAATGGCTTCTATACGATATCTTGTTTCCGGCCTTTAGTGCCATGCCATGATTACATTTTCTTTTTATTAGAACGAGTCTTGGTCACACGGGAAGCCCATTAAATTGAAGGACGTGTAACGCTGAGTTATGTGGGTTTTTTCTGTCAGACTATTAGGTTTTTTAGTTAAAGGAAAAAAGTGCTTTTGCAAGAGAATAACAATGAGAAACGTGTTTATTGGGAAGGGGCGTAATCATACATTCAGCATAATAAGTTGGTTTTTTAGTATTAGAAGGATTCTTGGTCACACGGGAAGAATATTAAATTGAAGGACGTGTAACGTCAGTATTATGAATGTATTAAATACCCTACCCAAACAATTATATATCATTTTAAAGCTAAGGATTCAAGGAATATGGAAATACCAGTATCCCAAAATATCAAAAATTGTAACTTTACTCTGATTTTTCGGAAGCAGGTCACATTAAAGAAAAAGACAAATGTCTGTGGAAAGCGTAGAATGTCCTTTTCCAATGGTATAAGGTTATGGTAATGTAAGAAAGTTATAAAAGGCACTGAAATCAGCACTGTGACAAGTTGAGTGCCAAAGCTCAGGCAGGTGTTTTTAAAGAACAAATTATTTTTCTGTTTGAACACATTGGATAAGTGAAAACAGGGTAGATGAATCATTGTTTTCTGACCCCTTTCTTTTTGTGGTACACTTTTCTAACGAATTTAACCATTCCTGTAAATGCATAGCTGGCATCTCCGTCTCATTTCTCTTACTACCCGCTTTTATATTATCCCAACTTGTCACAGAGCTGATTTACAATTGTATATGCACCTTTTATAACTGTCTATTAGTTCAGTCATCCATGGCATATAATGAACCTTATACTGCCAGGGTGTAATTTTCCTCTATTTTAGCTTATATTTTGTACACGTGAATTTTTTTTTACCCACCCCTCCTACTGCATTTTTCAATCATGGTTTGGGCGAATTTTACCCCTATCCCTGGTTGGGTTGTTAGTTCTTTTACAATTGCTTTGTTAATGTCAATGGTCATACTGAATTATCAAGTTAACTCTTACAATTTATGACAAGTGAAAACTGATATACAGATTCATCGCTCGTAATTTGCTGCAAACTCCTTCCGCTGTGATTGATCAACAGCAGTTTGTCCTGATTTGCAGCAACTATTATACAACCATAATTCTATTGTGCCTTTTTCTGTGATTACAGATACAGCAGGTTTCAGTGTTAGTATCATACAAGCAAATAATAATTAAGACTGGTAATATGATGAAGTCAGCCAATGAAGTCAGCAAACGCCAAAATGTACACATCCTTACGGCTTTGCTGAAAATAAAAACATAACATCTTTCGAAACAAGAAGCTTTATATCTTGAATTTCCAAGACGACACAAAAATAGGCCTTTATCGCAACGTAATGTTGAGATGCACGCAACGAATTATCCTCGTCGCCAATTATTAACTTAGTAAGGGGTGCACGGCAATAAGGGATAGGTTGAGTCGTTTGTGGGGTTGATGTGACCGCACGCACTACATGAACTGAATGAAGAGACACGGGCCTAGACTGGTTGAAGTTATACCCACGAGGCTGCATCGTGGCTGATCCAAAGATTCACAGTCATGCTTACCAACGTATACTTGTATATACGCATGATTATAAGTTCGTATACGTATGTATATCCCTAAAGAATCCAAATACTCGGCTGCCCATTGTCCACCTTTTCAATGTTAATTTTCAATGTTATGCCCTTCGCCCCTGTATCACCACCCCCTCCCCCCAAAAAAAACCTCCTAAATAAACCAACAAAACAAAACAACAAACAAACTACCACACAAAAAAAACCAAAAACATTTTCCCCCCAAATCGGCAATAAATTGACTGAAAAGCCACCGATTGAACTGTGCAACTTAAAGACCTAATTTGCCGAATTCTATCTTCGTCATGTTTATGTTTGTTTTTTCTGTCTGGTCGATGTTTGGTACAAGAAGTTCTAATAATTAATGTAACTAATGCTCAAAAGCTTGTTCGTTTATTTATATAATTTCTTTTTGTGTAATTTAAATGCTTTTATTTTATTACACTGAAAAAAATCTGCCATTTTTTTTTCTTCTCACTGTTTTCTTATTATTCTGTTACAATAAGAATCAGAATATTCATCTTCATGAAGCAAAATAATTGTATAATACATTTACAAAATGCAATTGATAGGTTGAAGTTATGTACTCCAGTTCGTAGTTTTGCATCTAATTTGTTGCCGAATTTGTTCCAATTTGGCTAAAAGCCAAGGCATGCCTATCATTGTAGCTAGGGGGTCGGGTTGGCTTAACGTTTCTTTATGCGCTTTCCGCCGCTGCGACCCGGTACAACACGTCTTGATCAATTATAGTCCCTGTCTAAACCCATGGGTTTTCTCCAGAATATTCTTCTGGCGTTCATTTCTTACCTTTTCTGGCCCATAGTAGTAGGCACCAGTCCATCCACTAATAGCCAGCGGTAATTGCGTGGCCGAAGCCCTGTTCAGCTCGCACCGACTCCCGTTCCAGTAGTTAAACGAGAAGCAGCGGTCGTCCGACAGGCACTTCATGCTGCAATGCCTCTCCTCGGCCCCCGTAAGGTTACGGTACCCTTCCCCGAGCAGGACCCAGTTCCTGGTGCCGTAGAAAAACTGTTGCGCGCTTCGAGACACGTCTTGCTGGGACGCGGTAGCCCGGCGCGCCATACAAAAAGCTATACCCATCGTCAGAAAAGGGAAAACAGACATCCTCGACGTTAACCTAAGTCTTGCTAGCACAAAGTAGAAATTTGTTGTGTAAACTGTTTCCTTTATAAAAACGCTTGTCAATTTCTTATGTATGTGAACGGTTGGTTTTGTAGGTAAGTAACCCTGATACCGACATAGTGTGTGATGCTTATTAATAATAACGACATCGTCCTTGAGCGCTTGCTTGATGCTTTAGTCTTAACGATCAGTTCTGCCTTAAACGCTTGTCTGTATTTCCATGACAACCGCATCAACGCTTATTACCTAAAGTACGTTGTGGAAATATAATGTACTCTAACGAATACATTTGCTTGTTTGCATTGGCAGGCATTTCTACAGTTTTAATAAATGGTTTTTATCTTTGGTTTAAGAGACATAAACAAGTATCTCAACAATACACCAGCGTAAGAATTCGTGTTGTTTCAAATTGATATGCGGACGAATAACGGGGTAAGATTACCGTGCTAATATTAAGATGACTGCATATTGTGAATGACTTTTCAACAATCCGAATTACTTTCGGTCATTTTAGTTAATATCGATTTGAGAAGCCAACCATATCTTCATATGTCCTGTATTAGGCTCATTTTATTATAGGTTTCATTGCCCCCAAATGGGGGGAAATAAACATTACTTCTAATCAATAAAAAAATGAATTAGGAGCGTCTAGCTCCTAATTCACGGGGATCCCAGAATGCGCATGCGCTTTTTTGACTGAATTCATAATGCACGTTGTACAATTGCATCGATTGTACGCGTGGCACATTATGCTACATGCATGCAAAGCCCGTTCGGTGCTGGTCGAGGTGTTCCCGATCGTACGTCACAATTATGCAAATTGTACATGTTAATAAGCTACCATTCTAGGGGAGGGGGGGGGGGGGGGTGGTTGTGGCGGTTCCCCAAAACACTTGATATGTTTGTTTTTCATATATTCATTACCCAAAACTTAAACTTTGATATACTAGAAATCACTCAATTAGTTATAATCTTTCATTTAAACTAATACAAAACACATTACTTAGACCCTTTGAAATTGAGTGATACAGCCAGTGAACATATTTGTACAAAGAAAGAACACCGATACATTTTTAGCAGTACCAGAATGACAAGCGCAGTTGTGTGTATCAGACTGCAAGGTTAACACGTCTCGACAGAACACTGTTAGTTAAAACATCATCGACTTTCGCCAGTCGTGGCCGGCAAAGCCGCTTGGCCCAGTTAGTGTCGTTACATGATGACCCATTGGAGAGTAGTATTTCCGCTTGATAGCTCTCACAGACTTCGCTTGACATACTCAAGTACTCTATCCGAATAGTTCATTAGTTTGAATAATTCGTGTGATTTTCTTATTAACAGAGAAAGCAGCCACATTCCACAGGTTCTAAAAGCTTCGAGGGCATCTAAGACAGTACTTTAATATGAGAGATGTTTTGCCACCTGGTAACATTGGTGTATGGAAAACAAGGCCTTGGCTCTTCCAGCAAAATCAGAGTAGGCCTATGTTTATTCAAAGAAAACGCACCATTTTCGAGAATAGTTGCAGAATATCCATGCTATACACAATTCTTACGTTTAATTTTGGAAGGTTTAAAGCGTCTCTCAGCCAAGCCTAACTGCAAGAAAGAACCTGTTACACCAGACATTTAAGAACATTTGTTGATAAGTTTGGATTGACAAACCATTTATAATGCACATTCGACTCTGCACAATGTGCTAATTTTTTTTAAATTTATTTGTTTACGTAATGACGAACTTCTTAACATCAGATAATGTGACATGGACAATCAATCGTGTCCCCCCCCCCCACCCTCACAGCAGTGTGGATTGGGTCGACGAATGAATACTTACATGTAGAGCCATCTACTTACGCATATTTCCCTAGACCATGCAGCAGGTTCTACCGCTAAGAGTTTACACAATAGACGCGTTTACATGGCTAGACGAATTTGCGTATTTGGTTTTATTTTGTAATATGAAAGGACTTGGTAAGCAAGTAAACAAAATATAGGCCTAACTAAAACAAACAATCTATGGCCCGTTGCCATGTTAACAGGCCATTAAGCCAGTTTTGGGGCCGCCTAAACTGTTTTTTAGCCTATTTTAAAAAGATCACCCAGCCAAAACATTATCTCACAAAATCAACTATATCATTACAAATTATCATCCTTGCCCTTACTTTAGAAAAAAATGTAATGTTTTGGATGTTTCCCTTATGCTATCTTTAGAACATGCGTGAAAGCATGTTTTTAGAACTTGTAAAATTGTAATTTTTACCCTAATTTTGTCCCTTAAAAGGTCAACTTGCCAGGGGTCTCAGAATATTTTCCTTTTAGATTTGATTAGAGCCAACATTGGTCTTTTTATATCTGGTTAGAAAGGTTTGGGGGAATGTATTCTCATTAGGCAGTACTGTTTCAAAATTTGTCATTTCCCCCCCAAAATGAAAACATTTAATTTAAGGTTTTCCTTCAGTTTAAAGTAATATTACTAAAAAAATACTTGTGTGGATCTGGCGCCTTTTTTAAATCATAAAGGTGAGTTGTAGGTCTGCGTATACCCGTCCTCCGTAGCGCTAGCGGGTAACTTTTGGCGTAAATACACGGCAACCGCAACAACCACGGAAACCTTTGCAGCGTATAATACACGTCCTCCGCGGAATTAAACTGCTGTGCCTGACGAATTAACGCGCCATCCGTGGATAGGAAACGATTTTCAGGGTCTTGCTCGGGACGTGTTTATTCGTCTTCCGTTTTGAATCTCGGGAAATATTTCTGGATATATACATCCTCCTGGGCGAACTGGTTAAAAAAGGTCAGAAGTATCTCCTATCAAACTACCGTCCCATTAGCCTCCCAAAACTCATGGAACATATTCAGTTCAGTAACATTTTACAACACGCCAGTATACTCTTATTATAACTGTACCCACTCCAGCATGAATTTTGTTGGAAAAGGTCATGTGAAACTTAAGTTATTCAGTTTGTTGATGACGTCGCTAGTATATAGTATGCAGAGTGGCCTGCAGACTAATGTGTTTGTTCTTTACTTCTCTAAGGCGTTCGATAAGGTCGGGCATCGCAGACTTATGGAAAAACTCAAGTGGTATGGCATCACTGGCTCAACACATAACTGGATAGCAAGCTTCCTAAACAACAGATCTCAGGCAGTGCTTGTGGATGGTTTCACCTCTGGAACTGTACCGGTCATCTCTGGGGTACCACACAAGGGACAGTTCTTGGGCCGAGCCGCTTCCTTTTTATACATTAATGATATTGCTAGTTGTCTCATTTCAACAACACGTCTGTTTGCTGACGACACGATGCTGTCACTTGCCGTAAAGAAGGAAAGCGATGGATATTTTCTTCAGGCTGATCTTAATTTGTTAACCACCTGGCAGAAGACTGGCAGAAAAGTGTGAGATAATTAGTATCACGCGGAAGAAAAACCCCATAACCTACAAGTCCACTCTTCACGGTCACGAAATCAAACGCGTGCAATCTTGTAAATATCTGGGTGTTACCATTACACACAATTTGAAATGGAACAAGCACATCAATAATATCACATCTAAAGCCACGACAAGCACGTCAAAGTTCGCGACTCACACTTCAATCAATTAGGATATAGATCTCTTGTTAGGCATAGCCTCTCATTGAATATAGTTCAGTAGTCTGGGATCCATACACAAAAAAACGTAGTAGTCAACTGGAAATGGTGCAAAGGCGGGCAGCAAGATTTGTTCTGAATCGTTATCATCACACCTCCATTGTTGGGGTCATTGCTGAAATCTCTTCAGCAGCAAACCCTTGAAGATAGGCGTAGAACTCCAAGACTCACGATGTTCTACAAAATTCACCGTGGTTTGGATGGTTTGGCTGCTGTCAACATGTCAACTGAGTCCAAGAATCTAGATGCTCCTACCCGAACAGAAAATTCACAAGCCTACAAAATCCCATCTTGCTCTAGAAAATATTATGTCTTTTTTTCCTCGCACGACAAATCAATGGAACAAGCTTATTGGGTCTACGGTCAAGGCTTGCAACTTTTCAAAGTTTAAGCAAATATTAGTTAATGGGTCTCCAATGTCAAATCAGTGGGCTATGCACTCCGTCCACAGGTAGCACACTCAATAATGTGCCTCAGTCTTCAATTGTGAAGTTGGTGCATAACTTGGAAGAAGAAGAAGAAGAGTTGCGCGGTTCTGCTTGAGTGGCCATTGTGGTCAACTCAGTGCAGAATCCAACGACAAAGGGTGATAAATATAACAATAATAATAATAGTTGTGCTATAGCGCTTTACATCGTATCAACGATCTCAATGCGCTTTACAATTATTACCCCGTTTATCAGGCCCTGGACCACGCGGCAGCCGTTTATAGGCGCTCAATCGGCCTCGACCCTCACAGGTACCCATTTATACTCCTGTGTAGATAGAGGCAAATGTAGTAAATGTCTTGCCCAAGGGCACAAACACCATGTTCCTGGTCGGGTTCGAACCCAAGCACCATCGTACTCGAGTCGAACACCGTAACCACTGGGCCATGACATTCTACAAAGTACTCGACCGTTGATGTCAGAAACCGATTCCAGGTTATGGAATCCAGTACTCGTAGCCAACTTTACAAACTACATCAGTAGCTTTTCAGACGTTGTAAGCGAAAAATTATAAATGTCATTTGTTGGGATTTGAAACAAATTAACAAAGCTACCTAGGAAAAATTGATGACATTCAAATTGACGAAACTCGCAAAGTTGCAGTTTACGCCTTAAAGCAATGCTTACTGTAAACACTTATATTTCGCTGAATAATGTGGCAGTATTATAGTGCGGACCTTTACGAACAAGCTGAAATAGAACTTCCAAGATTAAATTGTTTAGGTTTGGGTTTCTTTAACTGGCACTTTACCCTGTTACCCGTGGTTTTTGTAATCGGGTACCCGGTTCTTAAACTAACCGTAAATGCACACCCCTAATATTATAAAAACAAAATAACTGATGGATATTTTTTTCGAAAGGTTGGCAATCATAAGAAACTGTAAAAATAACCCTAAAACATAACTGACGAATAAGTTAATTTGGGACCCAAAGTTTTTTTCCACTGAAAACTGTTGAAATTAGTGAAATGATAAGTGTGTGAAGGAAACACAGGTATCTACATGTAGGCGATCTTTATTGATTGCTTTATTGCTGCTCTATTTTTTTAAGAACATGTATTGGAGGCAGAGTGAATCCTTTTCTTTAATACCTTTATGGGATCTTGCATATGAAGCAAGATATGAGACGGGGAAATATAACCTTAAAATACAGCAAAATAGCAACATGAAACACGATAAAATTGGTCTAGCCAGGTCTATGCAATGAAAATAATACAACGATACAGAGACGAGGACCTACAAAGGTATATAAACACATATTTTAGTGGACTTACTCAGAGCTCAAGGAAACACCCGTCCGCTAAATAAATAAATAAAAATATAATATTGTAGAGCGACAACAACTTGATTCCCTTTTAGGGGAGGTGTCGGGTTTAACAACCGACTTTTGGAAGAAAATTCCACCTGAAGATGGTCTTAAGCCCCAAAGCCCATCCAATTTTGCAAAAATGAGGCTTGCGCTCCAATGCCAAATAGAAAAATGCAGAGCCTAATTTCATCTGAATTTCACATAAATACGATCTCGCAGTCCTATCCACCCTTGATTTAAATTTATATTTACAAACCCTCATGTTTATGGGCCACAAAATGCTCTGATAGCAACAAATGAGTGCATAATGTAAATCGTGAGTTTGCGTGATTAATCGCCCACTCTGCGGGAGTATCACAGATATTTAATACGTCTTCTTTCGGTATATATAAACTGAAAATTCGGAAAAGGAGGCGATTTCCATGGATGTATATGGAATGAAAGAAGTGATAATTGACATGTCTAGAAATGGCCTCGATGGCCTTTGGCGTCTGTGAAATTTATTAGGTTGGAGTATGATGTCCGGGAAGAGACAGTGTTATTTGTTTTTGTCTATTGCTATTTCGTTCCCACGAATTACTAATTCGTTCCCACGAAATACTAATTCGTTTCTACGAATTGTTAATTTGTTCCTACGAAATACTAATTCGTTCCCACAAAATACTAATTCGTTCCCACGAACTACTAATTCGTTCCCACGAATTGCTATTTCGTTCCCACGATTTACTTCTGTTTTCCCACGAAAAAATAACTTGTGCCTACGAATTAGTATTTCATTCCCACGAATTATTGTTTCGTTCCCACAAATTAGTATTTCGTTCCCACGAATTACTTTATTTATTCCCACGAAATAAAAACAATTGCCCACGAATTAGTATTTCGTTTTCACGAATTGCTATTTCGTTCCCACTAATTACTATTTCGTTCCCACGAATTACTATTCTATTTGGTACATCGTTTCAGCGACTCCCATGTTATTGCATATTGTGGAATAAGAACGTGTGCCGCAGTGTTGTACTAGAAAACATTATTGTTATCTGATTATCAAATGTTAATATCCATTGTTTTGTTGGTAGTTTCATGCGTCCCCCTTAAATCCGGAGGTGTGAGGTGGAGGGGGGAGGGGGGGGGGGGGGGGGGGGGGTGTATCCTCTCTTACTTTTTAGACCGGGGGGGGGGGGGGGGGGGGCGGGGGGCTATATTCTAGTTAATATCGATTGGAGGAGCCAACCATACTTTCGTATGTCCAGTATTAGGCTCATTTGATTATAGGTTTCATTGCCAAAAAATGGGGCGAGGGGGGTATAACAATTACTTTAATAAAAGTGTTGAAATAGGAGCGTTCCGCTCCTAATTCATGGGGGGTCCCAGAATGCGCATGCGCTTTTTTTGACTGCATGTATAATTTGCGTTGTACAATGGCAGTTATACCTGTGCATTTACGGCATTTAAAAAGTGGACGTTAGACATTTTGAGGGCAATATAGTCCACTATTGACAAACGTCCACTGTTTAGATTCTTCTTAAAAAGTTTAAATTCAAACAAAAGAGAACAATAGAGGGGCCCCACGGTTAGCAACGACGTGAGTACAGAGGCACATGTATTGGCGTCCTAATTCGTACATTCAGCGTTTTTTGAGATTTGTAGTGTTGTTTATATTACAGTACATTGTTTACTGAATTTTACGGTACCGCCAGCGCGGACTCGCAATTGACCATTTGCGTGTGGAATTTGAAAAATATCTGGTACACTGACTTTTTTATGTATATCTTTAGCGGACGGGTGTTTCCTCAAACTCCGAGTAAGTCCCCTAAAATGTTTAATACCTTTTTAGGGTCCCCGTTTCTTTATCATTGTATTATTTTCATTGTTTAGACCTAGCTAGACCAATTTTATCGCGTTTTATTTGTGCTATTTTGCTGTATTGTAAGGTTTTATGGTTCACCCTTTGTCGTTGGATTCTGGACTGAGTTGGCCACAACCGCGCCCGCGGTACCCTTCACCGAGCAGGACCCGGTTCCCGGTCAGAAGAAGAAAAAATACATCCTCGACGTTACCCCTAAGTCTTACTAGACAAAGTGGAAATTTGTTGTGTAAACTTTGTGTTTCCTTTATATAAACGCTTATTAATTTCTTATGTATGCGAATGGTTGGTTTTGTAGGTACGTATAGACCTGATGCCGACATAGTGCGTGATACTTATTAATATCGATATCGACCGTGGGCGCTTACTGCTTTTGTTATTACGATCAGTGTTGCCTTGAACGCTTGTCTGTGATGCCACGACAGCCGCGTCGATGCTTATTACTTTAAAGTATGGTATCCTTGCTAATAATTTAAACGAATTTTGAGGGAATGTAAAGTACTCTAACGAATACATTTGCTTGTTTGCATTGGCAGGCATTTCTATAGTTTTAATAAATGTTTTTTTATCATTGCTCAAATTGCGCGCTCCGGTAAAAAACCGTTGCGAAAGATCATAAATATTCATATAATGCTAATCTAGGTCAGCGTCAGGTATTGATTTGACCATTTGCGTGTGGAATTTAAATAATATCTGGTACACTGACTTGTTCACACAGCTTGGCACAGTTTGACTTTAAATTACCCATACCAAATACACTGTTGCTATATCACGTGATTCGGGGCAAGCTCTTGCATAGTTACGTTAGAGACGCTCAGCACCAATACATTGTTCACAATGGTTGAGAATGGTACAAAGACACCAGACCATTCCAGAGCCGGGGGTTGCTAGCGTAAGGCTTGTCCCGAATCACGTGATATAGCAACAGTGTCTTTGGTCTGGAGAATTTAAAGTCAAACTGTGCCAAGCTGTGTGAAAAAGTCAGTGTACCAGATATTATTTAAATTCCACACGCAAATGGTCCATTCAATACCTGAAGCTGACCTGGTTTAGCATAAATGAATATTTATGATCTTTCGCAACGTTTTTTTACCGGAGCGCGCAATTTGAGCAATGATAAAAAATATTTATTAAAACTATAAAAATGCCTGCCAATGCAAACAAGCAAATGCATTCGTTAGAGTACATTACATTCCCTCAAAATTATTAGCAAGGATACCATACTTTAAAGTAATAAGCATCGACGCGGCTGTCGTGGCATCACAGACAAGCGTTCAAGGCAACACTGATCGTAATAACAAAAGCAGTAAGCGCTCACGGTCGATATCGTTATTAATAAGTATCACGCACTATGTCGGCATCAGGTCTATACGTACCTACGAAACCAACCATTCGCATACATAAGAAATTAATAAGCGTTTATATAAAGGAAACACAAAGTTTACACAACAAATTTCCACTTTGTCTAGTAAGACTTAGGGGTAACGTCGAGGATGTATTTTTTCTTCTTCTGACGATTGGTATTGTAACGTTTGTGCCGGTTGGCCGATAGAGGGCACTAGAGCTATTCCACGGTGGTGGGATCGCCCTGGTGGCTCCTGCTGGTGCGCCCCGGAAACCCGTCTTTGGATCGCGCATACGCCGAACCCAGTTCTAGCCAGTTCTAGAGACCGCGTGATTCGGTGTGTACTTCATGTCAGTGTTTTGAGGCGAGAGTCCACAATAAAACGGCAGGTATTCACCGGAAATCACGGAACACTGTGTCCAGATTCCTTCTTGTGTGTTGTGTCGACCCCAGGCGAAATCTACGTTACATTGGTGGCAGCGGTGGGATACAAGAGGACGGAAAAGACCAGGTGAAGTGTTCATGTTTTTGCAAAACCATGATGGTGTGGCGGCTGACTCGCCCTGCGGCGAGAAGGCGGGCTGGAGTGCGGGCCCGCGGAGCAGGGCCCAGTTTGGAGAGGAGCCGGTGCACTCCGTGCATCACGCTGGGGGAGTTGGAGGCCTTCTTTAGGGATGTTTTAGGGAACTCTAGGGGGGTTATGGGGTTCCTGGAGTCTGGGTGTTTCCTTGGGAAGGAGTTGGGGAAGGATAGCGGGACATTTCGGGACATGCGCCAAGTGCTGAGGGTTGCCAGTGCGTCCACTCCGATTCGGAGAGAGGGCGCCCTTCCCCATATTTTGTCCAGGGCCGCTACCTGATCTGACGGGGGGCCGCCCCATGCTGTAGACGGCGGCGCAGCAGACGTCTCGCTCCACACGGGGCGATTCCGAGCTGTGCCCTTGAATGCAGTGGGGGCGGGGCCTCGTCGGGACATTCCCTGGATCTTCTACAGGAATTATACTGAGTCCGGGGGGGCCCGGCCCATGCTGTGAACGGCGGCACGGCAGACGTTTCGTTCCGCTCGGGGCGATTCCGAGTCGGGTCCGTTGGAGCAGTAGGGGCGGGTCCTCACCCGGACGCCCACGCTCCCTAAGCCAGTCGCAGTCAGAGGAGCCAGTCGCAGTCAGTCACAGTCGCAGTCAAGTCTTAACATTAGAGGGGTGCGCCGGGGCCAGGGGTGCGCCGGGGCCAGGGGTGCGCCGGGGCCAGGGGTGCGCCGGGGCCAGGGGTGCGCCGGGGCCAGGGGTGCGCCGGGGCCAGGGGTGCGCCGGGGCCAGGGGTGCGCCGGGGCCAGGGGTGCGCCGGGGCCAGGGGTGCGCCGGGGCCAGGGGTGCGCCGGGGCCAGGGGTGCGCCGGGGCCAGGGGTGCGCCGGGGCCAGGGGTGCGCCGGGGCCAGGGGTGCGCCGGGGCCAGGGGTGCGCCGGGGCCAGGGGTGCGCCGGGGCCAGGGGTGCGCCGGGGCCAGGGGTGCGCCGGGGCCAGGGGTGCGCCGGGGCCAGGGGTGCGCCGGGGCCAGGGGTGCGCCGGGGCCAGGGGTGCGCCGGGGCCAGGGGTGCGCCGGGGCCAGGGGTGCGCCGGGGCCAGGGGTGCGCCGGGGCCAGGGGTGCGCCGGGGCCAGGGGTGCGCCGGGGCCAGGGGTGCGCCGGGGCCAGGGGTGCGCCGGGGCCAGGGGTGCGCCGGGGCCAGGGGTGCGCCGGGGCCAGGGGTGCGCCCCAACAATTGTTGTTAATGTAAATTGTTGTATAATTTTTGGCGTTGTGCGCTTTCCGGTGCGGGTCTTCCGGGTGTGCGGCGGCAGAGCCCACCGTCTTGTTTGGGGGCAAACAAGGTCTTCGTGGGGGGCTGTGTAATGTTTGTGCCGGTTGGCCGATAGAGGGCACTAGAGCAATTCCACGGTGGTGGGATCGCCCTGGTGGCTCCTGCTGGTGCCCCCCGGAAACCCGTCTTTGGATCGCGCATACGCCGAACCAGTTCTAACCAGTTCTAGAGACCGCGTGATTGTGTGTACTTCATGTCAGTGTTTTGGGGCGAGAGTCCACAATAAAACGGCAGGTATTCACCGGAAATCACGGAACACTGTGTCCAGATTCCTTCTTGTGTGTTGTGTCGACCCCAGGCGAAATCTACATTACAGTATTGCTTTTTGTATGGCGTGACAAACGGGTCTCAGAGGGTGCAACGATTTGTCCACGGCACCGGGAACCGGGTCCTGATCGGTGAAGGGTACCGCGGGCGCGGTTGTGGCCAACTCAGTCCAGAATCCAACGACAAAGGGTGAACCATAAAACCTTACAATACAGCAAAATAGCACAAATAAAACGCGATAAAATTGATCTAGCTAGGTCTAAACAATGAAAATAATACAATGATAAAGAAACGGGGACCCTAAAAAGGTATTAAACATTTTAGGGGACTTACTCGGAGTTTGAGGAAACACCCGTCCGCTAAAGATATACATAAATAAATAATCAATAAATAAATAAAATAAAATATTGTAGAGCGACAACAATTTGATTCCCTTATTCTAGAAATTGAAAATTCAGAAAAGGAGGCGATTTCCATGAATGGATATAGAATGAACTGTTTATTTAGTTGGAACCAAACGCCAACAATTCTGTTTAAGTTTGCTCACACAGAAATTACATAATTTTACTTGTTCATATAGCCTGTCAACTGTATAGTGTGGTATTTAAGATTTGTTTCGGTTGAAAATTGAGTTGTTCATTGTTACATTTTATTGTAATCTTGTATTATTTAATTGTCTTGATTAAAGAGATGACATGCAATGTTCATAAGCAAAAACAGGCTAAGGCGTAAATACGGAGGTGTGGGTTGAAAGTTGAACCACAACATTTTAAAAGTTGAAGTACGACGTTTTGAAAGTTGAACCACGACGTTTTGAAAGTTGAAGTGCAACGTTTTGAAAGTTGAACCGCGACGTTTTTAAAGTTGAAGTACGACGTTTTGAAAGTTGAAGTACGACGTTTGCCTGTCCGTTTTAGAACACCATAAAATAGTGATAATAGGCATTTAGTCTATTGTAAAAAAATATATACAAACATTTTACTCCGATCCTCCCGAAAACACTCGAACATCGCAAACGTTAACAAATAAAACCCGACCGTTAATGCAACATGTTCGGATAACTTCGGATAACGAACATCACGGGATCCACAGATTTTGTTCGGTATATCGATCGTTCGGTATAGCGATTTTCAGCCTCCTTTAACATAAAGCACCGGTATTTGACAATTTGGGATTAAAAACGGCCTAAATAGCGTTTGATATACCTAGTGGATTTCAAAAAAAAAAGTCAATATATTTTCAACAAGAATATTTGGTATGTTTGGACACAAAAATAGGGAGCGAAGGGCGGTGTATTTTGTTAAATCTGTAGATTTTTTGTCAGCAACAATGTTCAGTATATTTGTACACACGAATCGGGAGCAAAGAATCGTGTACGGTATAGCCGAATGTTCGGTATAGCAGTGTTACCGGACTAATAATACATCAGAAATAGTCAGAATTGTTTGTTCTGGGCACCAGACTAAGATTTGAGAGGCCGGATTACGACTTTTTAAATCGTACACTAACGCGCTATTACAAATAGATTTACGCTGGAGGGCACTTGATATGTTAAGGAGAAATGACGAAAAAGTGGGCATTCTTTGATTCGAATGGGCGAGGACGCGCAGCGTCCGAGCCCAATTTGAATCAAAGAATGTACACCTTTTGAGTCGTTTCTCCGACTTAAACTACGTCCCTTTTACACCCATTGTTAATATTTAAAAGGAACAACAAGTGTCAATTCTTACTAATGCTTTAAAGTATGAGATGTATTAAGTCACTAAGAAATGTGAAAGCTTTGTCCTGTCTGGTCTCCGTGTTGCGTAACCAAACAATTGAATAAAGGTTGGGTAAAATGAGGGTGTTTAAAATGCCCAGTACATTCGACATCGAAGTCATTTGATGCCATACGTTCTTGTGCGTCGGGTGTGAGTCTTGCATACGCACTGTGGACCTCCGAACAATATAGGTCCACACGATGCGGGAAGAGGTTACGGTTTGTGGACTTGCACACGTCCACAATCCGTTTTTCAGTTTCCGAAAAAGAGCGCTAGAGGAAAAACGGGTTAGGGTTATATATAGAAAAGATAGAAGGGACAGCTGAGAGGCCCATAATCAAAATTTGAGGGTAAATTTGTTTTGGGGAAGCGAGAAAAATGAGTATTTAGTCAAAGTTTGTTAACTACACGAAGACAAAGGAATGTCCACAGTGCGTATGTAAGGTAAAGCTGTGTGTCTCGGCTAACTCCGCTAAAATGTCTTCCAGTGACGATACGTACATATTCTTGAGTAGGAATACGTTGGGAGATATGTTGTGTCACCTCAAGAACTGACTCGCCAATTTATTTGATGGCGATTCAAACCAGTATTTTGGGACATATTCCATGAGGATTTATACTCCAATGAGGATTTATACTAAAGCGGCAGATTCAGAGGTGAAGAAACTTCCTACACTCGTGGCTGATTTGGACCCCTTGTAACAGATCAGGAAAGGATGGAAAATAAGCAAGAAAAGGTAAAATAAACTTTTTATTCCCAACATTTGGCTTGGCTCTCAGCAGCTCATTTTGGCTTATTATTTTTAGCCCTTTTTTATGGTGTAAATAACTTGGCGTCAGTAGTCATTATTCCGTGTCGAAAGTATACCAGCCTTTTGTTAAACTCTGAACGGTTTCATTATCACATGTCAAACCAGACTCGGAACAAAACAAATTTCTGTTGGTTTTTCGGTCGTTTTTGCTACACGGGTATACGACAGGACACTGCAGCATGGGCGAGTTAGCGAATGTAAAGTACATGTACGTGTTGTACGTATACCAGGCCTTTTAAAGTTGTGTATTAGTAGTACATTTTAGAACCTTCGAACGTTTGACATAACTGTGGCCTATCTTCGTCGAAAATTATTCCCATTTACAAGAAATCAATTCCTATTACATCGCAAACATAATCTTCTGCCCCTTGAAATCAAATCATTGTTTCAGAGGAATACCGATGTCCACTTACACAATACTAGATCAGCAGATAAGCTTCACATTGGGAAGGCAAAAACTACTTTATTTATTAAAACAGTTAGACATCAAGGCCCACTGCTCTGGAATAAAATCACCCCAGTACCTTACTTTAGAAATATAAACGGTTATAAAAAGTTCCTTAAGAATATTCTTATTTCCTGTGAAATATAATTTATTTATCCCGTATCACGTAGTATATATATTTTATGTCTATTATATTTGTACGTATTGCATTGAGTTTTAAACATTCTTGTTTTTTAAATCTGGACTTCAGCTGTACTTTCAGCCAGTTATTTGTTTCATAATCTTTTTTCTTTCTTGTAACAATAGTTGTACATGTATATTAATGCGTTAACTAAGGAACCAGGCCACGTACAAGCATTTGCTTTTTGCCTGGTTTTCCCCATTCATCACCCTCTGTGCATTGTACAAATAACTGTGACATTATTTATTGTGATGTATGGAAATAAAACAATACCAATACCAAACCATCGCTTCGACCTTGCTAATGAAAAGGTTTATCCTCCCCTTTTGTTTTCTTAGTCGTAATAAGTTCGTGGGCTATTTTCATTTTTGAATGTTTTAGAAAAACCTTGATGCAATTTGTTACATGCGGGTTGGCGCATCCATTTTATTTGATTTGTTGTTATTGTTGATATCCCAGGTTGTGGCAAATCTGTGCAACAAGACTTTTGGACGAACCACTCCATACGATCGAGCATGGCAGCATCTCGCCTCTACAACAAGGGCTTCGGTGGCCAGAACCAGTGAGAACCAGAGGAGAGCAGTCAGCCGGGCTGAAAACGCATAAGCGCGTCGAAACAGCAAAGAGACCTCCAAGACAACTGTTGAGAGCTCTAGAGAAATTGTCAGCATAGCTCTTACTAAGTTGTAATAAATATATCAATAGCAATTTCCGTGTCCATTGAGTCGTTCTTTTACTGTTAATTCTTAAAAGAATGTACAGTTAACTGTACATTCTTTAAAATAATCTACACTTTTCTGAATAGAGTGACGTCACAAGAGTAGTTTAAAAAGATATAATTAACAAAACCAAGCATTTGAGCGAGACGTTGCTGTACTGTAGTTGGTAATGCAAAGGATTATTAATCCGAAGACGCGGGAGATCGAATCCCATGAAAACCATTTATTTTAAATGTTTTCAAAACAAAAATTGCCTTAAGGTTTGTTAGCCATTTGCAAAAATTTGCAACTAATTTGTGGTTCTGAGAATTTTTTTCGAAGAAAATAAAGTCCGAGAACCTGAAGTTCAACTCGCATGTGCTTTGAACTCTTTCGCTACCATGGGCTCCATTTGGCACAAAAGTTCAACGCCACTTCCTTACCGGGGCTCCTTTTAGCACCAAGCTCATACTGTACTTGGTGAAAATGTGATTAGCGCCCCCTATTGACTGCGTGGCCCGTAGTTTTGAAGCATTTTAGATTACATAATTATGTGAATACAAATAACCCCCCCCCCTTCACACCAATGCAAGGTTGATAGAGGTGGGAGAATTAGCCGGTTTGCCTGCACAACCGGTTTGCCTGCACAACCAGGTTCACACAATGAAATGGACCATTATCCAAACGCAGAGACTACCATCTATGTATCTCTGTTTACAAATGTATGGCTAATCTTGTTCCCCCAGCCCTTTGTAACTACTTTACTTTGGTTGGTAATTTCCACAACATAGTAACTAGGGCAAGTACGCATGGTAAAATTAAACCAATAAAGCCAGCGCGCGAAACTGGTAGGCGGTCATTTATTTACAGGGGGCAATACAGTGGAACAAATTAAACAGTGCAATAACTTTCCCAATCCCTATTAATACACTTTCTTTTAAATCCAAGTATTTAGGTTCTTTATCTTAATTCAATTCATCAATGTTTAAATAGTTTGTATAAAATGTGCTTTCTGTACAATTCTAAGTCAGTATTATAATGTGTTTGGGTGTAATTTTAAGATAACTATATAGTTTGTGATAATCGTTGGTATGATGTGCGAATTATTAATGCATTAACAGAACGGAGTTTTATACGTAGTTTTACATAACTGAAATAACCGCTGATAATTGGTATTTGTGCTGTATTGTATTTTAAGTAGTATTTAATCGTTTTTGCATTTGTTGTATATGTTTTTGCTGGGCCATATGTGAGAACAGAGAGTTACTTAAATTTCCCTCTGAATATGGATCCAGGGTAAAGAATGAATAAACAAACAAACAAACAAACAAACAAACACCCCAACAACCCTGAACGGGAGAGATTTATGACTTCTGACCACTGACCTCTACACCTGGACGGACCATTGTCCATATTCTGCTGTGCTAACACTTGAAGTCAGCGCGAACTGGAAGTGCAACATGGCGGACCCGAGACGTCACTGCTGTGAGCCAATGAAATGTCCAGGTGTGGAGGTCAGCGGATTTATTCTGTACATTTTGTATTTATAAACATTACGTAATACGTATCGTACCAACACCTGGACATTTCATTGGCTCACAGAGTCACGTCGTGGGTCCGCCATGTTGCACTTCTCCGCATGCCGACTTCAAAATGAAACAATGATGATCTGTCCATGTATAGAGGTCAGTGCTTCTGACTAGCGCACAGCCGAACAAAGATACTGATAATTTGGGAGACCGCCAACATAGGGCGCAAGATAGCTCAGTTAGTAGAGCGCCGGTACTACTGTACGGTAACCTGGAGGTAGCAGGTTCGATCCCGCTCTGCCGGTTTCTTTGTTCACTTTAAAAAATAATTCCTTAATACACAGATTGGCGGGTCCATCCTTTTCCAATAATGTGTTAAATTGCATGGGCAAGCAAATTTTCCTTTCTCCTCGCTGAAGTATGAGGGCGCTATACAATGCAATTTTTTCAAAAGGGGACTGTTATTGAGGGTATTGAGTGCATTATTTCTCCTGGTTGCGAAACGGTTATTTAAACAACCCCAGCTCGTTGATGGTACGGAAACAAATTCGCGGTCGGGATCCGTAGGCCCCCCCCCCCCCCCCCCCCCCCCGCCCCACGCCCCACGCCCGGCAGTGAATTTTTTCCCAAACGTCATTGCCAAATTTAATGAATTATTCAGTAGTTTGGATGAGAAGTTATGTTTATTCATCGGAATAAAACATGACGTCACAGCATTGTTGATATTAGTTAACTAGTTACAATAAATCACTTTAAAGAACAGCTGTTGTCGAGCTGCTATACGTAGTGTAGTGGATAGTGGGATGGGCTATGGATCAAAGATTCCTGGTTCGAATCCTGCTGTAGTAGGTCACTTCGTTTTTCCTAGTCAAATTGATATCTTTAGAGTATTTTTAATTTAAGGAGAAAAGGAGACCTAGAACCTAAGTGTTGTACAGCGATCAACGCAACTAATGAATAATTCATCAAATTTGGCAATCACGTTTGGGAAAGAAAAAAATCGCCGCCCGGCATGGTAAGGGTAAATGGGCGTTTCTACATCCCTCGCGTCATGATTATTTAGTAGTTTCAACAATAACGCTAAAATATATTGTTTTTGCTCAGTTAACTAGTTACACGTAGGCCCAGAGGTACATTAAAGTGCTTTGAAAAACAACTTCTTACAGTAGCTATGTAGATAATGAGTTAGGATGTAGGTAGGTAAATCTTTACGCCGTTTTGAATTTCGTTCTCACGCAAGTACTCGATGTGAAAACAAATCAGCATTATAAAGTTAACAGCTAAAAGCGTTTTAGGTCGACATCAGCTGCGTTTTCAACCGAAATTACCGATTTGTGTCCGTCCCCCCAAGTTTTTCTATACAGTCGTGCACATTTTTAAATCACTTCCGCCCACGATTTCATACCTAGTCAGGCGCCGTCGAAATTAAGGTACCTGGACGTTGATGTCAGTAGGCGCTGTCTGTCTATAAGTTATTTATGTCTGTGGTCATAACGCATTGAACTGAAATGTAAGGAGCGCCCTCTCCCTGGAGATCGGCCTCTGATTAGTGAGACCCCACGAGCGCGTCCTTAAAAAAGCAACAGTCATGGGGGATCCTTCAGACATTCTTGACGAAATATTCGCGGATAGCGGTTCAGGTTCAGGTTTAGGTTTATTTTCACACTATAAGGTAACTTATGCAACGAGAAACACTTTAACATAACTAAAATAATAGCATAGGGAGGTCAGACAAGAAGCCGAGGTACTAGGTCTGCCCCCATCACAAGGAATACATGTAATTATACAATTCATGATTAACTAAGTATATAGATAATAATTAGGTAATAACAGTGCGAGGACCCGGTTATTACTGCGTGGTAAAATCCAGGCGTGACGTATTTCTATTGTTCCTGCACGACATTACATAAAGGGTAATGGCTTGTTAGACAGAAACTCATCATTAACCAGCACAATAAATCATCGTTACCAACACAATGACTAATCATTACCAATACAATAAATCGTCATTACCAATACAATGATATTGCTGTCCACTATCCAGTAAACAAACACAACAGTACTGTATCACTGTGCCAACCAAATGGAACATAATGTGTGTCATAGAATATATACTCTATAGTTCACACTGCGGCATTGTGCGGTGCCGTCAATAAGCCACACTGTAGGCCTGTACGCAGGGGGTGGCGACGGGTACGTACGAACCCCCCCCCAAAAAAAAAAAAAAAAAAAACCAAAAAAAACTACCAAAAGGTCCACAATTTTCGGGGTAAATAATGGTATTTTGATGTAGAAATAACGGTATTGGCACACAAAAATGGACTTGGCTTAGGCAATAATGTCAACTAAAAAAATCCTGCGTACGGGCCTGCGTGACTGGCAGTGCACTTAAATTGTAGCCTCATTGTACTCGGTCTTTGTTGTTCACATTCCCATTAACAATGGGAGTCTGGATTTTACATAGGCTAATAACAGCGATATTCGCTTCTTCTTGAAAGCCGGGTTATTACTAAGGCAATAAATGTGTGTTCGAGAGGTTTTAATCACTCTGTTTAATACCGCTTGGAGTCTGGGTGCTGATAATTACCCGAGCCGAAGTCGAAGGTAATTATCAGCACCCAGACTCCAAGCGGTATTAAACAGAGTGATTAATATTGACCGAACACACATTTATTCCCATTTATAAATACTTTTTTTTGTAAAATTCAGCCAAAAAAGCCCCGAAAATCCCGGAAAATTGTCGCAAGTAAATTTCGGTGTTTCGCCATTCTGTGTGTGTCAAATGATATGTTTCCGTCTCTGTCGCTCTACACAATACATGCAATTTCACTATGAACCAGACTATTACTGCCATTGGCAACTTCGTTCCCAGGGTGTCGAGCTGTACGCGCCCAACACTACCCGCTCTTACTATTGGAGACGAGGTACGGTTGGAAATAAAGTGAGCCCTGGGGATGGGTATAATGCGACATCGCTTTGTTGCCAGTTGGTTTTAAACACTTCCAGCCATGTCTTTATCGTCCGTTTTATACCGGCCACGTGACGGGCTCTCAACCAATATGAATGCCTAAACTGTCCCAGGTATTTATGAATACATAATAATCCACTTCACGTGATCGAGTATCGACCAATCAGAAGCCAGCAACTCTCCTAGGTATTTATTAATAAAAAACAATAGATATTAATAAATTAATGTCATTAATTCATGACCTAATAATAATGAATACGTCACATGTACTAGATTACCATCCTTAACTTTGAATGTGTTAATAATAACTTAATAATTTAACAGTAATAATTTGCTAATAGGCTAATCACAATTTACATTGACAGCGAAATTTTATTTTGTTAATATTTTGTACACGCTCTAATTGACATCATTGGGCAGGAAGATCGAATTTTGTCCTTGGTGCCTAACAGTTGAGAGATGCAAAGATGTTCTAACTTTATTAAGTTCTAACTTAATTATGAATATTTCTAAATTATACATCAAAGTACACACATGATATTTATAGAGATCGTATACAGATAAAGTGGTGAATTTAACAGATAGCGTCATTTAAATTGTTATCACTGTAAAATATGTTTGTATCATCTGCAAATAAAATAAGCGTCAGAAGTCGAGTAGAATTACAAATATAGTTCAAATAGATGAGGAATAAGATGGGCCCGAGGATTGAGCCCTGGGGTACACCACAAGTGATTGATTTGTAACTGGACTTTCTATTTTTTCAAAAATCAAATTACAGAGATTAATTTGTTTTTATATCATTATTTGAGTTTATTGATCTCAGAGGGTTTCGTCAGAGGGTTTCATTTTTTTTGAAGTCTATTTTTCTTTCTAATAGACATTAGCAGACATTTAGTAATACAGAGATTTGTAGGTGCTTTATTGTGAGGTATACACTTTTTATAAGGCATGCATTTATCCATAAGTTCACTTAGCTTGGATGTGAACTGTGAGTATCGCAAGTTTACACGATCACCAGTAACTACTGAATCCCAATCAACTTGTGCTAATTCGTCTTTCAGAGTAGCAACATTTTGGTTTGATACATTTCTTTAAAAAAAAAAAAACACTAGATTTTTGTTTAGCTTGAGCAGGTTTGGAGCTCATCAAAAATATTGGAAGATGATCGCTGAAATCCGATAGAACAATATAAGTGGAGAATGGTTCAATGTTGTTAGTAAAAATATTATCAAATAATATCGCCAAATTTTGAGTTATTCTAGTTGTTTGTTGTTTGGCGGAAACATTAGAATAGGTTTAATACATCATTAGTTCCACAGTGAATTTCACTGTTTAAAAGATTAATATTAAAATCACCTAACAAATACAATTGTTTTGATTCAGATGCAATTTTCTCCTATTCCAAGATCCTCTGTAAAATCCTGAAGACATAAACCAGGGGGTCTGTAAATTAAGCCAATTAACAGTAGTTTCAGACACGCATATATTACATTTTAAACGCGTGTCTGGATATTTCATTTTACCTCGCCAAGACACGCGTTTTTGTTTACTTATTAACCCGTGTTTGAAACATAGTTTTGCCGACTGGGATTCGACTTCATGCTGTATCTCTGAACTGGCGTTCAGGGCACAGTCATCGACCGAACAGTTCATGCTCCGTCCCTGACCGTATCGAAGGCCTTGGTTAAATAGGCTTCTGTCACACCAAACTATAGTTCTCAAAACGTCCTGCCCCGTCCTAAAAAAACACCGTAAAACGGGCAGTGTTTGGGGTACAGGCGGTGTACCTTTGGCCAAATAATTTCATAAATACGATGCTACCTCGTTCAGAAACAGTCCTTAATGTTTCCGTCTCTGTCGCTCTACACAATACATGCAATTTCACTATGAACCAGACTATTACTGCCATTGGCAACTTCGTTCCCAGGGTGTCGAGCTGTACGCGCCCAACACTACCCGCTCTTACTATTGGAGACGAGGTACGGTTGGAAATAAAGTGAGCCCTGGGGATGGGTATAATGCGACATCGCTTTGTTGCCAGTTGGTTTTAAACACTTCCAGCCATGTCTTTATCGTCCGTTTTATACCGGCCACGTGACGGGCTCTCAACTAATATGAATGCCTAAACTGTCCCAGGTATTTATGAATACATAATAATCCACTTCACGTGATCAAGTATCGACCAATCAGAAGCCAGCAACTCTCCTAGGTATTTATTAATAAAAAACAATAGATATTAATAAATTAATTTCATTAATTCATGACCTAATAATAATGAATACGTCACATGTACTAGATTACCATCCTTAACTTTGAATGTGTTAATAATAACTTAATAATTTAACAGTAATAATTTGCTAATAGGCTAATCACAATTTACATTGACAGCGAAATTTTATTTTTTTAATATTTTGTACACGCTCTAATTGACATCATTGGGCAGGAAGATCGAATTTTGTCCTTGGTGCCTAACAGTTGAGAGATGCAAAGATGTTCTAACTTTATTAAGTTCTAACTTAATTATGAATATTTCTAAATTATACATCAAAGTACACAAATGATATTTATAGAGATCGTATACAGATAAAGTGGTGAATTTAACAGATAGCGTCATTTAAATTGTTATCACTGTAAAATATGTTTGTATCATCTGCAAATAAAATGAGCGTCAGAAGTCGAGTAGAATTACAAATATAGTTCAAATAGATAAGGAATAAGATGGGCCCGATTATTGAGCCCTGGGGTACACCACAAGTGATTGATTTGTAACTGGACTTTCTATTTTTTTCAAAAATCAAATTACAGAGATTAATTTGTTTTTATATCATTATTTGAGTTTATTGATTTCAGAGGGTTTCGTCAGAGGTTTTCATTTTCTTTGAAGTCTATTTTTCTTTCTAATAGACATTAGCAGACATTTAGTAATCCAGAGATTTGTAGGTGCTTTATTGTGAGGTATACACTTTTTATAAGGCATGCATTTATCCATAAGTTCACTTAGCTTGGATGTGAACTGTGAGTATCGCAAGTTTACACGATCACCAGTAACTACTGAATCCCAGTCAACTTGTGCTAATTCGTCTTTCAGAGTAGCAACATTTTGGTTTGATACATTTCTTTAAAAAAACAAAACACTAGATTTTTGTTTAGCTTGAGCAGGTTTGGAGCTCATCAAAAATATTGGAAGATGATCGCTGAAATCCGATAGAACAATATAAGTGGAGAATGGTTCAATGTTGTTAGTAAAAATATTATCAAATAATATCGCCAAATGTTGAGTTATTCTAGTTGTTTGTTGTTTGGCGGAAACATTAGAATAGGTTTAATACATCATTAGTTCCACAGTGAATTTCACTGTTTAAAAGATTAATATTAAAATCACCTAACAAATACAATTGTTTTGATTCAGATGCAATTTTCTCCAGCTCTATTCCAAGATCCTCTGTAAAATCCTGAAGACATAAACCAGGGGGTCTGTAAATTAAGCCAATTAACAGTAGTTTCAGACACGCATATATTACATTTTAAACGCGTGTCTGGGCCGTGGGGTATAGGCGGTGTAACTTTGGCCAAATAATTTCATAAATACGATGCTACCTCGTTCAGAAACAGTCCTTAATATGTCCATCTCGTCTTTAACCCGTCCGCAGTCTGTTGGTATCCAGTTCAGATCGGGTACAATTGCCCGTTCACCTCGTGCGGACAACGTTTCCGAGCAGCCCAAGACCGTCCGTAGTCAGTTTAAACCCGTTCTGAACTTGTTCTACCTCGTTCCCAATACGCACTAACCACTGTCCTCTACACATGGTTGGATCATTGCCCATTCACGCTTGAAGTCGGCGCGAACGAGGTCAGTGGGTACGGTCACTGATCTACGGTACGTATGACGTAATGTTTATAAATAAAACATATACAGAGTAAATCCACTGACCTCTACACCTGGACATTTCGATGGCTCACAAAAGTGCCGTCTTTGGTCCGCCATGTTGCACTTCTCGTTCGCGCCGACTTCAAGCGTTAGCACAGCAGAATATGGGCAATGATCCGTCCAGTTGTAGAGGTCAGTGGTCCTAACCCATTCTAACTATATCTTAACTCGACCACTTCGTTCCCATACAGTTAACCTCGTTTTCGCCACGTCCTCATCTCGTCCCTAGTGCGTTCTGAACGTAATTGCAATCGCGTCCTGGCCCGACGGCTATAACTACCCAGCGCGTTTTTGTGCAGTCCTCATTCGCGTTTGCCGCTCCAACCTGTGCCGATCAACACTTCGAAGATTTCCGACATTGACAATTACGATCATCATGCCTCCAAAAAGAATTGGATACAGGAAGACGGGCTGTGGGAAGGCAGCCAACAGTGCTACTACCAGAAGATCCCGAAGCCCCGTCCCTAGTAGTATGATCAAAGTACGGCAATTCCGTTTGTAATACGTCCATCTCGATTTAAGTACGTTGTCACTCCGTCTAATTGCAGGACAGGATGGCCGGCCGAAAATGTTGAGTAGGCTCAAAGTTCTGGAGCACCCTTCCCGTCTGAGCCCGTCCATGAAGTTCGTAAAAAGACCGTAAACAGTTGCTACTACGTACGTCCACTCCGTTCGCACACAGTTTGAGACCGTTCGGCAACATTTTCAAGAACGTAGTGAGAACTAGTTTGGTGTGATGGGGCATAAAGGTAATATGTCACCATCCGCAAGGAGGACAACTTAATAACCACTGATCTGTATTCTAAACCCACAGACACACACCAGTATCACCACTACCCAGAAATTTGGCTCTAAAGGTAAAGGCCCCCAGGCTAATGCCAAACCCATGATCCCCCTGGTGACTACCTTTCACCCCAGTCTCCCTTCCCTTCGCAAAATCACTAACGACAGCCATCACATTCTCCACACTTCAGATCGCCTTGTCCGGGCCATCCCCGACAGCCCTGTATTGGCCTATAGACGCCCTCATAATCTACGAGACCTCATTGTTCGAGCCGAAGTTCCCAGCTTGGATGCATCTCCCCCCATCCAGCACGGAACTTTCAAGTGCAGTTCCAGATGTGTGGTCTGCCAGATCCACATCCAGGAGTCTGACTCCTTTTCTGGCCACTCTTCTGGTACTACTCATAGAATTATTGGTAACATCACTTGCAGTACATATAATGTCATCTCTTGCAGGTTTTATGGAGTTCAGTATGTCGGAGAGATCAAAAATGCCCTTAAAAAAGCGTTTCTACGGTCATCGATCGACTGTCAACACCAAGAAACTGGATACCCCTGTAGGACATCACTTTAACCAGCCTAACCATTACAATTCTGATATGATTCTTCAGGGCATAGAATCACTTGGCCATCGGAAAGACCCAGTCCGCCTCAGCCGGGAGAAAGTTTGGATGAATCGTCTTCGGACTATTCAACCACATGGGCTTAACATCCAACTAGGAAATGATTAACTTCTATTTTGTTTGTTCCCACTCCTCTGGTTTTCCTCAACCCCCGCTCCACATTACTCCTATTCATACTTCTTTGTTATTTCTTCACTTTGATCTCCACCCTGGACCCCTTTCCTTGTGGCTTTACCCCTTCTGTTTCTGTTCCTACCCTGCCTTTGATCCTACCCACACTGACCTCACCCTTTAATCCTCAGCCTAATCCTCCTTTTGTTGTTTGTTCCATTGAACTCTGTGTTTTTTTCTTTTGTGTTTTTTCAGCATCCATGATGTGCATGATGCTGTATGTTCCCCTATATGTGTTTGTTTCTTGTACACAGCCATTTAGTCTCTGAAGAAGATCTTGTTAAGATCGAAATATTAGGCCCTCTTAACTTATTTGAGTAATATAAAGGTCGCAGTGTATGAAGCAGAATCAGTGTCAACAAAATCGGACGTGTTTTTACAACTCGGATGCTTTCCTAATTAGGATGCATTCCAGAGGGGGTAACCGGGGAATCTAGCAGCTTGCTGTCCAGAACTTTGCTGCAATCAAGCTGCTCTTCAGTTTGGAGACGTTAAGCCTCATTTTTTGCCTGGGGCCTGCGCTTAGGCAGAATGTAAAGCTTAAACTTAGACACTGGGTGGGAGTGGGTGGGTGGGAGGGGGGGTCACTATCGGGCATATGCTTCATTTGTCTGCATAATTATCATATAGTTTGCTTCACAGTGAAGAGGGGATTATACCACATTAACTCCCATTCTATCTGCCACTACCTTTTCATAAAAAAAACCAATTGGCGCTCTGGCCAGGCACTCTAGTTCGAAAACCGGGAACGCTACTGGTAAAGATTTGGGCAACACCACACACTGGAAGAATTCCATGGTCTGGGTGTGTGTGCCACGATACCTTCGTAACACTCGTCTCCAGTATAAGTATCACATCCGTTACTATACAGCTGTGCGTCGCGGTTGGGCACAGCAAAATAGGGCCAAGTTTCGTAGGGCTGACTGTAACCTCGGAGGAAAGCAGCCTTCAACTCAGGTAGCATGCATGGGTGAGAGGACAGTTGGGAGCAGGCCAAGGCTTGTCCGGCGACATCCTGGAGACTGTAGTTCTCATTGGTGAAAATGGGGTATTGGGGGCTGAGCTGTGGTCCGAAGCAGCAGATACCAGGGGATGAGGTGTTCATCGGCAGGCCGTGTTGAGTGACTTCGTTCCCGTTCACCACCGCTTGACTGTCCGGTACAGCGTACCAGATATCGGCGTCTACCGGTAGTACGTCGGCATACCCAGCCGCGTAGGCCTCGTTTACTTCCCACAACTCACAGAGATGCTGACCGGCCGTTTGGCAGTCGTCAGAAGCTGATGCTTGTGTATCATAGCTGCGGTCAGTCAGGCCAGGTAGATCTGAGGAAAATAATCAGAAAGGTTTTCCATGAACAATTTCACAACTTATTAAAGTATACTATTTTCTTTTACGCATTTATTTGTCTTTATTTGGCACTTCCAATTTCAGAAATACGTTTCAAATCTACATGTTTATATTTAGTGCTTTGTGTGTATTGAAAATGTGGTAACCCAGCACATATCATTTGGTTTTTTTCGTTACGCAAAACCGTGAATGCAAAGACCTGTTTATTTGCATCTGTATCTAGGATTTTTTCCGCCAAGATCTTGATATTTTTCTGATCCGGTGGGCATAATCACTGCCCTTGCTCTCCCAACAATATTTCACATTGGAAAGTAAACATCCATTTTTAATTTGAAATTTTCAAAATGAGATTTACCAATCAGCAGGTGATGGACCCAGTAGTTACATTTTTTTTACAAAAGAGGGATGACATCCACAATGGCGGTGAAGATGTTTGCTTTGAAGTATTTAAATAACCAGTCGATGGCAGAAGACACATACAAACACACAAGACGTACCCCTCTAAAAAAGCTTGATACACCTAGCTGTGCATTGCACCTGTGCAATAAAATGTGCGGAACCGCACAAATCTGCGCTGAAATCTACAAGGAAATGTTCGATCTGCGACTGGAACTATATCTTCAGAGCCACGATAATAATGCCTACAACTTAAAGACTTACTTCTGTCTCCTTGAGCAAGTAACTGGAGCCTTTTGACAACGAGCGGCTGAATAAGAGAAACAAAAAAAAAATCATGAATATCTTTACCTATGGCAAGAAATCCGGATTCGAACCAGCAACATCGACTTGATTTCGTGCTTTAAAGGGGGCACTAATTAAGTCCTGAAATCACCCCAAAGTGTCATGTTTTGGATTGTTTACCCAGTTTTTAATAAGATTCTAGCGGTTGTATGCGTTTAAATGCGTTTTGGAACTCATGGGGGAACATCAAGTCCCGTCGGGGCTCCACAAATTCTCCTATTCAACAGTTTACAGTTAGGATCATCTTTGTTCCCAAGGCTTTTGAACAGTCGACCCTCACTAATTTGTAAGAGCACAGCGCTGCAAACCAAAACCTAGGAAGGTTGTGACGCACAACGGCGACGTCAACAGAGTGTGCCAACGTTCGCATCCTATGAGGCGCCCTAAACAAATATATATATATGGGTCGAACAAATATATATATAAGACCACTTTGGATTGTGATAGATGCCGATTTCATTGGATATAAGACCAAACAAATATATATATTGGTCGACAAAAATAGTATAAGACCAAACAAAAATATATAGGACGAAACAAATATATATATATATGGGTCGAAATCAATATTATAAGACCGAACAATATTATATATACAGAGCGAAGATTTTCAATTAAATATAAAACGAAGCGCCACTAACGACGGCGGGTTGCAATATTTATAGAACGAAGCGAATTCCATATAAGGAAAAAAACGTGAAAATATATAATTCGAGTTTGCAAATAATATGCCTTTTGGACAAGCTTTCCAACAATTATATACGATACGAGGATTAAGCGCCATCTACCGGCCGAACCGCCCTCAAGCTAGCCGCGGTCTGAGCCCGGTTTCTAGCCTCGTTCTCAGCCTCAAACTTAGCCTAGAACTCGTGAAATATAAAACACATGCAGAGTTTGCAGAGTCAGTTTTTAACAAATTTAAAAAAAATGAAACATAAACGGCAATTTGTATGGATCACGATGTTTACTCATCATTATAAAATATATTTAAATTCAACAAAAATGGGGTTTTGAGGCACTGTTGCGTTGCGTCGCGTATATAAACGGCATTCTATGTAACGACATGTCATGAAATCCACTCTCTCGTGGCACATACTGACAGTATACATGAAAAAAAGAAATATTAGTCTTGAACTAATCAACACCAAATGGAACAACAGTCTTCAGATTTATACAGATGGTTCACTTAATCCTACCCATGATACGGTGGGCTGCGAAGTACACATCCCACAACTGAAATATTCTAAAGCTTCCCGACTCAACAACGGAGTGTCTATCTTTACCTCGGAACTCTTTGCCATTCTTCTATCTCTGGAATGGATTAAAGATGTTAAACCCCTTTATTCCTGCATCTTTAGTGACTGCCTCAGTGCCTTACAAGCTATTTCCAAACATTTTCTTGTACATAAAATTGTATGTGATATACGACATACTCTTATCAATATCCGTAATCAAGGTAACATTGTTAATTTCGTTTGGATACCTAGCCACTGCGGTATCCCTGGAAATGAACAAGCGGATCAGATCGCTAAATCAGCAACATACAAAAACAATGTTGACTACTGTATCCCTCTCTTAGACTCGGAAATTAAACATACTCTTAAAACACATCTCAAGGAAAAGTGGGCTTCCACCGTTCCTAATTTGGATCCCAATAACAACTTCAGCTATGATGTATCTCTATCTTTTACTAACTGGGGCCTGCAACGACTTAAAGAAATAATCTTACACAGACTCCGCCTAGGAACATGTAGAGGTCTGAAAACTTTCCTGTACAGAATTGGTCAACACCCTGATGGCCTATGTGAAAGCTGTGCATGTCCAGACAATGTGGCACACTTCATTCTCAAATGCTGCAAATACACGACTAAACGACTATCACTCCAAAAATCACTGAATTTGTCAAATGACCAAATGAACCTTGCACAAATTCTTGGACCAAAACGCAACTGTAATCACATCATTAATTATGTTAAAAACTGTAATATCAATATCTAAACATTCTTCGTTTTTCCAGAGTACCTCTCGAATTGACTTGATATTGTTATGTAATGTTTGGGGGTGATGGGGAGGTGTAAGTGACTGCCTGGACCGGCCTACTGGGTGTTTCTTTATCCCTTGTGGCGCTATGTCTGGGGGTGAGTGAACGCCTCCCTCTCTCCCCTTAACATTATCCCATTGGTTTTCTTTATTTTCGTTGTTTTCTTTCTATAATTTTTTAGTATCGATTCTTCTAGTTTTTCGTCACTGACAGATACCGTCTCAACCCACAATGCAAGCGTCGATTAAGTCTCCAGCGATCGCTGCATAGTTAGTGGCGCAAAGGGCACATTTCAATGTGACATACGTGCCAACAAAACCTACACCAACAACAACAACAACGACATGTCATTCAGGCCGTCGTACACACCGTTGAGACTACATGTAGGCCTATACAGTTAACTTTCACATGTATGAAATGACGTCGAAAGAAAGTGATAGTTCTGTAGGTTTAGACACAATAAGATTTCGTCCTGCTCCTTGCCTTTTTTTTTTCCAAAAAAGAAATACTATAGGCATGCAAACTGCCAATTTCACGGAGCTGCTAAGCACAACAATTTGTTTAGCATAAAATTTGTCCTTGGTAAAAACAAGGTTACATACCAAATGTTCACGTGATCTTTATTGTTTTTGATTGATAATCAGCTGTTTTTTTGCTTGAAAAACACGTAGAATTTTGGCTGGTAACTTGTTTTTAATGAGCAAGACTTTTTGGTGCTAAGCAAATTGTTGTGCTTAGCAGCTCCGTGACATTGGCCCCAGGCCACTGGGCAAAAGAGTGTCCCTTTATGAAGCAGAATCAGTGTCAAAAAGATCGGACGTGTTTTTACAACTCGGATGCTTTCCTAATTCGGATGCATTCCTTATTCGGATTCTTGTCGCAAACTCGGATGCTTTTCTAATTCGGATGAATTCGTAATTCGGATGCTTTTTGTAAACTCGGATGCTTTTTTTAATTCGGTTTTTTTTTTTAATTCGGATGCTTTTCTATTTCGGATGCTTTTTGTAATTTCGAATGCTTTTTTAATTCGCATGCTTTTCTAGTTCGGATGCTTTTTATAAACTCGGATGCTTTTTTAATTCGGATGCTTTTCTAGTTGGAATGCTTATTGTAAACTCGGAGTTTTTTTACAAACCGAACATAATTATTCGCAAATCGGATGCTTTCCCAATCCGGCTTTAAGGTGGACCTGAAGGGACATCACACATCGCAGATTCTGCGATATCGCGCAATCCTCGCAAACTTGAACGATGTCAAACACGTTATTGCATCTAAGTATTTTCCTGAAATGTCGAATATTTTTTGCGCAGATTTCTGTAATGTCGCACTTTTTTACTACAGATTTCAAGTTCGGCGCATATTCCTCAGTGTGCAGAATTCTGCGATGCCTCCCTGGCGTTCATAATGTCGCACACACGTATACAGCAGATATGCAGATTTATGTGCACATCTGATGTCGGCACATCAAGTTAAGATTGTATCGCACGGGAGGAGGGGGAGGGGGGGGGGGGGGGGGGGGGGGAGGAGGGGGGGGGGGGGGGGGGGGGGGTGGTCTGAGCCGAGTACGAACAGCTGTCTAGTGTGACTCTTCCATTTAAAAAATAGGAGTACTCGAAAAATTGAGAAATTAAATATCTGTTTTAAAGTCGTATTTTATATATTTGTTTGTTTCGACCAACATTATTTAAGGTTTTCTTCTGTATACAATGTTTATATATATATATACATTGTTCTACAAAAACATGTAATTGCCCCGTTGTATTTAACATGCAATGAAGCATGCTGCGACCACGTACTTTAATACAATTTTATTGTTTTTTTTGTTTTTTAAACATTAATATGACCCTATAAGTTACTCAAAAAATGGTTTATATTTTAAAAACTAAAAACACTTTGTTGACTTTATTTTGTTATAATACTACATTAATGGTTCAATCAGTATGGGCTATAGCTTTGAACATAACTAGGGAACTATGAAACGGACTGAAGCTGTTTTTGTTATTGTGAGGTATTATTACACAACATACATGTACATATACTGTTGGAACTAAAGTTTGCCATGCGAGAGGGCGCTCGTGTGCTCAACAGAGGGCGCTGTTCAGCGTGCTGCCGCTCTCGCGCCAGATTTCTCACTGCGTTTAATGTTTGAGAAACACACAAGAACAATTATATTTATAATTTAAATGCAAAACGAATTTTTTACAAAAAGAACATAAAAACAAGTATTTTTTGTGTATACGTGTTGCTTTCTTCATCATACCAACTTTGATATCAATAGACAATAACTCATTTGTATATATAAGAAATGTGAATAAAATATAACTTCCGATGTACATGAGTCAACAAGAAATTATTTCTGAAAATATTTTGGAAAGAAACATGAAAGTGCATCTATCGGTCCACATGAACAAAATTACACCATTTAAAAACCCAATTTCAAATTATTTTCAAACTGCCAAAAAAAATAGGGTCACAAATGATGTAACTTTGTAACCAATTAGAATTTGAATAATTGTTGTCCAATTTGAGTTACAATGTTTGTCATTTCATAATTATTTATTATTTATTTATTTATTAAAAAATCGTTAAACTGGATACAAAGATCAGCACAAGCTGTTTTACATCAATGTCTTGTGTACAAATGTTATACAAAAGTAGGACAATTTAAACAGCAGTACAAAAAGCACAAATTAAAATCATTTAAAATATAATTTCTTATACATGTATAAACACTTTCAATTATAAAACGATGACGACATCTGAATTTGATGAAGGAATGTTATTCAAAAACCTTTGCACCAGCATACTTATACGACTGCTTAAAGAAATCAATATTGGGTTTAGGGAAAACGACATTAAAGAATCAGCATTTCTGGTATTGAAGCCATGTCTATCGAAATACATTTCAATGTCATAACATAATTCAATTGGAGCAATCCCATGAACACATTTACATTAAACAGGCTAAGAAGAAATCTCTTCTTACTTCTAGGGTTTGCCAAGATAATTGTCGAATAATGTCTTCGCCATGATAATTAACATAGTCAAAATTATTAGAGACAATCCGAGCAGCTCTTTTTTGCAATCTGAGAAGAGCCTTTCTACTGGTCAAGAAACAATTTTCCCACAGGGAACAAGCACAGTCAAAACGTGGTTGAATGGTTGTTTTATAAAGAGTGTCAAGTAATTATTAATATTAATAGTAACACCTGGTTTGTATTATGGACATTATTTCCTGTCACATAAATAACAACATCATCTGCAAAGATATTACAAGTACTTAATTGAGTAGAAGGATTAACACAAATGCAAACTGATCAACAATAATCATATCATGATCGTTCAGATAATCCAGAAGTTGAACTTGAACTTCCCTTTCAATAATTTTGGCTACGTGACACACCACTGAAATAGGTCTATAATTACCCTTAGTTGTTTTACAACCTTTGCCTTTATAAATTGGTGTAGTTCAAGCAAACTTCCAATAATCTGCAACAAAACCAGTCACGAGGGACATAACAATGTGACAAAGAGACTTGTGAAGATAAGGAGAGGCTGAGCAATTTGGTATCAAAATCAAGAACATCCAAATTGCTGTCAAGATGAGATAAAGCGTAACAAATTGTATTGTCTGGTACAGTACACTGTTAAAAATTGTGTACCTTCACAGTTGTTTTTCTGTTGAAAATGTCAAAATATAACAGTAGATATTACTGTTTTGGGATTTATTTGCATAGAAACAAAACTAGTACTGTCTATGTACATTTTTCTGAATTTCTCTGTTTGGTTACAGAATGTTCGCTGTTAAATTAAAGTTTTGTACTGGAACAAAAAACAACATGTTTTGAACAAGCATTCCCTTTCGTCTCTGTTAAGACACAACAACATCACTGTTTCATAACAACACATTTTGTTGTAAACATACAGCAAGTATATACCCAGCACGATATGTGGCAGAGGGGTACCCCCCTCTTATCCCTATACTTTATACACACTCAACACTATTGTAACCTAACCCACCCCCCCTTGAAACCTGAAAAGAATTCCTGAGATTCCGGGAACATAATGGTGAACACAAAAGAGGGGTGGGGGGGGGGGGGGGGGGGGGGGGGTTTCTCTGCCACATATCGTGCTTCATATGAGCAAGTATACATACAAGTATTTATTTACAGAGACTGTTCTCCTACATGAATCTCATTACGCAGCAACTGACCAATTAGAAGTGAGAAAATTAGTGTTCACAAAAGTCATGTTAAACTGTTGTTTTACCACAAAACACACTTTTTTGACCACTTTGTGTAATTATTAAAGCAATTCCCTCATTAAATTTTGATTTTTTGCAAATAAACCTGAAGAATCGCATCCCATCTTCTTCCGCGTTGAAATATTGCAATTATTCATTTGAAAGCGTGACTTCATCATTGCGGGAAAAACTGAATATAAAAGTAACTCACGACACTGGTTAAAGTGTTTAGTAGGTAACCGTAGCATTTGTACTACTGTATCTATGTGTATACGTGTAGTAATAGTATTGTGTAATGTGTAATAACTAAATGTAGTTACTTATATAGGTCTGGTTCCCTTTCCACTTCATTCATCGATGTAAATAGCCGCAATACGCATAACAACAGAAAACTGTACTTCAACAGGAGCGTTTGTTTTTGGACAAACAACAACGGGTTAATCACTGTTGCAAAACAGGGGAATCCCTGTAAGTGTACCAGTACCCAATACAGTAGAATCTCTGTTAATAAACAGAGATAAAAACAACAGTAGAATGTACTGTTAAAAAACAGTACCTTCTGTAATGCCAATTGACAATAGAATGTACTGTTATGTAACATAATTTTTTTTAACAGTGTATTAGAAGTAAGTTTGTGAGTGCATTCAGGATTCTTCCAATTCAGAGGGTTCTGTGAAAAAATCAGAAATGTCTTTACCAACGTAATTAGTAAAATAATTATTCATATCATCACAATTTAGATCAGGATGGATACTTTTCACATACTTGCTAGTATCACCAGTAACTTTATGAATTTCTTTCCATGTTTAGTGGAATTGTTGTACTTTGTGAACACCTGATCGAAATAATCACGTTTAGATTTCCTAATAGATGTGACAAGATTTCTGGTCTTCTAATACTCGGCTAATGGGTCAAGGCAATTATTTTGAATTGAATGAGCTTTTAAAAAATCCCTCTTATACATCAATTTAATAATATAAGGGGTCATTCGGGGACAGTAATCTCAGCTCTGACCCTCGCTTAAGTTTAGGTTCGTCTTCTTTTCCCCGTACCACTAGCCTACAGCATCCTGACTCCAAATGGTTTGAGCACACTGACCGCAGCCAGCTGCAGCTCGGTGACAATACGATTTGGACGTCTTACACGCACAAGTCACCGCTTTCAAGCCGTTTTTCCTGAGGAAATTAGGGGGGAAATAACTCAAAATTAATAAAACAATATAGGCCTACGCATTATTGTTTTTTTACTTATTAAGTAGGCCTATCGTTAGGCCTAAATAACAGGCTAGTTTTACAAGGGGGCAACGCGAATGTATTAAAAAAAATGTTTTTCAACGGACTCTCTGCAATTGGAACAATAAACCTCGATTTGTCGCCGTACTATGAAGTTACGGGAAATAATAAAGCGTCCGCGGGTGTGTATACACTAGACCTAACATTTACGTAACATCATACAAACGCCTATAGCAGTAGCATCAAGAACGACTTACTTGTAAAATAATATTCCATTTTCCCAACTCAATTGGACATCCTTCTCCGGCCACTTCACTGCTGCGCAGACCATAACCATTGGACTTATCTATTTTAAGCCATTCTGGTGCAAAATCCTATTTTTTCACCAACAATTACGAATTCAAGGAAAATAGTTTTCCACTTTTAAAAAAACCTCCATAGGTCGTACACAAACGCAGTAGCGTCACGTTAGTTTTTTACCCTTTGAACAAAACACACGCGCGCACGCCATTTAGACGCGATGGCCTATCCAGTCTAAATTGTTGTTCCAATCTGTCCATTTTGGACTGTCCTTTATGGGGCCATCGTTGCCTGACTGGGTAAGTGATAATCGTTATAGTAAATAATAGTAACTTTGGGGAACAGAACAGATCCACGAAACCCATACTTTTAGGGCGTTAATTCAAATGTTTATTTCGATGTGCCACTTCAAGCTTTACTCGTAGTTAAATCAGTGGTTAAACATTGAGGGCGCTCTTATGGCGGATTGGTCATGTGTTAGTGTTCCAGATATGTATCACTATCAAATGGTGCTGTAATGTGCTAAATGAAACATGTACTTCAATCTAAGAACCATCGAATGTATTCTGGTTAATTATCTACAGCTTAATAATGAGAACTTGTATCAAAGTAATGGGTGCATTTTATAACTAGAAGAGATCACGTATCTCCGGCTTAACCACAATCATTCACAGGGTAGAAATTATAATATGTTGTTATTGTTTCTTTTGTTAACAGCATAAGAAACTAAGAAAGACAAATCGGACTACAGTGTGAACTTACACCTCCATCAACAATCGTCTGTAGTTACAGCCATTGTTAAATGCTGTTCACTGGTGTTTTATCTGGAACTGGAAGAGTTAAATTTAAATTAAATTCCAAGCCTGGATATCCCCTTCAAGTGAATGCCGTCTGGTGTATTCCTGAGTGTCGTCCTTTAAACCAGTACTAGCCCTTAACAGCCAGCAGTAACCCCCCCCCCCCCCCCCAGTACACGCCACCACTCGACCGCAAGTGCCTAATCGGACTTGTTGGAAGCAGTCACGACCAAATAAATCCAAACCACAGTTATCCCCTTATCAATCCTACAAAATTTGATTCTTCGAGCCGGATTATTTGGAAAACTGACTGTCTCTGTGCTAGATCATTTTTCATTCATTCATTCTTTATTTTCCACATAACTGGTCTCAATATAATACAACGTAGGTAAAGAAAAGATAAATGTGGATGGGGGTCCCCAAAAATCAAATGCTTGTCGAGTAGGAACCTCCATTAATTTATTGACAAATACATTAATTGTCATTATACACATAAAAACAAAGACACTACACAAAACAAACAGTGATTTTGTAACCCTGTGAGACATGTAAACAAAAAACTAATTAAACAGTAAGTTTAATGGCATCGGTGTCTACCAATGCAATGCCCCCTTGGAACAAGCAGTCGTTTCAACTGCACAGTCTGGGATCACTACAGTTGTGAACAGTGATTCCCCCGCTACGAGTACCTAGCGCCAGACATCAAGTCTGCCCCACCTAAACAGCTCCATTAGCAGCTTTGTCCCTGGTTCCCGTCAAGCTGACGATTCTGACCTTGCGCGACCTATGGATTCCAAAAGAGCAGCATCGTGCAGTGGAAGCAGGAGTTCAAGGTCAGTCACCTCGCGCTCCGCTTTAGAACTTGGAAGACGGTTGAACAGCAATCTAATCAGAAGCTTCTAGTGCTGGCTGCAGCAGCAGAGAATGAGCGTACAAGGATTCGTAAAGAGGCAATTCAGCGTGAGGCAAGCCAGAGGCCTATAGCCAGCCTCGAAGATGAAGAACGTGTTCGTAAAATTGACTTCGAGTTTAGGAAGGCAGAAAGCCAGCTCGAATCAGATTTTCTCCTAGAGGAACTCCAGGAGACGCATGATACAGGTCTCCAGCAGAGGGAACTTGAGAGTGACCATGGCAGCAGAACTTTGGACTGGGTTAATGACAGTGTAGCCTCTGAACATGACCGTTCTGAGATCGTTGGCAATAACTCTACCAGGATTGAGCCCATTTTGCAAACATCTGATGAACCCGTAAGTGTGAGTTTCAGTGGATCTGTTCAATCACCTCATAGTTTAGTGGGGGTACGGTTTCTCGTTTCAGTGAGATGAGTTCCTCAAGCATTGCGCCTAGATTGAATACAGCGAGCTATACCATTGCTTGCCAGCCAGCATCCGTTCCGTTGGTGCAGCGTGCGTTAAATTCCACATTCTTGTATGGTGATGCAGGGGCAGCGAATACAAATGTTAGGTCGGTACCCATGGCACTTAATCAAATGTCAGTTCCATTCACTCCTGTTGTAGTTACCTCAGTCGTCTCTCCACAGCCTGTAACTGGTGGGTGGCTACCGAGTGCCCAACTGAGTGCCCACCTGGGAACGATTTCGTCACCTGTTGAATCTTCCCAGATGCCAGGAGGTCCGAATGCTAATCATGACAAGGTCCAGCTGACAGGTAACAATTTGCCAAGGTCACGTGAACACATGTCACGCAGCGGGATCAGTCTGGTTGTATTGAATCAGCGAATCCTAACCCGGGGGATTCAAGTGACACTGGTACCTTATCTAATAATGACTCTAGTTGCAATTGCAGAAGGAAAGACCACAAGTCCAGTAGGGTATCCCCTTCCCAAACCAACACAAGTCAAGCTCCAACTGCAAGTGTTTCTGCACCACCTACATAATGCATATTGGATTTGCGGCGCGTGCCTGCGATTTGTGCGCGCTGCATGCAGTCGAAGGGAATGAGATGCGACCCAACGTTGGTGACGCCCCCCCCCCCCCCCCCCCCTGCCCCCCTTCTTCCTCGTGCTGATCTCAGAAATGTTCACAGAAATCTGCATATCAATCTGCTGTACGTGAGTGCGACATAGCTGCGCAGAAATGTGCAATGAAAATGTACATTTAGGTGCCCATCCATTCGACATAGCACAAATTTGCGTACTGAGAAATCCGTCTGCGCAGAACTTGAAATCTAAAATAGAAATATGCGACTTTTAAGAAATCTGCGCAGAAAATGTTCGCCATCACATAAATCTGTCCAGAAATCCACAATACAATTTTAGATAATGTATATGCGATAACATGTTTGCCATTATTCAAATTCGCGCATAATGCGCGATATAAAAGAATCTGCGATGTGTGATGTACTTTCAGGGCCACCCTAGTGCCGAATTGGGAAATAATCCGACTTGCGAATGTGTTCGGTTTGCAAAAAGCATTCGAGTTTATAAAAAGCATCCGAACTAGAAAAGCATTCGAAATAAAAAAGCATTCGAAATTAAAAAAACCATCCAAACTAGAAAAGCATCCGAATTAAAAAAGCAACGAATTAAAACAGCATCCGAGTTTACAAAAAGCATCCGAATTACGAATTCATCTGAATTAGAAAAGCATCCGAGTTTGCAAAAAGCATCCGAATTAGGAAAGCATCCGAATTAGGAAGGCATCCGAGTTGTAAAAACACGTCCGATCTTGTTGACACCGATTCTGCTTCATATCCCTTCAGCGTCAATGGAGCGTCCAAAGTCGGACCAATTAGGGGCAGACTTCCCCCGACTATCGGATAAGTTTGCCCACCAGAGTTATCCCGTGGCAGGTAGCCTGGGTCAAGGCGTTCATCGTTACCCGTCCGTACGTACAGCGCAGCGGTAATCGGAGCTCAAACAACGACCTTACGCGGCCACTATTATATGCAAATTAACTAAAGATATATGAACGCCTCGGATCAATTATTAAAGATGGACTACAACGAAAACTCACACATTAAATTTATTATCGGACCTTGTTTATGTTGTGTTCAGGTAACACTTTATTGTTACGGTCATGTTTTTCTCTAAATAATTTTGTTGCAATTTGACCGACAAAATTAGACCTCGATTCTTCGATTTTGAAATTTCCCGCCCTGTACTGGTTCCCGGCAAAGATCCACTGAAAACCACAATGAAATCCACGATATAGTACCAGCGGACTTGTAAACCAGCGAAAAGTGATGACGTATTACCCATGAGCAACCGAGAGTAAACAAAAAACGCCATGTTATTCCGTGTGTATTATGTATGCGTTTTCATGCAGAGGGATGAAGTTTTTACGAATCTTTTTTTTATAGTGTATCACTATCAGCTACAATAATGCCAACTTCATGTGTTGTTGGTGGATGCACGAGAAATTGTTCGAAGAATCCAGAGATTCATTTTGTGCAATTTCCGCGGGATCCTGCGTTATCAAAGGAATGGGTGAAGTTCGTAAATATTACACGAAAGGATTTCACCTTCTGACATGTCTGACCTTCTCGGCAAGAAGTAGGCCTTTGATTTGTTCAGCACATTTTTCAGAGGACTGTGTTGAACCTTCAAGTGCTTTGAAAAATTCACTGGGATTGACAACAAGGTTTCGTTTGAAGCCTGGATCGATCCCCACATTGAAAGCGCCAAACATCGAGAGAATTCGTACTACTACCACCAGGCCTACTGCTTCTACGTCGGCCGAGTCATCGGCAACCGCCGGGTCTGCCGTGGCCGCAGAGTCATCGCCTTCTCTCTCGTCTGGTGAGCTCCCCTCATCGCTGGAGCTGCCATCACTGTCCTCAGAAGTACCTCCACGAAATGCCTCTTCCTCATCTCTACTGTGGTCTTCCCAATACTCGCTGCTATCGGACATTTTTCGCTGTTTTTCGGTCGAAAATAGTTGTACCAAAATATAGCCTAGCTTGTCCGCTGTTATTCCGCATTGCATTGTACGGTAAAAATGCACGCACACGATCGACCCGAGTAAATCGTCATGGGTAGTACGTCACACACAAAGTATGAATTATTCATGAGTTAAGGGCTTTTGCTGAAACTGAGTTTTTCTGGGTCGTAGAACGCCGATCAATTTTGGGTTTTTTTTGCATGAAGGAACAAGTTTTATTGAATACTAATAATATATTAGTAATCATTATACATTTCTCGAACAAAAAAAGGCAACAAAGCCTTTATCATTATTCCGTTGTAGTCCATCTTTGAGTTGAGGTTTTTGGGGCCGTGCTCATTAGGAAAAAAAGCGGATCTGTATAGTCGTTTTCTTACTGGTCGATCGTTGCGTAGAAACTGCATAATTTGAGCTAGCGGTGAAAGGTCATAGCTAAGCTCGCAAGTGTTTACGAACACCGCCATCGTTGACATAATATTTTATTGGAGAAAGTTGAGTGATTTTTACGAAGGCTTGTAGGAATTAGACATGAAGATTTGAACTGTCTTGCTTGATTGGTGAGGGTCGCAGTTATTTTCGCTCGTTTTGCTGAGTATTTGCTGGAATGTTGACAATGTTATGGTCAAAACTAGTTGTGTTTAGCTGCTTAGTTTGGAGTTCCAACCGCTGCGACTACAGAAGGCCGCGACTCTATTGAAACGTGTCGAACTCGGCCCTACATTATATCGCACGCATCTAATCCAGCTGAAAAACGTGTCTCGGTAAAACGCGGAACTCTGATAATTAAATGCCTTGCCAGCTGCATTTTGCCAAGAAAATAATTAAAGGAGTTATTGAGGATATAAGACACTTGTCCCTGTTTAAATTACGATATTGCGATAATTTTGAAGGTTGGTTCTGCAGCCGTAAACATGCCCCCCTCCCCACAGCATTGGACCATGCTTGGACCATACAATGTGGCAATAACGCACAGACCAGCATGCCTGGGTATAATGCCGATTATGCGGCGATAAGAAACTGACCAAACACGCTGAAAAACGCTGAGTACCTGGCCGTACCTGCGAGCTCCGAGCAAAATGAGGCTGCCTGAAAAATGCCGGATTTCCCATAACCTGTCGGCAATTTCACAAAAACGCAATGACCACGAAGAAAGGATTCTAAGGCATTTCGCTGCTCGGGTCTAAAATCTTCGAGGGATAATATTTTCGCTGCAGAATTTAAACAACACGACAGATCTTCAGGCGACAGACGACGCTTAATATCCGCCATTTTGTCTTAAATGTCATGCTGCAAATAAGTAACTGCATCAAATTTGATTAAACCGCGTTGTGATTGGACACTCCACATCTTAGCCCCGCCTATACTTATCTGTATCCGAGGTCATGCGCTAGAAATGTGGCGCAAAATATAGGAAACACATAATATTTCAAAAACGGTTGATTCAAGGCGAAAAAGTAGCTTCAGTTGATTTGCATAAATAGTGGCCGTATGAGGTTGCTGTTTGCGCTGTATCTTTGCAAGAGCAACCCACTCGACCCACCCGAGCCCCGTCGCAACTACGGTGCTCGACCAGTCACTCACAGTGCCCGGTTATAGGCCTACTATCAGACCCGCAGAGTCGGCAAACCGTCAATGAAACGGCTCTGGACAAGTGAATCTGGACAAGTTCAAACATGTACTAGAGATCATATTCAAGCAACAGTTTTGGTCAGAGTTCCCTGGAGTTCTGAAAAATGAAGAAACGTATCTTCGACGAAGCCATATTAGCCAAAGCAGGTGGTACAGCAAATTAAATAAATGCAGACATTTCTTTAGATGGTTACAGGAAAACGGTCTAGAGATAAGACTTCCTAATCAGGATAAAATAATACCAGCATATTTAGTTAACATGAAAGAACTGGACAAAACTGATAGTTTGATCACTTCCTCATCAGCGGCAATTAAATGGGTACACTCACTGGTTAATGCCAATCCTAACCCAGTCGATTCGCCTATTCTACAACAAATCGTAGTAAGTGATCGGCGCCAGTTTTACAAACCACCCAATCAGAAAGAACCCATAACGTTGGAATAAGTAATTTGCATAGCCGATAAATTAAGAGAGAACCTTAATGAACCTAAGGACAGCCTGTCTCCCTTGTCGCACCGATCTTTTGTTAAAGATACTGGCATCTCCCCTTTAAGTTATGATATGTTACATAGTATGGTTTTTCATTTAATGTAAATTGTTAATATCTTTGTCTTTTCTATTTTGATAGGTTTCAATTCAATGATGTTCCTGAAACCTAATCTTCGCCTCAGCCGTCCTTTCTTTACGGGCTTTGTCTTGTTTCGTTTCGGAAATAATCAAAGCAGCGTTTTGTTATAGCGTACTGTACTAATGAAGGCATTGGAATGTTTCGTCACGGTAAACTTAACGACCGAGTAATAATTGGGCATCCTTCGCAATTCAGCTTCACCAGTGCCAGTAAGGTTGAATACCCCATTACTATTGTATTTGTAATGGCACCAGACAAAGATGGTTATTATCTCCCTTCATTAATATGTTTTTAATGGCTTCTATACATAGATATCTTGTTTCCGGCCCTAGTGCCATGCCGTGCTTACGTTTTTTTTTAATTATTAAAACGAGTCTCGGTTACACGGGAAGGACATTAAATGGAAGGACGTGTAACGTGTTATGTGTTTTTTTTCTGTCAGACTATTAGGTTTTTTAGTTAAAGGAAAAAAGTGCTTTTTCAAGAGAATAACAATGAGAAACGTGTGTATTGGGAAGGGGTGTAATCATACATGCAGCATATTACGTTGGTTTTTTATTATTAGAACGATTCTTGGTCACATGGGAAGAATATTAAATTGAAAAACTTGTAACGTCAGTATTATGAATTATCATTTCAAATCTAAGGATTCAAGGAATCTGGAAATACCAGTATTCCAAAATATCACAAATTTTTACTTTACTCTGATTTTGTGGGAGCAGGTCACATTAAAGAAAAAGACAAATGTCTGTGGGAAGCGTAGAATGTCCTTTTTCCAATGGTATAAGGTTATGGTAATGTAAGACGGTTATAAAAGGCACTGAAATCAGCACTGTGACAAGTTGAGTGACAAAGCTAAGGCAGGTGTTTTTAAGAACAAATTATTGTTGTGTTTAAACACATTGGAAAAAAGTGAAGACAGGGTAGAAGATTCATTGTTTTCTGATCCCTTTCTTTTTGTGGTACACTTTTTTAACGAATTTAAAGGGTCTATGTAATGTGTTTTGTATTAGCCTAAATTAAAGATTATACTTAAATGAGTGATTTCTAGTATGCACAAGTTATTATTTTGATTAATAAATATAAAAAATAAAATCATAAATTGTTTTGGGGAAATGGCCACGCCCCTAGAATGGTAAACATTAGCATATATAATTTGCATAATCGTGACGTACGTTTGGGGACTCATTGGCCGGCCAGTAGTTGAGCTACAGTGGCCGTGCTGCTACGTACGTGCACAATTCCACCGTAGTCACTTCGACCATCGAGTAGCTCTGGATTTTCTCCAATGCCATGTGTTGCTGCAGGTTGCGGCAACACAATATAGCCGGTGTTACCATGCACACATTCCCAACTGACCCGAGGTATTGGCAGATTTGGACTTTTGCGGTACATATCTCACGATAATATGTTAAACAAATGTCTCAAATGGGCCGCGCGTATAATCCTTAAATGTACCTTCCTCACCCCTTCAGAGGATACGTTTGCTCGTGTTAATTGGGCTCCTTTTTCAAAAAGAGTCAAGTCAAAAAAAGGCTATTCTTGTCTTCAAAAGTCTCAACAAAATGACTATTTTGTACATGACAAATATTTGTACACCACTTACAGTTATTTGCGAAACGAGGCAATCAACCCACACGGCACTAGAAGTTTCTTTCGCCAAAACAAATACTACGCCACAAGTTTCGCTGTGAGTGGTGCAAATATTTGGAATAATCTGCCCGAACAATTGCGAACATTGGACTCATATAATGTGGAGCCAGATGGGAATTTCCCCTTCTCTCTTTTCCCCCCAAAAGGTTTTTTTTTGTTTTGCAGGTTTTCGCCTATCTCGTAAATCAGAATTGATATCAATGTTTTGGATTCCTGTAAATATCCTTGTACGGCTGTAAATATTATGTTTGTAACTTTCTGTAAATGTTGTATTTACATGTACTGTTATTTTATTTAACGATGTATGCAGGGCCCCAATGAAAACCGGTTTTAAACTGTTTGGGCACACCCCGGGTAAAGAAATGGAATAAATAAATTAATTAAGTTGTTGCTGATTAACAATAATAATGTCATTTTATACCATTTGTATCACCCCTTGTCATGGTACTTACATGCCAAAGCATATTTTAAACTAATAAACAGCAATTCTTCAGAAAGGTCTGCATGAACCCTTTAACCATTCCCGTTAATGAATAGCTGGCATCTCCGTCCCATGTCTCTCACTACCCGCCTTAAAATCGTCCCAACTTGTCACAGTGCTGATTTACAATTGTATACACCTTTTATAACTGTATTGTTTGTTCAGTCATCCATGGCAATAATATAATGAACCTTATACTGCCAGGGTGTCATTTTCCTCTATTTAAGCTTATATTTTGTATACGTGAACAATATTTACCCACCCCTTCTACTGCATTTTTCAATCATGGTTTGGGCGAATTTTACCCCTATCCCTGGTAGGGTTGTTAGTTCTTTTACAATTGCTTTGTTAATGTCAATGGTCATACTGAATTATCAAGTTAACTCTTACAATTTATGAAAAGTGAAAGCTGCTATATAGACTCATCACTCGTAATTTGCTGCAAACTCCTTCCGCTGTGAGTGATCAACAGCAGTTTGTCCTGATTTGCAGCAACTATTATACAACCATAAACTTTCGGAAAATGGCGCTCCCCTTTTTTCTATTGTGCCTTCTTCTTTGATTACATATACAGATACATTAGTTTTCAGTGTTAGTATTATACAAGCAAATAATAAATAAGACTGGTGATATGATGAAGTCAGCCAATGAAGTCAGCAAACGCCGGAATTTACACACGCTTATGGCTTTGCTGAAAATGTAGCTGATAGAAAAATTAAGGACATAAAATCTTCCGAAACAGGAAGCTTTATATCTTGAATTTCCAAGACGACACAGAAATAGGCCTTTGTCGCAACGTAATATTGGGATGCACGCAATGAATTATCCTCGTCGCCAATGTAGTGATGCTAACTTATTAACTTAGTAAGGGGGTGCACGGCAAGGGATAGGTTGAGTCGTGGGTGAGGTAGTGTGACCGCACGCACTACATGGACTCAACGAAGAAACACAATGTAGGCCTAGACTGATTATAGTTACCCACGATACTAGTTACTGACATCATGCTTCTCAACGTAAACAACAACAACAACAACAACAACAACAACAACAACAACAACAACAACAACAACAACAACAACAACAACAACAACAATCACAACAACAACAATCACAACAACAACAACAATCACAACAACAACAACAATCACAACAACAACAACAACAACAACAACAACAATCACAACAACAACAACAACAACAACAACAACAACAACAATCACAACAACAACAACAACACCAACACCAACAACAACACACACCATAAAACCAAAAACAACAACAACAACAACAACACACACCATAAAACCAAAAACAACAACAACAACAACACACACCATAAAACCAAAAACAACAACAACAACACACATTATAAAACCAAAAACAACAACAACAACAGCACCACACACCATAAAACCAAAAACATTTGAGCTATGGTATAATCATCTCTTGTCTCGTGATAAATGTTTTACCAAAATCGGCAATAAATTGAAAAGCCAGCGATTGAATTGTGCAACTTAAAACCTAATTTGCCGAATTCTTTCTTCGTCATGTTCATGTTTGGTTTTTCAGTCTAGTCGATGTTTGGTACAAGAAGTTATAATAATTAATGTAACTAATGCTAAAAAATAGCTTGTTCGTTTATTTATAAAATTCTTTTTCGTGTAATTTGAATGCTTTTATTTTATTACACTAAAACAAGCTGCCATCTTCTATTCTCTTCTCATTGTTTTCTGAAAATTTATGTTACAATAATAATCAGAATATTCATCTTCATGAAGCAAAACAATTGTATTATACATTTACGAAATGTAATTGATAGGTTGAAGTTATGTACTCCAGTTCGTAGTTTTGCATCTAATTTATTGCCGAATTTGTTCCAATTTGGCTAATAGCCAAGGCATGTCTATTATTGTAGCTAGGGGGTCGGGTTGGCTTAACGTTTCTTTATGCGCTGTCCGCCACAGCGACCCGGTACAAATCCCGTCTAGATCAATATAGTCCCTGCCTAAACCCATGGGTTTTCTCCTGAATTTTCTTCTGGTTTTCATTTCTTACCTTTTCCGGCCCATAGTAGTGGGCACCAGTCCATCCCCTCATAGCCAGCGGTAAATGCGTGGCCGAAGCCCCGTTCAGCTCGCACCGACTCCCGTACCAGTAGTTGAACGAGAAGCAGCGGTCGTCCGACAGGCACTTCATGCTGCAATGCCTTTCCTCGGCCCCCGTAAGGTTACGGTACCCTTCCCCGAGAAGGACCCGGTGCCTGGTACCGTAGAAAAACTGTTGCGCGCTTCGAGACCCGTCTTGCTGGAACGCGGTAGCCCGGCGCGCCATACAAAAAGCAATAGCCATCATGAGAAGAGGAAAAACAGACATCCTCGACGTTAACCCAAGTCTTGCTAGCACAAAGTGGAAATTTGTTGCGTAAACTGTTTCCTTTATAACAAAACGCTTGTCTATTTCTTATGTATGCGAATGGTTGGTTTTGTAGGTACGTAACCCTGATACCGACATAGTGTGTGATACTTATTAATAATAACGACATCGTCCTTGAGCTCTTGCTTGATGCGTGAAAACGATCAGTTCTGCCTTAAACGCTTGTCTGTGTTTCCATGATAACCGCGTCAATGCTTATTACCTTAAAGTATTTTGTGAAAATATAATGTACTCTAGCGAATAAATTTGCTTGTTTGCATTGGCAGGCATTTCTACAGTTTTAATATATTGTTTTTATCATTGTTCAAATTGCGCGCCCCAGTTGTGAAAAGTCATAAATATTTATATATGCTAATCTAGGTCGATGACAGATACATCTTTGGGAAGAATCACAACAGTGAACGTTTGCCAATAGTGGACTATATTGCCCTCAATTGTCAAACGTCCACTTTTTGAATGCGTACATATACCGGTATACTGCCATTGTACAAAGTGTATTATACATTCAGTCAAAAAAGCGCATGCGCATTCTGGGACCCCAATGAATTAGGAGCTAGACGCTCCTAATTCAAAATTGTAATTGATTAGAAAGAACAACTCAATTTCTAACCTAAACAAATCTTAAATACCATACTATGCAGTTAACAGGCTATATAGGAACATGTGAAATTGTCATTTTTGCGTGATTAAACTTATACAGAATATGTAGAGATGATCTTATTGGCTGATCATTTAACATCAACATGATCATTACAAACCTGCTTCTATAGGGATTATTGTCACTTTTGAAACTGGATCTACGACCATTGAAATGACAATAACCCCGCTCCCCAACATCGTATCTCAACAATCGAGGTGTCAAAATACGCAGAACAAAATTATGCACTGGGTTATTTGCTTCGAATAATCCATACCCTTTCGGGCCGTTTATTATTTGCTTATGTTTAAGTGTCTCGATACTTTTTGTGGTGAGTTTACATGTACGTGATGCCATGCACGTACGCAGCAGATTTGTTTCAGACATGGTGAGTAAAGAGGACAGTTCTGGGCCGCGCCGGGGAGCGCATATTCCACAGAATCGGACGAAATATTACCAGTATCATCAGGTCCTACTTCGGAAGAAGATATTTCAAGTTATGATGTCGATAAAGGCGAATTGGGTGCACGGCCACATAATATGTACGAACCGGAGCGAGACGAGGCAGAAGCAGATCATGACAGTTACGGTTTGAAGTGTTCGCTGCATAGCGTGGTACTTGGTGTCGGGCCTGTCCACTTCGCCCTAGTCAGTCGGACTTTGGCAGTTCAAATCCGTCTATATTTTGGGTCAGTTAGAAAAGTGTGCATGCTCACGCCATCTGGCTGGCATTTTTCTTTTGAATAAGAAGATTCAGAACAATTCCATTGGCAATAACTTGAGTCGACCATCGACTGAATGATTTTGCATCGATTGTACGCGTGGCACATTATGCTGCATGCATGCACAGCTTGTTCGGTGCTGGTCGAGGTGTTCCCGATCGTACGCCACCATTATGCAAATTGTACATGTTAATAAGCTACCATTCTAGGGGCGGGGCCGGTCCCCCAAAACACTTTATATATTTGTTTTTCATATATTCATTACCCAAAACTAAAACTTTGATATACTGCAAATCGCTCAATTAGTTATAATCTTTAATTTAAACTAACAAAACACATTACTTAGACCCTTTAAAGTGTGGAAATTCAGTGATACAGCTACTAAACATATTTGTACAAAGAAAGAACACACATACATTTGTGGCAGTACCAGAATGACAAGCACAGTTGTGTGTATCGGACTGCAAGGTTAACACGTCTCGACAGAACACTGTTAGTTAAAACATCATCGACTTTCGCCAGTCGTGGCCGGCAAAGCCGCTTGGCCCAGTTAGTGTCGTTACATGATGACCCATTGGAGAGTAGTAATTCCGCTTGGTAGCTCTCAAAGACGTCCCTTGACATTATTTTATAGGCCTGATCTAATGTAATTGTCGCTTGACTGTGGCCGAGATGCAAACCAATGTTGTACGGCTGCTAAACCGTAAATTGATAAGTTTGTTGGACATCATAACATATGATTAATGTTGTTACCAATGCGTACTCTATCAGAATCCTGGGTTCATTAGTTCATTAGTTTGAAATATGAGAGATGTTTTGCCACCTCGCAACATTGGTGTATGGAAAACAAGGTACTTCCAGCAAAATCAGAATATGTAGCAAGTTTTTGTATGAATTTATTTCAAGAAAAAACACCATTTTCGAGAATAGTTGCAGAATATTCATGCTATTTTCCCCAATCTTACGTTTAATTTTGGAAGGTTTAGAGCGTCTGTCCGCCAAGCCTAAATGCAAGAAAGAACCTGTTACTCCAGACCTTTAAGAAAACGTGTTGATAAGTTTGGATTGACAAACCATTTAATGCACATTCGACTCTGCGCAATGTGCTTAATTTTGTTTGTGTTTTGTGTAAGTAATGACGAACTTCTTAACATCCGAGAATATGACATGGACAATCATTCATGGCCCGTTGTCATGGTAACAGGCCATTTTAAGCCAGTTTTGGGGACGCCAAAACTGTTTTTTAGCCTATTTAAACAAAATCACCCAGCCAAAACACAACATTATTTCACAAAATCAACTATATCATTACAAAGTATTATTCTTGCCCTTATTTAACAAATTTTGTAAATGTTTTTAATGTCCCCATTATGCTATTTTTAGAACGTTAAAGCGTTAAAGCATGTTTTTAGAACTTGTAAAATTGTAATTTTTACCCTATTTGTTTTCCTTAAAAGGTTAACTTGCCAGGGGTCTCAGAATATTTACCTTTTAGATTTGATTAGAGCCAACATTGGTCTTTTCATATCTGGTGAGAAAGGTTTGAGGGACTGTATCCTCATTACAGTACTGTATCAAAAATGGTCACTTTCCCAAAACAATTGAAACATTTAATTTGAGGTTTTCCTTCAGTTTAAAGTAATATTCCCCCCAAAATACTTGTATGAATCTGGCGCCTTTTTCAAATAATAAAGGTGAGTTGTAGGTCTGCGTATACCCGTCCTCCGTAGCGCTAGCGGGTAACTTTTGGCGTAAATACACGGCAACCGCAACAACCACGGAAACATTTGCAGCGTATAATAAACGCCCTCTGCGAAATTAAACTGCTGTGCCTAACGGATTAACGCGCCTTCCGTGGATAGGAAACGATTTTTAGGGTCTTGCTCGGGACGTGTTTATTCGTCTTCCGTTTTGAATCTCGGGAAATATTTCTGGATATATACATCCTCCGGCGCGAACTGGTTAAAAAAAGGTCAGAAGTATCTCCTACCAAACGATTAGCCTCAAATGTGTAGCACTAAATCTCATGGAACATAATTATTTTGTTCAGTAACATTTTACAACACGCCAGTATACTCTTAATATAATTGTACCCACTCCAGCATGAATTTTGTTGAAAAACGTCATGTGAAACTCAACTTATTCAGTTTGTTGATGACGTCGCTAGTATTTAATATGCAGAGTGGCTTGCAGACTAATGTGTGTGTTCTTGACTTCTCTAAGACCAAATTTAGACCAAAATCTGTCGTTCTTGGACAAAAATAACTCCCAAATATTGTTTTTTTAGGGTAGCTAGACACTTAAGAAGACATTGAAATGTGTCCCTAAGTGCCACTGTCTCCTTATTACCTAAAAACTTACGCTAATTTGTCTCCCCAAGTGCCTATTTGGAAGAATTGATGTTTGAATAATTGTTATATTAAATATTTTTTATTTGTATTATTATTAATTAATTTATTTATTGTGGTTTGTTGTTGTTGTGGTTTTTGGTGTTGTTTTTTTTTTTGTTTTTTTTTTAATTTTTTTTTTTGGGGGGGGGCGGAGCGTGGGGCTCTTATTTTTGTTTGTAGTTAACCAGAACCAAACAAAATAGGGATGGGATGATTAAGGTCAACAATGTTTTACTTTGCTAATGCAGATATTATTTTCAGATTCTCAGATATTATGTGGCCTTGGTGCCCTACCTACTGGCCTTGGTGCCCTCCATAATGTTGCTTTATTCAAGGCCAAAGTGGTGTTTCCCTATTACCAAATGCAAGGCTTGCAGCTCCACCCCATTCACTGACCAACGAGGACACAACTACGTCTACGGTGATACTCGGCAAAGTTCACTTCTTGATATTAACGCGGAGGTGAAGCTTAAGGTGTACACGAAGCTTGGGGAAGGTTGAGCAGAAAATACCGTATATACATGTACAGGTGCAATTTTTTAAAAATACTCCAATCTTGGAGCTAGAAGTAGGGGGGGGGAGACAAGTGCCCGGATGATGGATAGATGTTCATCAACTGATGTCTGTACATCATCACCCAAGTGGTATTCAAAGCCGATGTTGTTTTATTCAGGTGGAAAACCTGCATCACATGGCATTTTTTCGATGTTAAACTTCATCTGCCATTTGGCTGACCAAGAATGCAGCTGAATCAAGATTTTTGTTAAGAGCTCTGCATTTATCCACATTGTTAATAGAACGGTGCATAAAACATTCGATGTGATGGAGATTGATACACCATTGGTGAATGTGAGAAATCACAATGGCCCTAACACCGTGCCTTGGGGAACTCCAGAAAGAACATCTGACCACTTCGAAGCTTCGCCATCCACCACAACTCGCAGGCTTCTTTGGGTGAGGAAGTTGTTGAACCACTTCAGAAGAGAGCCACGAACTTCGTAATGGTATAGTTTTAATAAGGAGGAGCATTATGTAGGCTACTCTATCAAAAGCCTTAGATAAGTCAAGAATGATGAAATCTGTTTGCTTTCTGTCATCCAGGGCCTCAGCAAGTTCATGAGTTGTAATAATAAGCTGTGATTCAAAGGAGCGGCCAGATGTCTCAAAAGAGCCGCGCGGATAATCCTCGAATGTACCTTCCTCACCCCTTCAGAGGATATGTTTGCTCGTCTTAATTGGGGTCTTTTTTCAAAAAGAGTCAAGTCAAAAAAGGCTATTCTTGTTTTCAAAAGTCTCAACAAAATGACTCCTTTGTACATGACAAATATTTTCACACCACTTACAGTTATTCGCGAAACAAGGCAATCAACACACACGGCACTGAAAGTTCCTTTCGCCAAAAAAGAATGCTACGCCACAAGTTTCGCTGTGAGTGGTGCAAATATTTGGAATAATCTGCCCGAACAATTGCGAACATTGGACTCGTTAAGCACATTTAAATCGGATCTCTGACATGTCATCCGTTACACATGTGAAATGGGCAGATCTACAGAGTTATAACTTGGTTGCCACTATTGTGGATCCGGATGGGATATTCCCGTTCTCTCCACCCCCCCCCCCCCCCCCCCCCAGCCACCCCCCCCCCCCCAAAAAAAAGAGAGGTTTTTTTAGGGGGCGGGTTTTTGCCTATCTCGTAAATCAGAATTAGTATTAATGTTTTGGATTCTTGTCAATGTCCTTGTACGTCTGTATTATGTTATTATATGTAATGTTATTTAATTTATTTTATGATGAATGCAGGGCGCCAATCAAAACCAGTTTTAAACTGTTTGGGCACACCCTGGGTAAAGAAATGCAATAAATAAATAAAATAAATAAACTGCACGCCCTGAATGTAATGCGCGCGCGTGTTCCTGAACGCATGTCACGTATGAACAATTTTTCAAGTCTGCGCCTTACCTGTACAATATGGATTTTGGAAGCCTCTTTTTCCCCCCAAAACCCGTTTCTAACGTTATAGATGGACGACATAGAGGTACGTAAATTTAATATAAATCCTTGCTAAATAACGCGACGTCAAAGTATCATGTTTGAAAGGATTGATTCTACAAAATAACAATTACAACATGTTAAAGATGGCGTCGCGCGTTAAACGCATCGACTGCAGCCCGAATTTAAATGTGCCAATGCCACATTTAAATTGGACAAGTCCGGGGGGAAACATGGCGCAGCAAGATCGTAGCCATGGCAACGAAGTTGGGCCATTCCGTCCCTGAATGCAAAGGTTGGTGTCGAATTTTGAATTGTGCAGACTTTTCGTTCATTAGCCTTTCTCTTCACTGTCCTTTCCAAAGCTTTAATTGTAGCTGGGTTATTGTTATGCAAGCAATATAATACACAGTTACGACAGAGGTGACGTTTAAATTGGCAACGATCTGTTCATGCGTGCCACACGTATTTTGCGCCGTAAACATTGGTAAACAAGACATGAAAGATGGCGCATATTATTACATCATTACAGTGAAAGTGCTTATTTATGAGCCTGAAACAGGCCCAAATCATAGGCTTACCCAACTGTGGTTAGCAAATAAAAGCTAAACTGGCTCACTACTGTGAAAAGGGTAGGCCTACTAATAGTACTAGTACTACAACAAATAGTTTAAACGTTAGGCAACATTTTTGCAACATTTTTGGGATTTTGTGTTCATCTGCCTATTTAAAACTACGGCAGGCCTAGGGTTAGGCCCCAAGAAATCCAACCTGGGCTAGGTCTACTCCCAGGGCATTTTGTAACGCCGAAATTATTATTTGTTCTGTCCTTGTTATTTCCGTATTGTCATGGCAACATTGCAACTTCTAAACATTCATATTATAGTTATATTTTTGTTTTATCTTATAAAATAGGAGTTGCGAAGTCATGGATGTGATTGTGCTTTGGGGCATGGACGGGTCAAAAAATGTGGTGTCTACCACAGATTTAAAGTTCCATGGTGTCCTGCGTCAAGGATCGTCAGTTACCATAATCTGGGATGATGGTGAGTGGACGTGGACAGTGCTTGATATGGAGGAGTCACCCCCTAATACTGATGATACTGATTCCGGTGATGACATCCCCTTATCAAACCTGTTGTCGTCTAAAACAAAATGTAAGCCTACAGTACTTTTAAACCATTTCCATTTGTTAAAAGCAGTCTCTACAAACCTCAAAAACCAAGTACGACGTAAAGCGCCACCGACCATACTGGAATTTCCAGAAAACTGCCTTTAAAAACAACGAAAATAAATAAGGCAGTTTCACATTTCACGGCCATCTTGAATTCTGCGCAGCATGTATGCATGGGGAACAAACATTAACAAACTTACCCGGATGATAGCATGTTAAATGCTAACATCCGGGTGTCTTTTACTTATGCCTGAAAAGGGTGCTGCAATGCGCAACTGGAATGTGAAACACACTTAATTATGCCTTCTATTAATCTTGGTATACTTGGTTTTTGAGGCCCTACTTTTTTATGAGAAATATTGTCACATTTGTACATTGGTGTTGAAATAGAAAAATACTGGGCGAGTAAATAAAACTAAAAACCGAATTCTTCTGTCTATTTTTATAAAAAAAATCTGCAGTGTAGCATTTTTAAAATCTAGAATATGAAAGCCCAATTAAAAGTTTTGAACTTTTCCAGTTATGGAATTTTGAGCACGACCACCATTTTTTTAAAACTTCTCCACGGATCACATTAAATTTAAGGTACGTCATATTTCAGTAAAATGAAAGCATCGTATCATGAAAACCAAGTACAGGACAGGGCTAGACTGTAAACTCTTGGCATTAGCATTGTTATTTTAACATTGGAAGCACCAGGCTTTAAAACAAATGTTAAGTGCCAAAGTTAAACAACTGTGTTTGTGTTTAAAATACCATAATGGCAAAAGTACATGACCGATTTCAATGATTATTTCACTATTAGAGAAATCTGTTAAAAATGAAAGCTTAGAAATTAGGGCTACCATGTGTCATTTTCTGCATGTCACCTTTGTTTTGTCAATTTTTGTTAACATAAAGTTTGTTGCTTTTGTTTTTGTTTGTTCTATTATGCAGGTGGACAAAGACTCATTGACAAAACGACGACTTTTATCACAGCTAATCAAGGACCAGCAACATGTGAGGATTTTCTGTGCAAAGAAGAAGTATGGGCGGCCTGTCATCGATGTTTAAGAGTATCTGTGCTTCGATCATTTTAATACAAAAAACATGTGCTTCACATAATTTATATAGTGAAATATGCATGTTTGAACAAAACAGCTCACTGCAGGTACATGGTGGTCTAGGCCCAAAGGATATTAAAATTCCATCGGTTTCTCATACTGCTGCTTCAGACCAGGTTCATCATAATTCTAAACATGGTGATACTCCACTTTCTTCCTTTTCGGTACAGGCATATGCTTTTAGTCAAAACATGGCGATATTGCATCTCTTTTGTCCCAACCTGCTGCTTCAGCGCAGGTTGGTGATGTCGGCTCCAGATGTGGCAATATTCCACCTTATTCTTCTCCTGCTGCTTCAGCGCAGGTTGGTGTAAGCTCCATATGTGGCAATATTCCACCTTATTCTTCTCTTGCTGCTTCAGCGCAGGCTGATGTAGGCTTCAGATGTGGCAATATTCCACCTTATTCTTCTCCTTCTGCTTCAGCGCAGGTTGGTGTAAGCTCCAGATGTGGCAATATTCCACTATTCTTTTCCATGCTGCTTCAGCGCAGGCTGATGTTGGCTCCAGATGTGGCAATATTCCACCTTATTCTTCTCCTTCTGCTTTAGCGCAGGTTGGCCTTGGCCTCAGATGTGGCAATATTCCACCTTATTCTTCTCCTGCTCCTTCAGCGCAGGCTGATGTTGGCTCCAGATGTGGCAATATTCCCCCTTATTCTTCGCCTGCTGCTTCAGCGCAGGTTGATGTTGGCTCCAGATGTGGCAAAGAATACATGGCAAACAGTGCTTCTCGCAAATTGAAATATTTCTTATCAAATCATTATGAATTTAGGTTTGTTCAGCAGTTATATTGCAACACAACATTTGGTTAAAATGTATAAATTAACATTATGTTCACGTCTTCCTTTTAAGCAACAAGTAAAGAAAAACGTCTATTTTTAAATGTGACTACATTTCTATAAATCAATACAAATCCAGTTTTGTTAGGGACGTTCAATAATTTTGTTTTGGACTTTTATTGCAACTTATTGTTAATTGAAATGCTTGGAATGTATAAATTATTGAAAACATTTTATCACGTCTACCTTTTTAGCAACAACAAAGAAAAACGTACGTTTGTCTGAACAAATCTGTATATAAATCAATACAAACCAATTTTGTTATGGACTTTACTCAGTTCTGCTTTGTACTTGATTGCATCTTATAATTTTGAAATGAAATGCTTGGCAACAAAAATATTATTCACTGTTGAGGTCTTGTGTTAAACAGTGTAAATTTATTAAATCCGTTTAGAACAGAAAGTTTTGTGTGCAATGACAACAAACGAAATGTTATAAGATGCGGGATGAGTCCATGAAATACCGGTAGTAATGACACCAAAACGATGACAGACAAAACGATAAGGTGTTTGCAAAATCGCAGTACATTCTATATTTTAGCTAGTGTTTATACCAACTTAAAACTTTTTAGTTTTTAATGGCACCTGGATTAGTTTTAAAAAGTTAAACAATGCCCCACCTTAAAAAAAAGATTGAGGAGTTGCTCATTAAAAGACAGACTTTCTAGCATAGTGGATCAATAAAAATGAACTTTACCGTTTTCACAAAGGGGCGAACTGACTTGGAGCGTTTCTACGAAGGGTTAAATTTATCCTCATGGGCCGTTTTGCGTTTTCACGAAGAGGCGAATTGGGAGAATTTATCCGTATGTGCCGTTAAGCGTTTTCACGAAGAGGCGAAATTGGGGCGCAGTGGGGCGAATTCAGCGCGTACTGGCTAAGAGCGTTTTCGATTTCACGAAGAGGCAAACTTCACAGCCACAGGGCGAATTTGCTAATTTGTCGTTTTTTCGTTTTCACGAACAGGCAATTCTCTTAATTTATTAATTATGTAAAACTAGTAACCTATTTTTTAAAAGTTTACTACATTTAAGAAGATTATAATCTCTTCTTTCCCCTGATACCTTAATCTTACATATTGAAGGTATATTTAAGGTTCAAATTGTTAAATGAACAAATGACCAACGTTACACGCAATTTTCTCGAATGTTTGTTTAGACCGTGCAAGACAAAATTTGCCTCTTCGTGAAAACGGTGACGATTTGGTATATAACTTAGTATGTTGACGCCTTCTCAAAAACCTTTGCCAAAAGTGGGATGTTCGCAACAGGACGATAACTCTTAAAGTTGTTATGATCAGCGTTATGATGGACTGTTTGAGATTAACCATTTCAATACCGCCCACTCATTTAAGAGAGTATCCTTGTTAAAGGGTTAGGATGTGCTGGGGTGGTATGGAGAATCGAGCAGCTCCATTCCCACTGAAGTACCCCATTGTATAGCACGGCGTCTCAACATTAGCCTCTCCTAATCAGATCCTACTTCCTGGCTTCTCGTGCCAACTCCCGTTTCTAAAGGCAGTTTTCTACAGGGTGTTAGCGAATTTCTGGCGCTATAACCAGTTGCTCTGGGTAGGTGGAGCTCGTCAACCTTGGTTGGTAGTCCGCCTAGGAGAAGGAAAACTCTGATTCCAAACCCGGGTAGGTGGAGCTCGTTAGCCTAGGTCGGCGATCCGCCTAGGAGAAGGACAACTCTGATTTCACTCTAATCTAAAATCTTAAGTCTTCGGGCAGCAGCAATGATGGATGACGTTTATTTTTTTTAGTGGCATATTTTTAGTATGTTTTCTTTTATCAGCTGCTGCTGTGGTGCTACTCGTCCGACAACGTGGCAGTCCTTAAAATACTGAGGTTCTGGCATGTTCACTGCGACAGCTAGGCAGATTGCGGCTGTGATGGATCTCCATACCGTCGATTCAACGCTCCGTCTGGTTGTTCATGGGAGTGGTTGCGCAGCCGCTCTCTTTTCACGCGCATGCCAATCGCTTACTCTACTCTTAGTTGGAGTTGCGTCAAAGTCCGACGGCGACATGCTAGTCTAGTGGGATTTCTGAAAAAAGGCCTTGTATAAGGATCAAGGGGCATTTTTTGGTAAAAGTTGGGAACCAGACTTTTGAGAATAATTCAGGTATGCTGAATCCGATAAACCCGGTTCCCAAGCGAAATTTTGAGTTTTTAACCGTCTAATTTGCATAATTTGCATAACCGCCAAATTGCCAACATTAGACACTTTTTGAACCATTTTTTGCAACAACTCTGTAACCAGGCAGGTAAAAATAGCAAATGAAGTGTTTATACCTATGCTTTGAAGGTCAGAGATTGTGATAAATGCATTGTTAAAGTAATCAGTGATAACCCTACTCCTAAATATGCAAATTAGCCGCCGCCATTACAGAAAAATCGTTTTTCTCAAATATCTCTGTAACTGGACAAGTAAACACGACAAATGAAGTGTCTATACCTATGTTATGAGGGTCAGAGAATGTGATTAATGCATTTTAAAATTAATTAGTGGTAACCCTACTCTTAAATATGCAAATTTGCCGCCGCCATTACAGAAAAAAGATGTTTGTCCAATATCTCTGCAACTAGACAAGTAAATTTGACAAGTGGGTGATGAGGTCAACTCTTGGTATAGGATCGAAATATGGTTGAGTTAAGGTATACAAATCACCTTTTCAAAGGTGAAATTCCTTAGAACATTCAATTTCTGATTGTTCCCAATTCTTATATTTCAAACGCTAAGGAATCTAAAATATGCTTTATTTTGCGGTATACATAACCCTAAAAAGTAATTAAATATCAATTAATATGTACAAATTACAACATTTTCCAACAACAGTTGTTTTTTTCCAGCAACGACTTTAGGCCTATGGGTACAGATACTTAAAAAATAGGTACGGGACAAATTTAGAAACTGTGTCAGAGAATCATCCAATCACAACATGTTTTACATCTGTCCAATCAACAAATACTAACAAAAGAATCCCTGTACTTTTAATGCCAAAGAGTTTTCAACGAAAATCCAGAGAAAATGGCTTCACCTAAGACGTGACTGACCTAAATTAGCTGCATAGGACATCAAACACCATAGTAGCAGAGTAGTTCTTACCCAGTTCGACCATTTAGTCTGGTTCCCACTTTGTTTATTTCTGTACATATTGACTACTAACTATACTATATAGCCTAGTACTGGTCATTGCCCAATGTTACTAGAGGGAACTTTTTCGTACCTTTCGACTAGAAAACTATAGTTTGAATAGATGGGGAATCTTTCTAGATGAAAAATAATACCAAGATCACCCGGTTCAGTCCAGTATAGTTTTCATTCTAGGGACCTTTTTTTCTGGAACCACGTCGGCAGTCAATTGGATATGCCGCCAACGGAAGCGCCATGGCAATGAATAGGCTTATTGACCGTATTGTTGGAAGGGATTAATGCTGCGAAAAAATCAATCAAAATGTTCAATTTAATAACAATAAAGTGGCGAAATAATTACAACGTTTTGTTTTAAAATTTGTTTACATTTATTGTGGTCAATTGGACAGGCCGTGAGCAGAAGCGCAAAGGCTTATTTACCGTACCGTATTATGCTGCCTTAAACAATGAAATTGAATTTTATTTTCAAGATTAACATTGGCACACCCATTCATCACCGCTGTTTCTGCCATTGTGTATAGCGACATACAGTTGTGCGCATGTGCCATTTTCCAATCTAGATTAAATAAAATGCATTACATTATGAGCGGTGACCCGCGACAGAGGGACGATCAAAAAACGGAAATTACCGATGAATACTGACATTAGGGGCTTTTTTTATTTTGATGAGTTCATTCATAAGAATATCCGTAATTTAATAAACCCCAAAAAATAAAAAAAAACAAGCGCAAAATTTAAACTTAAATACAGACGCTCCGTTTCGTTAGTCATTAAGGAAAGGATGGTTTTCAGGACAAATTTAACAGTGAAGATGACTTTTTCCAAACTAAAAAAATGGTTTGTATAAAAAAGCAGATTGTGATCTCTTTGAATCAGGTGTTTTCGAAAGAGCAAACCCAGCAAGTGATAAACAAAACTAGGTTTGAATAATTAGTTTTTTCCATCTTGAACGGAGTTTTCCGCAACGCGACATTGCGGTTTAGCATGATACCCGTCCAAATGGGAATACGCATATCGTTTGGGAATACGCGGTTCTAGATTTCGAATCCAAGTTGGCAAATCTCGGGCCGAATACGCGGCAAATTAAAAATTGTAAACAGTATTCAGCCTGATATTTGCCCACTCTGGTTCGTAATCTAGAACCGCGTATTCCCAAACGTGTCCTTAAACAATATGCGAGACTTATTTACACGGGTATCATACTAGGCCGCAATGTCGCGTTGCAGAAAAATCCGTTAAAGATGGAAAAAACTAAATATTCAAACCTAGTTTTGTTTATCACTTGCTGGGTTTGCTCTTTCGAAAACACATGATTCAAAGAGATCACAATCTGCTTTTGTATACAAACCATTTTTTGAGTTTGGAAAAAGTCATCTTCACTGTCAAATTTGTCCTGAAAACCACAATTTCCCTTAATGCCTAACGAAACGGAGCGTCTGTATTTTAGTTTACATTTTGCGCTTGTCATACCAATTTTGTTTGGTTTTGGGGGTTTATTAAATCACGAATATTCTTATGAATAAACTGATGAAAATTGAAAAGCCCCTAATGTTAGTATTCATTGGTAATTTCCGGTTTTTATATCGTCCCTCTGTTGCGGGTCACCGCTCATGAATAATGCATTTTATTTAATCTAGATTTGAAAATGACACATGCGCACAACTGTATGTCGCTTAAGAAACGGCGGTGTCCTGTAATCGGCAGTTTCTCCGCTGTTAGAAGGGGTTAATAAATAAATACATAAATACATCTTGGCTAAATAATCGCAACTGTTTAGGTATCAACATTGTTTAGGTTTCATCATATTTTATGGCCATGTTTTCAATCTACTGGCTCCCAATGCGTCGCTCGACATGATCTTCTCCTTCGTGAATACAAACTTCTGGTCTCTGGTACATGTTCATCATTGCTCGAACAATCAGTCCTCTGGGAATATTCTTAAGGGCTTTCTCTACTCGTTGTTGGAGGATGTTAAGATCTCTTGAAAACGGTACGACATACACGATGGATTTGACGTAACCCCAGAAGAAGTAGTCCATAGGTGTCTGCTCTGGTGACCTTGGTGAGAATTTAGTAGGTGGCATATGCCAACCACTCTACCTTAGAAAACATACTGACCAGCCTTGTACAGTTAGCTGGACATCATCCTAAAACCACCAGTGGGTGGCTATATCTACTCCTAATCGCTCACATTCTGGAATTACAAAGTCATTAATACGTTATAGTATTGCTGCCCATTTAAGTTTCCTTGGAGAAATCTTGGTCCGAGAAGGTCACCTTCCATGGTGAGACCACACTAAACGTGCAAGGCATCTTTGACATCCAAAGGTACATCTGCATTGAAGTCAAGTGGCGGTTGTCCTATCTGGGCGTAGTCTCGGGTGCTCTTTGTGTTGACCTTCCCACGTTCAGAGGGAACTTGCATTCATCTCCTACAAGAATGAACGTCCTGTTGTCCTATAGAAACTACATGACAGTCAATAACCGAGGTTGCGCTGTGGATCTGTCGGAATGAGGCCATGTTTGAGCTGTATTTTGTAAGGATGGACGTGGAGCTAACGAAACAAACGAGTGAAAGATGTAGAAGTAACACCAACATTGTTGGTCGAAATTAAGCAATATATTCCTGTGAACGAACTGTGCGTGATCTAGCCCCCGGAGTTCCTGTTATTCCTGTTTAAACTAGTTCCACGATGCCCGTACTTTGCATGGTTTTTCAGCACCGTACCTCCGCTTGCCTTGCATCTGGGAAGTGTTTTTTTAAACAGGATGATCATTCGTGTTTAAGTATTTCAATCGGAAACTGTTGTCTATGCATCTTCTCTGTAATTTGTGGTGACTTGTGGTGACGGTAATAACTACCACAACCATTATACTTACATTATGCTTTTGCTGTTACGTAACTTTAATCCCTTCATAATCTGTTGTTTATTTCGAGAATTAGCCCTTTTTGCAATTGCTAGAATGAAAACTACTGGACCGAAACAGGTGATCTTGGTATCATTTTTTATGTAGAAAGATTTCCCGTCTATAAACTAGTTTTGTTAGTCGGAAGGTACTAACAATAGGACACTCCGGGTTTTTTGGGGGACAACCCTGTACTGTACGGGCCATTTGTCAATATGTAACCAATGTTTTGCCGATATTGCCATTGTTTCCAATACAGCACAAGTGTTGTGCCAATAAGCAAAACCTACGTTGTACCAATTTTGGTTAAGATTGGCTTTCAAGATTAGCCTATTATTGCCATGTTTGGCCCAATATGTTTGAGCTGGCTAATTAACACATTAAACTTCGATGGTGCAATGTTGGTTCAACGTTTCTCAGTAGACTGGGACAATAGTGGTCTAACGTTGAGCTAACTAATGTTTAGCCAATGTCAGGCCAACCTAATTTGCATATTTAAGAGTAGGGTTACCACTGATTACATTTAAAATGCATTTATCACATTCTCTTACCCTCAAAACATAGGTGTAGACACTAAATTTGACGTGTTTACCGGTACTCGTCTAGTTGGAGAGATATTTGAGAAAAATTATATTTCTGTAATGGCGGCGGCTAATTTGCATATTTAAGAGTATTGTCACTAATTACTTAAACAATGCATTTATCACATTCCCTGACCCTCACAACATAGGTATAGACACTTTATTTGCCATTTTTACCTGCCTGGTTACGAAGTTAGTCTAGCAAATAGTAACAAAAATGTCAGATATTGACAAATTAGTGGCCATATTGATTATGCAAATTAGACGGTCAAAAACTCAAAATTTCGCTTGGGAACCGGGTTTATCGGATTCAGCATACCTGAATTATGCTAAAAAGTCTGGTTCCCAACTTTTACCCCAAAATGCCCCTAGCATTCACATTTTTCAGAAATCCCACTAGACTATGCTCTCTGCAGTGGGTACAGGGTTGATCGCCTGGAAGTTGATGGTCTGGTCACTGTCGCTGAACGCTGTCTTGAGATGACAACGGTCCCCGGCTGCTCTCCATGATGTCAGGGCTCGCCTTTTTAGGACGACCGGAGCCCTCCCCTGCTGGGGAAGCCCCTAGAAAAGGTGGGGTAAACATTGGTCATCTCACCTGCCGGTGTCTGGCTAGCCGCGGCCAGAGCCGATCCTCTTTTGCGGTAAGAAATCAACAGCATCTAAAAATGGACTGAAACTCGGATCTTGGAACATACGAACGATGAACGACACAGAAAACTCTGTACGTCCAGAGAGAGCCTCTGCCCTTATCGCTATGGAGCTGCAGAGGCTGCAGATAGATGTTTGTGCACTCAGCGAGGTACGAAAACCTGGCACAGGCAACATTATCGAGAAATCACACACATTCTACTGGAGTGGTGGCAAACACTGCGCAGCAGGTGTTGGTTTTGCCATCTCAAACGACCTAAAGCTGCAGTGCCAACCGACAGCTATAAATGATAGACTCATGACTATGACAGCTCTTGTTCAACCTGGCAAAAGTGTGACTTCCATCAGTGTTTATGCACCAACAATGCAGAGACCGGACGATGAAAAGGAAGCCTTTTATGAAGAACTAAGTCGCATCATCTCCAAGACAAAAGGAAAAATTATAGTGATGGGAGACTTCAACGCACGTGTCGGAAAAGAGCATGAAGTTTGGCCTGGTGTTCTTGACAGGCATGGTGTAGGAAAGATGAACTCTAACGGTCTGCTGCTGCTGGAAATGTGTACACGACTGAAACTGACAGTAACTGGATCACTGTTCAGATTGAAGAACAAGTTCAAGACAACATGGCAGCACATGAGATCCAAGCAATGGCATCAGATATATCACATCCTTGTGAATGCCGATGCACTCAAGGACATCCACGTCACTCGCGTTCTTCGGAGCGCAAACTGCTTCACAGATCACAGGTTGCTCATCGCAATGTGCAGGTTTGTCTTCATGCGACCTCCACTTTCAACTCACCCACCTAGAAAATACGACACAGCGATGAACCTCCAAAGGTGTACTGAGCTACAGGCATTTTTGAATGTCAATCTAACAGACGAAGTTAAAACATGGGAACAGACCAAACAGATCCTTCAAGACGCATCCAAAACAGTTCTCGGCAGAAGGAGGGTAGTTAAGAACGACTGGTTTGATTCTCAGGATCATCACATTCGCAAGCTGATTGCAGACAGACAACTCAACAGATCTGAACTGCGAAGTCGAATCCGTGACCTGAAAAATAAATGGTTCCAAGACAGAGCAGACGAAGTTGAGAAGTTTGCACAGAAGAAAAACTATCGTGAATTCTACAAATCGCTCAACATGATATATGGTCCTAGATCTCGCAGTTCTCATTCCATCATGACCAGCGATGGCCAGTTTCTGACCTCTCCTGCAGACATCAAAGCCAGATGGATGGAACATTTTTCTACACTTCTAAACCAACCTGCAATAGCCAACATTCAGGTCCTGGATGATTTTGAACAGCAACCAGTCAATCACGACCTAGGAATGGAGCCAACATTGGCTAAGGTAAAGGAGTCAATCAAGAGGACGAAGTGTAACAGAAGCCCTGGACCGGATGGCATACCACCTGAAACACTAACAAATGGAGGAGATGTCATGATTAGGCACCTACACAAAATCTTCAATGACATGTGGCTGCATGAGAACATCCCTGCTGATCTCAAGAATGCAAACATATCGATCCTCTACAAGAAAGGAGCTAAGTCTTTGTGTGGCAACTACAGAGGTATCTCTCTCCTGAGCGTGGTTGGTAAATGTTTTGCCGACATTTTGCTTCAACGCCTTCAAAAGGTCCTGGAACCCATATACCCACAATCTCAGTCAGGATACAGAGCTGACAGAAGCACCATCGATGGAATTTTCACTCTACGTCAACTGATGGAGGAAAGCAGAGAGCAGAGGCGATATATGTATATCGCCTTTGTAGATTTTGCCAAAGCATTTGACTGAAATTTGACCGGCCCGATTGTCGTCCTGAATCGCCTCCAATCGTCCCATATCGTCCCCTTTTTTACCCGATTGAGTCCCGACCAATGGACCATTGCGGAGGGGCGAATCACGGACGTTCCTCGCGCGATCGATACGTTTCCGGGGCGCAAGTATGCGAAAGTACGACCACGGGCAGACGGTTTTTGATCGTCTACAGTTTTTCAACATGTTTAAAAAAAAGTAGCCGATAACTTTTTCGGTACCCGACCCTCGGAGGACTGAGGCGATTGCGCCAGATCTTCCCCTGAAGGTATAGGGTAGTGCTAGACAGTACTCGACAGTGCTCGCAGGTTCCCGACTATTTTCGCAAAAATGCGGCCGATCGACCAAAAAAAGGATCGGGTACCATCGGGACCAAAACAATCCTTGGTGAATGGCCGCTTCACTCTGCTATTGACAATACATGTACATGTACATATATTGGGAAGATGGTAAAACAAAAATCGTTTCCACAATTTCAAGCTTCTGTGGGTATGATTGTAATACTGAAAACATTGGTCTGCTAAATCTGGGCCGCCCAAATAAGATAAAATACATTCGGGCTTCATAACTTCACAAAATCCACAAGTGCTTTTATTACACCGAATTTGCTTATTTTGACACATCACTGGTGCCTACATTAAATAGAAGTGTTACAGATTTGTTGTCTTGCCAAACCATACACAATTGCCCATTTTTCACCAACAAGATTGGGTTATTACCTTTCTTCATTTTAAGATTTTGGGGATTTGCGACTTCGTGTATTCCCTTGGTAGTATTTCGGACAGTTCCGCAACATCCAAAGCCTTGTTTGGACAGTTTTGCTATCAGCGACGGACTCGTATATTAATTATCACAGTATATGCATTATGATATCCCTTATTCTGAAGTGGTTTGACTAGTTCTGCTACCACTTTTCCTGCAACTGTCAGGTTTGGTGGATGGCAGTTTGATGACTCGGAATCTACATGTACATTATCCTTTAATAGAGTGTTCGTGTTTTCAGCGCCTGTGTACAGTTGCCAATTGCACGTGTATCCAGATTGGCTACAATTATTAATAAAAAATGCTTTCTCAGTAATCACGTTTTACTGTTTTTGGGGGCATGTACTAAATACAACTTAAGCGTCCCTTGAATTTCAACATACTCTCGTCTGGAGACATATTCCACGCAGGTTAATACAGCTTGAGAAACTTTGGAATAATGACTTCTATCAAGGGCCGAACTTTGGAAAGTTTGTCCGGACCCGTTTAGCCGAGGAATTACAAGAAATTTGGTTATTGGAGATGTGGAGAAACCGACGAATTATGTAAATAATTAGTATTATTAACTGTAGATAATTTGTTAACTATCCAAGATATCCAAGAATGCTTGAACATTAAAATCGTCTTTTTTATAAACATAGAACTTTTAGGATCAGTGACATCGGATTACATTTCCTAATGGGTTACTACATGCACTATGTATCTCTGTCAACTGTATTAATCGGGAACATTAATTTGGCGTATAATTGTCTTATGTATGTATAGTTTAACTGTTCTTTCTTTTCACAAAACTTGCGTCAAAGCGGATTCCTACTCGACAAGCCTAGCTTTTTGGGAACCCCTTCCACATGTATCTATACAATTGAAATGACTGTACATAATTATTTTATAAATTTAATAACTAATTAGCTATAGATGTCATACATTCTCTTTACAAACAAATTATAAAATGTGGTAACAATTACAAATTATAAATGAATGAATAAATGAATGAAGAACTATCATTGCGTGACAGCCGTTACCGCTGCGTTTACGAATGGGCACTTACGAGGTACCGAAAACAAAGGGCAACAGTGGGAAAATGGTACCCCACAGGTTCTGGTTTTATAAATGGAAGTACCCCACAGGCTAACGCTAAGTATTTCGAGATTTCCAAGGGGACAAATAAGAACAAAAGAAGGGAAGTAAAGTAAAACAATAAAGGTACTTTACAACCAATAACGTGCCAAGTGTGGGTGGGTTTGCGTTGCGATGTGTGCGCGCCGCAGTCCACGAAGAAAATGAGATGCGACCTAACGTTGGTGACGCATACCCTGGCCGTGATACCCATACGTATACACATGAGAGTCTGCCGGGTACCACCAGCTGCATGTACCCCTGGGGACCCCAAAGGGGTCAAAAACTGGGTAAAGATGAGCGAGGTACCACTAAACAACGATGCCAAATGAACAAGTTGAGTTCATAAAGTACAAAATGGGTTACGACAGACGAAAATACCGCTGCACTAAGAAAATATCCACAATGTTTTCAAATAATAATTTATTATGTTTTATGTATTTTATAATATCACTTTCAAATTAACAAGCCACGCCCTCTTTAGTACGCATTTGTCAGCGATTGAACCAAATAAAATAAAAGAACAGGTATGTCCTGAAAGCTAAATCCACTCTCCAAAAGTGTAATTGGTCCAATGTTTCAAGGTTTAGACTATTCTCCTTAGTATTGTTATTCCTTAGTGACACCATAACATTTAACTTTAAATATTGTAACCAGTGTGATTTGCATCCAAAATTGCAATATTCAATGATTTTTATCGGACTCAATTACTTGTCGGAAATTACTTGTCACTGCCCAGTAGGCACAAGTTGGTCATAATAACGTTATATCGACGTCAAATCCCGACGTCGGATGACGGTCGGCTCATGGTTCTATATGAAAGTTTGTAGGACGTTATTTTCAGACCATAATCCGACGTCTTTTTCCCGACCACAATCCGACGTCGTCGGACGGTCAGTAAATGGTGTAAATGAACGTGATTTAGACGTCGGTAAAATACCCCAAACGTGACGTCAAATACAGACACAAGGACAACGTCGACAGACGGTCAGTAAATGAACGTCTTTTAGACATCGGTAGAATACCCCCAACATGACGTCAAATTTAGACAAAAGAACAACGTCGGCGGACGGTCAGTAAATGAACGTCTTTTAGACATCGGTAGAATACCCCAAACATGACGTCAAATATAGACAAAAGAACAACGTCGGCGGACGGTCATTAAATGAACGTCTTTTAGACATCGGTAGAATACCCCAAACATGACGTCAAATATAGACAAAAGAACGTCAGCAGACAGTCCACTTTACTGTTGAAAGCTGGTCATTATTACGTCAGAACACCTTCAATCAGACGTCGTTATTGACCAATATTTCAGTGGTTTACCCATGTCGGTCGGCCACAACTACAAAAGACAAGATGTTAAGATTGGATGCCAAGAAATCTTTATTTTTCGCGTGAGAAAATTGTTCCCCCCTATTTTGAGAATGGACGGTACCACAGCGTTTCGCAATCACAGCCTCGAAGGCCCCCCCCCCCCCCCCCCCCCCCCCCCATGGGCAGGCTGCCAATTTTCCGCAAATAACGCGGGAAAGAAAATTACTGGATTCACTGTTCGTCTGCTGCTTACATTGATTGGCGACGGAAAATAAGCGATTCGAGTCACTACCACATTCCTCAATTGTATTGATGTAGTAGGTACATTTCGCTATCCGGACGAGGGAGTTTACATGCTGTCTTTGGTTGCGATATAGTTGGAGATTGATTTCCAGTTTGTTCGAGCGCCACTTTCGCTCAAGTTGTCTGCGCTTCCGTTTCTCGACGACAATCTCATGGTTGTACCATGAGGCGCCTAGACGCCTCTTTGTACTGTAGATTCTAGCTGGTGCACAGGTGTCAAGAAGGTTTTCCAGAGCAGTGTTGTAGTGCTTGACGGCGCCATCAATGCTGTCTGTAGAGGCTGGCATGATGTTGCTCTGCTGCAAGCTCCTGGCAAATGAGGCCCTGTCAATTGCTTTGATGTTCCGACGAACCATTGTTCGGTCAGCTAAGCATGGCTTGTGAAGATGAAGATGGCATACAATAGCAGCATGATCAGATATACCAGGCATGACCCGAAGATCTGAGTATATCTGTTTCTCCTGTTTGTGAGTAATGAAGACATCGAGGATGTGACCCTTGTCGTGTGTGGGTGACGAAACTTCCTGGGATAGGCCGTAACTGACAAGCAAGTCATTAAACTTTCGCGTGTTTGGTGCTGAAAGATTATCGAAGTGGATGTTAAGATCGCCAGTTATAACTAGGGGTGTGGATCTAAACATTCTTTCATCGAGCATCTGGGAAAACTCATCAATAAATTGTGAAAAAGTAGACTGGTTCCCAGGTGGTCTGTAGACGATGATAATGTCCACACTGATAGTGTTGGATGCTAGAGTACCTGACATCATCTCAAAACTACTCAGATGGTCATCTGACGGCTTGATAGTCAGCTTTAGTTCTTCACGGAACAGAAGGCCGATTCCACCTCCCCGTCTGCCAGCTCTGGGGTGATGCTTGAAGATGAAGCCACTTGGTACCAAATCAGCAACTACAGCATCATTGCATGATGTCAACCATGTTTCACAGATGCACACTATGTCAAAACCGTTGTCCAATACAAAGTCTTGAAAAATTGTAGATTTGTTGCAAATTGATCGCACATTCAGCATACAAAAGCACAGTTTGTCTGACTGTTGTTCCCGATTATTAGAAATGTCTATTTGAGACACTGCATATAAGTGGTGAAGTTCATGTTGTGAGCACTGTTGTTGTATTTTTCGTCCAGCACCTTTACTTCCGCGATGGGTTTTCCTTTTGCGAAGAATGCCGAGAGCTTTAATTCTGTTGAAGACTTTGTTAACCAATTTGTTGCAGTTACTTTAAGTGACTGGCTTGAGATTGTGTAGAGTAGCTACATCGTATGTAATGCGCTGGTTTAAGTCGGTGCAGGGCTCGGATGGTCCTGGGTTTGGGCTAACATCACCAGACTTTAACAGCAAGAGTTGAACAGTTGCATCTGAATTGGCATAGTAGCCAATACGATTCCCATAGCATTTCCTTGCACAGTGGGGCTTTATTCCACTACAAGGGCTGTAGAGTTCTTGGTGCTGTGTAACACAAGCCCCTTTGGACAGGGGGATAATGAAGACAAAGAGAGCAATCCAGATAAGCTTCATTGTCAGTTTCCAAATCCAATTGTACTACACAATGTACTGCATTCAGGGTTGACTGAGCAGGCTGCTGAGCTACATACATGGGAACATGGAGTCCATAGACTATGCTGTGTATCATGAAGCAAAACTTCTTCCGAAATATTAGAGTTTATCAGCAAAGGGCGAGCACATAAAACTTGTCCTGTAGCATCCAGAAACAAAACTTGAACAGCTAGTAGACACAAAACGGCACAAGCTAATACAAGCAAGGCTCAGTGACAGAAACAAGAGGAGCAGTGTCAGGGGGCAACCAGTTTGGTGCACACCTCAACATATATATGGTCAGCTTGTGGTAATAAAATGATGGATAAAAACTGACAATAAAATGACGTCTGTGCAACGTCTGATCAATGACGTTAATAATTGGTTATAATACCAACCTTAATCCGACGTTTGGTTATGGTCAGCTTGTGGTAATAAAATGATGGATAAAAACTGACATTGAAATGACGTCTATGCAACGTCTGATCAATGACGTTAATAATTGGTTATAATACCAACCTTAATCCGACGTTTGGTTATGGTCAGCTTGTGGTAATAACATGATGGATAAAAACTGACAATAAAATGACGTCTGTGCAACGTCTGATCAATGACGTTAATATTTGGTTATAATACCAACCTTAATCCGACGTTTGGCTATATGGTCAGTTTGTGGTAATAAAATGATGGATACAAACTGACATTGAAATGACGTCTATGCAACGTCTGATCAATGACGTTAATAATTGGTTATAATACCAACCTTAATCCGACGTTTGGTTATGGTCAGCTTGTGGTAATAACATGATGGATAAAAACTGACAATAAAATGACGTCTGTGCAACGTCTGATCAATGACGTTAATATTCGGTTATAATACCAACCTTAATCCGACGTTTGGCTATATGGTCAGTTTGTGGTAATAAAATGATGGATAAAAACTGACATTGAAATGACGTCTATGCAACGTCTGATCAATGACGTTAATAATTGGTTATAATACCAACCTTAATCCGACGTTTGGTTATGGTCAGCTTGTGGTAATAAAATGATGGATAAAAACTGACACTAACATGACGTCTATGCAACGTCTGATCAATGACGTTATTATTTGGTTATAATTCTGCCTAAAATGTAACGTTCATTTTCGGTCACATTTCAGTTATTGTTATTATTATTATTATTATTATTTTCTGGTAATGAAACCAAGGATCCTTCAAAAGCGCTCAAGGCACTGTAGCTCGTAAGCCAGAAGAAACCCGTAGACAGAGGCTGTGTCAGCCAGGAACACCGGGGCGAACCCCTTCTCTTAGCGATAAGTGTTCTGGGTTCTTTTACGTGCATTATACAATTTTATAATGTTATAATGGGATATATACACACATTATAAATTATACAACACACGGGACCTACAACTTTACGTCCCATCCGAAGGACGAAGCAATAGTGGTTTAATTGCCTTGCTTAAGGACACACGTGTCGACACCGGGACTCGAACTCGCGCTCTGTGGAACAGAAAACACACGCTATTAACCGCTCGGCCACGACACTCCACGACTAACTTTCAACCATACTACGACGTCAATATGACGTTATAAACTTACGTCGAATTCTTGTCGCCAATCGGACGTTGTCTTTTGGTCACTATTCAGTAATCTGACGTCGCGACTAAAAATAAACCATAACATGACGTCAGAAAGACGTCGTGTGCCTGCTGGGTGAATAACACACTTGGCTTATCTAATTGTATGTGTTAGACTTTTTTACAATTTTAGAAAATGTATGTATTTATACCGTTTGCAATGAAGGAGTCCAGCCTATAGCTGGCGTTGTTTGGTCACGATTTTAGGGCAAATTATTTACTGTGCCTTAAGTGTCATGGCAACTTCAGTTACTCGAGGTGGCAGCTTTCCTATGTATTTGAGGCCATAAACCTGAGACTTCTGGTAGATGAAGAAGTTCGTCAGAAATGTTCAGTACTCAAGGTTGATCACGTAGGATCTGCTTTACTGGTGATCTAGAGCCGAATGCAAGGGCAGGCTGCTTTGTGGATTCATTTATCAATGCAACCCGGATGGAGTGAACTGCCGACTTTTTAAGAAGAATAGAAAAACAACAGAATTTTGTAAATCATTACAATACAAAATAACATTTTAAAAATTATTTATACATCACCAAAACTGACCTTAACACTTATAATAAGATAGCTTGGAGTTTAAAACTTCAAGGGTGTGCCATGCTCTTCCTCATATTATCACCATGCATGATCGATATTTATACATTATACTACATGTACCTCTAACTGCACCTATCATATTTCAGTTAACTTGTCATTGTCACAAATCAATTACTGGAGGGGGGGGGGGGGGGGGTAGATTGCAAAACATCAAATCTTAAGCCTATAATAATGTTGACTTCTTTTGCCTGGTTCCTTTCTTGTCTGTCAGTTACTCTTACTGTCAGCAGTCATTGCTGTAATCCTTTCATTGTATATCAGCAATTTAAATTTAAAAAAGGGTTGGGACCTACCTCATATTCACAAGCTGCTTGTCTACATCTTGATGCTGAGAGACATGACCTGTTGTCTTTGTGTTGTACGATAGCAACCATGGCAACAGCTAATCCATGAAGCCGTAGAGTACCGGCCGTGTGTTCTACAAATATAAGTTAATCGTGTATTACAATAGTACTCCATTTGCAAGAAATACTGTTTGTTGGCAAATATAAAGAAAAACCCAGTCGTTAGGCCCATTCTAGATCGATAAATAATTCGCAACACTCGACGTTGGCGTGCATCACCGTGACACGGCCATGACGACAGTGATTGCACGTTAGACTTGTTAGTGTATTATTATTAAATCATCTTCAACAAAGCTACTCAAATGTTAACTAGGTCTATGTATTATTACATGTAATATCATCTCAATAAACACATGCCACATTTTTATTTGCTTACCTTTTCGCTTCCGAAGGATGGGTCCCCTGTCAGCAGACACCATCACATGTACGATGACAACAGACTTGTAAACGCAAACAAGCCCAGACTTGTCAAAACAATCACATGACGCAATAGACCAATCAAAATAGTTTTGTTTGCCAGCACCATCAGCACTTTACTTCGGACGCATTTTGCTCCAGTGGTGCTGGTTTATGTACGTGAATGGCAGGTCATTGCGTAGCACTCACTTTTTAGCACTTTGTTTCTTAGAGTGTAGGCATAGCTGGAGTTTGAACTTTCAGGGGCATTTCGTTTGTTTTTTTATAAGAAAAACCACAACATCTGCTTCCCGAAAGGACGCCACTCCTGCCGCGCAGGGTGGCTTAGCCTGGGTTGCCCAACTTTGCAGTGCTTTTTGGCAAGTACCAGGCTCGGCATAGCTAGAGTTTGAACTTTCGGGGGCATTTCTTTTATTTGTTATGAGAAAAATCACAACATCAACTTCCCAAAAGGAAGTTGATGCTGCCGCGCAGGGTTTAACAATAAATTAGTTGTGGGTGTGGCTTTGAAAATACATTTTCTATTGATCTTGAATATGAAAGCACGCGCACTGTATACAAACGCACACGTGTTTGTATTATAAAGTACCAAATATGAATGCCGAATCAGACCGAATCAAGCCGAATCAAGCCGAATAATTGCGATTGAGTGTGAAAACAAACCGAATTGTAGAGATTTTGTCAAGAATAATATACGGATAACTCCAGAATCCCAAGATTATGCTGATTTCATTACGAATTTAATAAGAGCAACGACCGAATAAGCCAATTGTAATGCTAACATTCCCGAACAACCCTTAGCTAAGCTTCCAATTTATACCTATAGTTCTTGATTATTCTTATTTAATTATTAAGTTATTATAATTATTATACAAACAGCGAATCGGGGCTAATTTCTCCCGATGCCATCTATAAATTTTATTTGGGATAGATCTGGGTATTCAGGGCAATAATTTGGGATTGTATAAAACTGGCTTAATGCTGACTGATGTATTAATCGGTGACGTTTTGGGGAGTATGACTCCCCTTTGTCAGACCTAAACACGATAACAAAATAACGTTAAAAAAACACATTATTTCTAAAAGGGCAAAAGATAGGTCTCTATATGTTGATATAGGTCTCGTAAAATATAGTATATAAAATAGAAATGCTAAAAATACGTAAAGATTTGTGTGGGATGTCGTCACAATGTCATTGGGTCGTGACGACGTCGTCACTACGTTGGGGGAGCTAGGTTGTATCAACGTCGTGGAAGGTAGTCTTGCTTCAAGACCGAGCTGTTCATCTGTTCATCTGTTCAAAATGTCCGAAGTTTTCCGAACAAGTTCTATTGACGGCCAGGTATTATCGTTAACGTTCGCGATGTTCGAGTGTTTCCGGGAGTTAAGTAAAATAATGTTCAATCTCTTTTCTGGTTTTTATAAAATAAAGCTCACAGTGGCCAAAGTCAACAGCAGACGAAATGCCTAATAATATCGCAGTCATTGTAGTCATTGTGCTATTTTTCGAAAAAGCCGTTAAAATTTGAATTGTTGCTTCGTCACAGCTACGCTGCTTGTATTGCGTCATTATCTATTTTTGTCGCCGGCGGCTACCTGACCTACAATTCAGACGTCTAGGCCTAAACAAATTATCAGGTCAGGGAACCAACTACGATTATTATAGACGCTGTGTGTTTTCCATAAATTGCATACGGCACCATTGCACAAATGTAGTTTCTTACACGTCCGCAAAAGGCGAACATTTTGCGGGTATATCATAGTGCCATGGCATCCGAAAAGTCTTCGCCTTTTGCGGACATGTAAGAAACCATATTTGTGACCTGTCATCACAAAATGAGACTAAAGTCGCACAAAGTGATTCCGAGATAGGCCATCCCAAGTCAAAATATGAAGGGGTGGTCAATTTTAGGATTTTGCATAATTTGGAATGCCCAAGTCCTCCTCTACAAATTCCCATTTTTTGGGTGAGATCAGATGATGGAAAACCTTTTAAATTACGTGATTTTTTGTAGTGTTTGCGTAGTTAGTGTTTGGATTAAAGTCCAATAGTGGTCGAATTAACACGGTAATTAAATATGCAAATCAGGTCCTCGTAAGTATTCCACGTTTTCAAAATTTTGATATTTTGCTGTTTATACAATAGTTTGTATGCGTGGACAATTTCAAGAAGAAATCATGATCAGAACATAGCTGCTGCTATGCTCAACCGAACTTACTTGTTCTGTTTTTTATTCTTTTGCATGTTTTGTTTAAGATGTTTAAAGTAAGTTTTTCTCACAAACACGTTTTGTGAAACCCATGACTCTCTGGAGCGCTGTAAAAAGTATTTATTGCACAACCCCCAAGTGTTATGTACCATTGGAAAGCTCTCTTTCTCAAGCATTTAAAAATACCAATATCTCAATTTTTAATATTTCCGACTTTACTCTCATTTTGTGGTGACAGGTCACATTTGTGCAATGGTGCCGTGTGCAATTTATGGGAAACACACAGCGTGTGTAATAATTGTACACTACATTAAACGAAAATGACTCAGCGCGCATGCGGAGGCTAGGCGAGTAGCTATTATAGCTATGCTTGGAATGTCCTCGGATTTTATGTGACCCTTGCGTCAAGACCGTGCTAGGAACCGAATCTGGCGATAATTAAGGGCGCCCTCAATAAGCCCGGATAGCGGACGGCGCGCCCCGGAACAGATGAACAGCTCGGTCTTGGAGCAAGACTACGTGGAAGGTCGTAGCAAAGTCGTGGGGGTACTATAGGGGTACTGTGTTGACATAGTGCCGGTGTCGTGGCTGTATCGTGCTTGACCAATTCGTGGCTGTATCGTGGCACGTTCTTGTCGTATGGCCTCGACAATCGCCTTCAAATTCGTCAAAGTGGGACACGGGCTTAAACCTGCGACTACAGTCAAACACCTTTATAACAAGGTCTTTTGGGACTTTACAATTACCTTGTTTTGTATAGATACTGTCGGATAATGGAAATTTGTCTTCCTAAGTATTATAATCTTATACAATTTTTCATGTTAAGGAGAACCAACCATCTGGTTGTAATGACAAACCAAATTCCAGGGACTGCTCCTCTGGGTCCTTTAGCTATACACAATATAGTGAACTATTGTAACCTTTGCCAGACCACAGTTTTAGTCCCTACTTAACTAAACTCTTTGTTTTAGAAATACTTTCCCATGCTCTTGTCCAGTTATTTTTAGTAACTTGTATGTTTGGTTTTATTATTGGGAACACAAATCAACCTAGTTTTGGAAGTTGGTTGAGACCTGGAAGAGATTTTGGTGGTCAGCAGAAAATAAGTGATCTCAGGAGATTTTAGTAACAGCCCAACCAATCAGAAGACTTACTCTAATTTCATAATTAGAAAGGAAGGGTTAATATTTGAATTCGGCCAATCGGTAAATGGTCGAAATTGGTCGATCACCCACTTTTGGGGTGTATTTAACCTGCTGCACTGGGTCTGGGAGAGCACTCTGCTCCCGCCATCCAAGCAGATGTCATGATGCACTTCTGTGGTAGCCAGATTTGGGTGAGTTGTTATATATTGTAATTCTGACTTGTAACTTTGAAACTTTGTCGCAAATGTTACTGTTGTGTTTTACTTTTAGTTTTAATGTCAATTCAAGCTTATACTTTATTTAGGTCTGAAAGTTTATTGATAAATTGTATGCATGTACTTGAATTAAGAAGTTTGACTTTTTGGAACTTCTTGCTGGCAGTTGTAGTCCTAGAGGATCTCGATTGATACATTTACAATTACTGAATTGAAGATTATCTTGATCTTGGAATCCAATCATCATTATTATTATTATTATTATTATTATTTTCTGGTAATGAAACCAAGGATCCTTCAAAAGCGCTCAAGGCACTGTAGCTCGTAAGCCAGAAGAAACCCGTAGACAGAGGCTGTGTCAGCCAGGAACACCGGGGCAAACCCCTTCTCTTAGCGATAAGTGTTCTGGGTTCTTTTACGTGCATTATACAATTTTATAATGTTATAATGGGAAAGATATATACACACATTATAAATTATACAACACACGGGACCTACAACTTTACGTCCCATCCGAAGGACGAAGCAATAGTGGTTTAATTGCCTTGCTTAAGGACACACGTGTCGACACCGGGACTCGAACTCGCGCTCTGCGAAACAGAAAACCAAGCTCTTAACCGCTCGGCCACGACACTCCACTGGTGAAACATTGCACTTATATTTTCTGTGACATGAATTTCTATATTATCATAATAAGATTGAAAAGTTGCTTAAGTATAATCCTTTTCCTCTTTTATAGCTCCATAGTCAGCCGAAGTATGCTGAAGTGTTAGTCGGTTAGTTTAACTGCCAAGAATATCCAGGTTAGCTCTTGACTTATTGTGTTCTTGATTCACTTTTGGAAACAATGTTCACTAAATTGCAAATGACGAGCACAAGATATAATATTATTTGATTCTGTTGCCCAAGCATTGTGTTACTTATTGATCTGATGATACAATCAATGTTTGCTTCTTAAACTTTAAATGCCTTGAGTTAGGGAATAAAGACATTTGTGTAAATTGTAACGCATCAAATTCCATTCACCAGCTGATAACTGTTTAGTGTTCACCACTGAGAGTTACACGAACCAGAAACTGTCTATCACATTTAAACTAAATTAGGTGTTGTCATGTAATATGTATAATAAGTATAGTATTTTAAACCCATGTTCTTACATTGTTTTCTAATGTACAGGGGTCCGTCCGTCAAGGACCATTGTTCCGTCCGTCAAGGACCATTGTTCCGTCCGTCAAGGACCATTGTTCCGTCCGTCAAGGACCATTGTTGTGTCCGTCAAGGACCACTCGTTGTGTCCGGATTGTGTTAGAGTATCAGCAATAAACTTAGATAGAGAGAAGTCGCAGAACTGTGTCGTTCGTCGTCCCGTAATTGGTCGTTCTCTGAACCCTAGTGTATAACTGCACTAAAACCCAATCCCTGCTGCGAGGGTTTTATACGACAATACCATAACCTTGTATTATCAGTACTTTATGATTCTCATTGAGTAATAGTCGCCATTTTCAATTTACCGCCCAAAGCCTTGCTTTAGCATTAAAAGTGTGTTGTCGGCATAAATATTAAGAAAGGCGTATGGGCCAGAGCATTCCGCTTACTGAGACTTTTGATATGAATCGTGCTACATTTTTTAACTGAATGGAATGGAATGGAAGCTCTTTATAATCGCAATGCATTCATCTATATAATAATACGCTACTCTCTGTCTGTGTGTCTGTGCGCGCTTTTTCGTCCCCTTACTATGGTGTTCCATAGACGACATATGTGCGTCGCGTCGTGCCGTCGCGTCGCCTGTTCCGTCGCCCGTCGCGTCGTGCGTCGCGTCGTGCCGTCGCCCGTCGCGTCGTGCCGTCGCCCTTCGCGTCGTGCGTCGCGTCGCCTATTTTTTAATTGTTTTTCATAGTGGCTTCGGCTGCCGTCGCCCGTCGCCACATGCCGTCGTCCGTCGCGTCGTGCCGTCGCGTCGCCCGTCGCGTCGCCCGTCGCGTCGTCCGTCGCGTCGGCCGTCGCGTCGTCCGTCGCGTCGTCCCTCCCCTCGTCTGCCATCCGTCGCGTCGTGCCGTCGTCCGTCGCGTCGTGTCGTCGTCCGTCGCGTCGTGCCGTCGCGTCGTGCCGTCGCGTCGCCCGTCGCGTCGCCCGTCGCGTCGCCTTTTTTTAACTGTCACTGTCTCTGACAATGGGTGGCGCTATTTATTGTTTATATCTCCCCGTTCTCCTGCACACCTCACTGAACAAAAACCTGACCGAGAAAAAACATTGAGTGTGCTTGAGAATGGCGAGGAGAATCAACAAAAGCCAAAAAAATCACAAAACTAAAAAAGCAAGAGAAAGATCGTTCGAGTCTCGCAAAATATGTAAAAAGCAAAACAAACAGACGAGAACGATCACTCTCGAAAAGAAGGCCAAGAAAAGCATGCCTTATGTGAAAAATCTATCAGAAGCTCAACTCTCCAACATTGAACTGGTAGCATTGGGCAGGGGTCTTAACTTCATCCCGACCCCCCAAAAACCAAAAAGGTCGACCATCCTTCGCCATCCTTCTTCAGAAAGATGAGATTACGGTTAAGAATGGCAGGGAGAGTCAGACCCATAAGCTCACACCCGTTCAAACTACCCTCAACTTGGACTCCCCAACCTACCTTCAATCTAAACCTAGAGTCATATATTGAAGGCACTCTGGAGGAACTGTCCAGACTGAAAATTCAAAATGTCAAACTAAATATAACAAAAGCCGAACGTGTTGCGCTATCTGGCCTTAAGAAAAGACAGGATATTATCATCAAACAATTCGATAAGGGCCGCGGTGTATGTGTCCTTAACAAACAAGACTACATACGTGAAGGGACACGACAATTAACAGGCCCCCACTATGAAGAAATTAACAGGGACCTGACCGATGAAACCGCGGAATTAGTCTCTCAAGCCATATGCCAACTCTACGTGGACGGACTCATATCGAAAGACATATCTGAGTTTCTTAACCCCCGCAACCACGACATTAAAACACCTTGCCTTTACCTCCTACCGAAAGTTCACAAAAAAGTACCAGAAGGAACACGGTTCGTGGGGAGGCCAATCATTAGTGGTTGCGGAGGACCGACTCAATCGATATCCAAATACATGGACTATTTCTTGCTCCCAATTGTCAAACAGCAAAGCACATACACACGCGATTCCGGGCATGTGCTTGAAAAACTAAATAACCTGACATTGGAACAAGATAACCTATTAATAACACTGGATATAGTATCTATGTACACTAACTGCCCACAAGATGAGGCAATTGAATCAGTTTGTGACGCACTTGCAATGGCCGACGACAGACTATACGCAATACCCAAGCCCACGACAGACCACGCGCGAAGTCTCCTTGAACTCATTATGCGTCGAAACACGTTTGAATTCAATGGCAAGTTTTTCAGACAAAAAATTGGCGTGGCCATGGGCAGCGAATGCAGCCCGGAGATTTGTGATATAACCCTATTCAAATACGAACAAGACAAAATTCTCCCTCACAATCCCTCAATTGTGAGCTACATGAGATATAGAGACGATGTTCTTATAATCTTTAACGGAAATGAAAAGCAGGCTGCTGACCTAGTGCAATCACTTAATAAAATTCATCCAACGCTGAAATTCACGTCTGAGATCTCGCACCGCCAGGTGAGTTTTCTCGACCTTATTATCTACAAGGGCGAACGGTTTATACATGAAGGGATATTGGAGTCGCTACCAAAAAAAATGATACATTTCAGTACCTAGCTCGAGATTCAGCACACCCTAAGTCGGTATTTGGCGGATTAATCAAGGGCGAAGTGACCAGATACAAACGTATATGTACCCATTTAAACGATTTTGAGAAGAGGGTTGAATTCTTCAAAGACAAACTTCAAAAGCGCGGATACACAAACGAAGACCTATCCCTCCTTTCTCAAAGGGGCAAGACTCCCGCGGACCCTAAGCGTGAAAAAAAACCAAAAACAATATCCCACTGGTGTTTGTCCTACCATACTACCCACATGTCGCGCACCCAGCTCTCAAACGGGCCATCCTCAAACACTGGCCCTTAATTAGCGATAACGAATATCTAAATAGGATTTTTGATACCCAACCCATCCTGGCATACAAAAGGCACAAAAATATAAAAGATGAACTTGTTCGATCTAGGATTAAAGCATCCCCACAATCCAACCAAGAGGAACAAAATCTTGATGAGGAGAATCTGCAAATTTTATTGGAACTATTGGAAGACCAAAACAATGATCAAAGAAATGGATCTCAAGACTAAAACAAAATAAATAAGTCAAGACAAACCCCCACCCCCACCCCACTAAAAAAGCCGATACTTGTCCTTGCCACTTGTCATATAAACAGACACACAAATACAAACAAGGAAAGAAAATTGAACTATAAGATGGTGGCTGATGACGTGCATGATATAGCACAGAAAATATGCCCTGCTCCCCTTCCATAAAAGGGGAAAAAAGAGGGGACGGCATATTATCACCGGTAATAATCAATCACTGAGTGAACTAAGAACAAATGGACCACTGTTGCAATACACAAACCAGTCATCGCGTCGCCAAAACCAGAGACAGGGTTTGAAACTCCCGCTTTTAGGGAATGCCTAACCCAATTGGTCTGCAGACGTTTGATGTATTTGCCTGTCCACGAACTCCAACCACGGACTGTCATCTAGCAGAGATAATGTGGCTAGAACTGACCCCCCAGATGCGTGTCTTACACAAAAAAAGAAAAAAAGAGTTAAGAATTACGCTCTGGAGAGGCCAGTCAAACAACCACCTTCTAGCATACCCACTAGATAACGTACAATTAAAGACCTATATCTCTGTAGACCAGTCACAAATACAATCCATTATGATACTTGTCAACAGAACCTTTTCCGCGTCCCTAAAAAAAATAACGAAAAGCACGGAGGGGTTCTTTTGAAACTTGTACACGAACCCCCCCCCCCCCCCCCCCCCCCCCCCGCAATTCCTTCTGACTGCAATCTCGCAGAAAAAAATGTGGCCTGAACTGACCTCCCATGAAGCGTATATCACTAAGGAATAAAAACTTAAATTATGAATTACGCTCTGGGCAGTATAGTTACGCAACCACACTTCTGGCATACCAGCAAATCATAATTACACATCTGCAGACCAGCCACACACCTAAAATCCAACGATACCTCACGCAGCAGAACTCTTTCAGCATCCCCAAAAAAATAAAGAAAACGATGAGGAAAAGTTCTGACTTGTGACAACTCCCATAAACACCCTTCCCTTTCCATATAGAAAGAGTTCTGATTCACAACAGCAAACTCTAGGATTGATCAATAAAAACTCAACAAAAATAAACTGATCATTCCTTGAAGTATGCCTGCATAAACCGGTCTATCTGTGCTACCTTCATGCATAAGCACTCTATTTGAATAAAAAAAAACTAATAGTCTCACTGAAAAAAAAAGAAAATTCCCCATAACCCAGTATTACACGACCTTCATTTTAATGTCCTTCCCATGTGACCGAGAATCGTTCTAAAAATTTAAAAAAACCTTGAGTGACATGTATGATTACGCTGCTTCCCAATAAACACGAAAACTTTGTCAACTTCCATATACATGGCAATTTGAGAGGTGCAACAGCGCCACCAGGCGACGCGACGGGCGACGCGACGGGCGACGCGACAGACGACGCGACGGACGACGCGACGGCACGACGCGACGGCACGACGCGACGGACGACGACACGACGCGACGGACGACGGCACGACGCGACGGACGGCAGACGACGCGAGGAACGACGCGACGGACGACGCGACGGACGACGCGACGGACGACGCGACGGGCGACGCGACAGGCGACGCGACGGCACGACGCGACGGACGACGGCACGACGCGGCGGGCGACGGCAGTCGAAGCCACTATGAAAAACAATTGAAAAACAGGCGACGCGACGCACGACGCGAAGGGCGAAGGCACGACGCGACGGGCGACGGCACGACGCGACGCACGACGCGACGGGCGACGGAACAGGCGACGCGACGGCACGACGCGACGCACATATGTCGTCTATGGAACACCATACCTTCCCGGGGTCGTGCGGCGTTCAAACTCGGTGGGTGGGTCCGGCTCGGTCCCCGCAAGAACCAGTTTGCATTCGCTAGAGCGTACGAGGTCAAAGGTCATCTAGGGGTCACCTTTTTGAAGTTGGTCGGATCGTGCTTAAACTCGGTGATCGCAATGCTCGATGCGAAATAAAACGGGTTAGCGTTTTTCGGGTCTTCCGGGGTCAAAGGTCGTCTAAGGGTCGAATTTTCAAAGTTTGTCCTATCGGGCTAATGGACTGGGAAAAAAATTCTAACCCAGGAGGTCATTCAGGGGGTGAAACATCCCTTCAAAATAATGGTTTGGGCCAAAAGCCATAGAGTTGTGCAGACAAATCGAAATCTGATCCCTTTGTGTTTAGCCGCTGTCAAAAAAAGTCTCTGACATCTCTTTGAGCGGCCTTGGTAGAGAACAAACACAGCTGTTATCAATCGCCGCCCAGATATCCCCTGGGGGGTAGTTAGAGCTGTTGGTCGTGGTTATTTGTATCATATGGCTGTTTCATGTCTGTATTGCGCAATACTGATTTCAATGTTTACATGCTTGCAATGGATGTCCTTAAAAAAATACATAAAATAGCCAGAATGTTTAAATCTTTGATATGTGTGTCCAGGGTCCTTATATCCATCTGTTGAGACCGTGAGAAAAAGATTTGTACCCCCAAACACAGTTCATTACCCCCAACATTGTCACGGGAAGAAGTCTACAAGCAGTGCTGATTTCGCTCATATAAGGTAATGCATTGTTTTTTATATCTAAGTTGAATTTAAATAACTTTAATCAAGGGGAAATGGTGTATCAATAATTCAATACATTCTTATAACTGTTACAAAATAATGCTCAAAAGGTGGGAAATATTATAAGAAATGTAGGCCTGTGTATCTGTATCATTGCAGCCAATTAAGTTTATGCAAGGTCAGCAAAATATTTTGTAAATCAATTATTAGTCTGTCAGATGAAGCAATCAGACGAGAGTTGTATTTGGCACCTCCATGATAGAGTCAACATGTATCCACAATCCCCATCCATCCAGGGAAGTAGCTACAAACCCGAGAACCGACAAACCCCGGGTGACCGCCTAGTATTATATACTTCTCCCTATACAAACACGTGTGCGTTTGTATACAGTCTATAGAAAATTTTTCAAAAGCCACACCCACAACTAATTTCTCATTAAAATGGTGTCAAATGTTTGCAAGGCATTGGTCTACAAGTTCAAACTGGTTTGCACCCAAAACACATGCAACAATAATCGCAGTGGAAACCCATAGGGAAACATCAGGGAAACCCCTGAAGAGGCGTGGTTTGTTAATTTAAAAACCGCGCACACAACTAATTTATCGTTAAAATGATGCAAAATTTTTACAATTAGGCATTGGTCTACAAGTTCATCAAGGTTTGCACCCAAACACATGCACTGATAATCGCTGAACAATGCGTACTACTTTGAATCATGAAAACCCCTAAACGGGGCGTGGCTTGTTAATGTTAAAGTGATATTATATACATAAAACATAATTAATCATCATTTGAAAACATTGTGGGTATTTTCTCATATTCAACTCACCGTTAGAGACAAAAAACACTAATTGGTGTTTATTTTTGGGTGAATATATAGGCCTAGCGGTTTTCACTTTTTGCCCCCTTTTTTCTAAAAAATAGCCACAGAAAAAGACGTAGTGTCTGGTACCTGTAGTGCAGCGGTCTTTCGTCTGTCGTAACCCATTTAGTACTATATGAAATCAACTTGTTCATTTGGCATCTTTGTTTAGTGGTACCTCGCTCATCTATTTAGTACCCCGTTTTTTCACCCCTTTGGGAGTCCCCCAGGGGTACATGCAGCTCGTGGTACCCGGCAGACTCTCATTTCCATTTATTTCAGGTGACCTCTACACACTCCCATAGTCAGATATTAGTAACTAGTTTATCTAACCAAATGTTTCCGGGCTGCCGGTCTAATACCTCATTATTTACTAAATACGACCACAAACAACACAAACAACACGATTATGCCCTAGGTCTCTTGTTACATTGGGTTATCCCCGATAGTATATAGTATGGTGGCCCAGGAGGGACACGCATATCGTAAATATTGACGTCAATATTCGCGACAAATTTCACGACTTTTCCCAAAGTCGCGAATATTGACGTCAATATTGACGTCAAATGTCACAATTTTCCCCAAAAGTCGCGAATATTTACTTTAAATTTGACGTCAATATTCGCGTCAAATTTCACGACTTTTCCCGAAAGTCGCGAATATTGACGTCAATATTCGCGACAAAATTAACGACTTGGCCAGTCTTGCTCCAAGACTGAGTTGTTAATTTGTTCCGGGGCGCGCCGTTCGTCTAGTCTATGCAGTTTATCAATCATCAATACTCCGAAAACGAGCTTATTGAGGGCGCCCTCGTTTGTCACGAGAGATCAGTGGATTTGTTTTAAAGGTAGAGTATACCATTGGTATTGCTTGAATTATCATGAATGGGTGGTTTTGGGAGGTTGTATTTTATAGTAAATTTCGTTTAACTGACCTGTCTGAAGTTTTACAATTATGGATGTCGATAAAATCACAAACAGCGTTTGTTTTCAACCGCCGTCTGGCATTGAATATTCTTATGTTATTTACTTTCAAATAAATAAGTAAGATATTTCTTAATAATTCGGTAGTAAATATTTTCGATATCGGCAAATCGTGTTCAGTTCACGAGATTTTGTGAACAATCAAGGGCGCCCTCAATAACTACGGCCAGACGCGTCCCGGCCCCGAAAAAAAATGGCTAGTCTTGGAGCAAGACTAGCCAAAACCAGCTTGCTGGAAACAAATTCGCGTCAAAAATTAGGTCCGGTCGTGAAATTTGACGTCAAAGTTGACGTCAATATTCGCGACTTTGGGGGAAAGTCGTACATTTTGTCGCGAATATTGACGTCAATATTCGCGACTTTCGGGGAAAGTCGTGAATATTGACGTGAATATTGACATCAGTATTCACGATCTGCGTAGTCCCTCCAGGGCCACCATAATATAGAGTTCGAAACAGGAGAGAATTAAGGTTCTTCAACGTGACAATGAAGCAGTGTGAAGACACAGTAATTCCCTTTTGGTTACGGAAATTACGTAGCAATCTTATGGGTGCAGAGGGTTTTAGAAGAAAGTGGAACGGTACACTGTTAACCACATTGTTAAGGGAAATCAGACTAATACCACAGACACGACGTTGCTGCGGAATGAACCATCAGGTGGTAGAGTAAGTAGGCCCCATGAACGATTCAGTGACGATTGTAAATACAAGAAATAACATTTATACAATAAAACTAGGAATAGTGGTTGTGAACAACCACAGAGCTGTTTCCCAAATGTTTTGGATTGTCATTCCATAGTAGAGATTGGTTTAAAGAATTATACCAAAACAAATCAAAAACCGGTACTATATGTATTTGTATATGTTACACATCCTGATCAAGGTTCCTACCGACTTGCACTCAAATCAGACTCTCAGTTCAATAGTTATAGTTATTAACGAGAGCTAATGTGCCACACAGAGCACGGATATCAGCCTAAATAGCATTTGTATAATAAAAGCTGTGTGTGAACTGACGCACAGGTTACATTGGCCAAATTCTGACCCCTACTGACCATTATAGGTGAAAATTGGCAAATTAATTGGTTAAAGACGGTCGGGAAAAAAATATTTCGTAATTTCAAAGAAAATGACTGTGACAAGTTGAATAACAAAGCTGAGATAGGTGTTTTAAGGACAAATTATTTTGCTGTTTGAACACATTGGAAAAGTGATGACAGGGTCGATGAATCATTATTTCTGATCCCTTTCTTTTTGTGGTACACTTACCTGACGAATTTAACGTGCTGTGCCCTTTGCATGGCCACCATTCCCGTTAATGCATAGCTGGTATCTCCGTCCCATGTCTCTTACTGCCACAGCTTGTCACAGTACCGATTTACAATTGTATGTACCTTTCATAACTGTCTTGTTTGTTCAGTCATCCATGGCAATAATATAAAGACCTTGTACTGCCAGGGTGTCATTTTCCTCTATTTTAGCTTATTTGTTTACACATGCATATTTATATATACATGTAATGTGCTTTATCCTCTCCTTTGTTGAGGTTTTGTCGAAATATATATAAAACAATAATAATAAAATAAAAATATTTACCCACAACTTTTTTCCAATCATGGTTTGGTCGAATTTTACCCCTACCCCTGGTATGGTTGTCAGTTCTTTTATAATTGCTTTGTTAATGTCAATGGTCATACTGAATTATCAAGTTAACTCTTACAATTTATGAAAAGTGAAAGCTGCTATATAGACTCATCACTCGTAATTTGCTGCAAACTCCTTCCGCTGTGAGTGATCAACAGCAGTTTGTCCTGATTTGCATCAACTATTATACAACCATAAACTTTCGGAAAATGGCGCTTGCCTTTTTCTATTGTGCCTTCTTCTTTGATTATATATACAGATACAGCAGGTTTCAGTGTTAGTATTATACAAACAAATAATAAAATAAGACTGGTAATATGGTGAAGTCAGCCGAATGAAGTCAGCAAACGCCAAAATGTACCCCTGCTTACGGCTTTGCAGAACATTTTGCTGATAGACAAAATTAAGGACATAAAATCTTCCGAAACAGGAAGCTTTATTTCTTGAATTTCCAAGACGACACAAAAATAGGTCTTTATCGCAACGTATAATATTGGGATGCACGCAACGAATTATCCTCGTCGCCAATGTAGTATCGCCAACGTATTAACTTAGTAAGGGGGTGCGCGGCAAGGGATAGGTTATGTCGTGGGTGGGGTAGCACTACATGGACTCAATTAAGAGACACATGTAGGCCTAGACTGGTTGAAGTTACCTACTAGACTGCCTCGTGGTTGTCCATAGATTCACAGTCATGCTTCTCAACGTATATTTGTATACGCATATGATTATACGTTCGTATAGACGATGTGCCCTCTGACGTCAAGTGTTTACATCTGTATTCAAAAGTGCCCGTCAATATGCGCACACATCGTGTTTTGCATAAAATTTGGTTAAGGAGTGACGCCCCAGGTCAGACCACCTTTGAATTATGTGACCTCTGATGTCGCCTCTTAACCAAATTTATTTGCGTGCGCATATTGACGGGCACATTTGAATATAGATGTAAACAGAGGGTACATGGTCAATACGTATGAACATCCCTAAAGAATCCAAATACTGCTGCCCATTGTCCACCTTTTCAATATTATATACGGTAACCTATAATCATGTCTTGTCTCGTGGTCAACATTGTAACCAAAAAACGGCAATGAATTGACTGAAAAGCCACCAATTGAATAGTGCAACTTGAAGACCTAATTTGCCGAATTCTATCTTCGTCATGTTTATGTTTGGTTTTTCTGTCTGGTCGATTTTTGGTACAAGAAGTTCTAATAATTAATGTAACTAATGCACAAAATAGCTTGTTCGTTTATTTATATATGTTCTTTTTGTGTAATTTAAATACTTTTATTTCATTTCATTTCATTTCTCTTTATTTTCTCTCATTGTTTTGTTACAATACAAATCATAAGATTCATCGTCATGAAGCAAATATTATCATTACATTTACGAAATACAATTAATAGGTTGGAGTTATGTACTCCAGTTTGTAGTTTTGCATCAAATGTATTGCCGAATTAGTTCCAATTTGGCTAATAGCCAAGGCATGTCTATATTGCAGCTAGAACTTTAAGGGGTCGGGTTGGCTTTTCCGGCCCATAGTAGTAGGCACCAGTCCATTCACTAATAGCCAGCGGTAAACGCGTGGCCAAAGCCCCGTTCAGCTCGCACCGACTCCCGTACCAGTAGTTGAACGAGAAGCAGCGGTCGTCGTACTCCAGTTTGTAGTTTTTCGTCAAATTTATTGCCGAATTAGTTCAAATTTGTTTAATAGCCAAGGCATGTCTATATTGCAGCTAGAACTTTAAGGGGTCGGGTTGGCTTAACGTTTCTTTCCGCGCTTTCCGCCGCTGCGACCCGGTACGAATCCCGTCCTGATCAATTTCAGTCCCTGCCTAAACCCATGGGTTTTTTCCTGAACATTATTCTGGTGTTCATTTCTTACCTTTTCCGGCCCATAGTAGTAGGCACCAGTCCATCCACTAATAGCCAGCGGTAAACGCGTGGCCGAAGCCCCGTTCAGTTCGCACCGACTCCCGTACCAGTAGTTGAACGAGAAGCAGCGGTCGTCCGACAGGCATTTCATGCTGCAATGCCTCTCCTCGGCCCCCGTAAGGTTACGATACCCTCTCCCGAGCAGGACCCGGTTCCTGGTGCCGTAGAAAAACTGTTGCGCGCTCCGAGACCCGTCTTGCTGGGACGCGGTAGCCCGGCGCGCCATACAAAAAGCAATAGCCATCATGAGAAGAGGAAAAACAGACATCCTCGACGTTAACCTATAAGTCTTGCTAGCACAAAGTGGACATTTGTTGTGTAAACTGTTTCCTTTATAAAAACGCTTGTCAATTTCGTATGTATGCGAACGGTTGGTTTCGTAGGTAGGTAAACCTAATGCCGACATAGTTTAACGATATTGACCGTGAGCGCTTGATGCTTTTGTTTAGTGCTGCCTTGAACGCGTGTCTGTGTTGCCATGACAACCGCGTCGATGCTTGATAGGCAAGGGATAGGTTGAGTCGTGAGTGGGGTAGCTGTGACCGCACGCACTACATGGACTCAACGAAGAGACACATGTAGGCCTAGACTGATTAAAGTTACCTACGAGACTGCCCTCGTGGCTGGTCCATAGATTCACAGTTGTGCTTCTCAACTTATACTTGTATACGCATATGATTATACGTTCGTATACGTATGAACATCCCTAAAAAATCCAAATACTGCTGCCCATTGTCCACCTTTTCAATATTATATAGGGTCGGGTTGGCTTTTCCGGCCCATAGTAGTAGGCACCAGTCCATTCACTAATAGCCAGCGGTAAACGCGTGGCCAAAGCCCCGTTCAGCTCGCACCGACTCCCGTACCAGTAGTTGAACGAGAAGCAGCGGTCGTCGTACTCCAGTTTGTAGTTTTTCGTCAAATTTATTGCCGAATTAGTTCAAATTTGTTTAATAGCCAAGGCATGTCTATATTGCAGCTAGAACTTTAAGGGGTCGGGTTGGCTTAACGTTTCTTTCCGCGCTTTCCGCCGCTGCGACCCGGTACGAATCCCGTCCTGATCAATTTCAGTCCCTGCCTAAACCCATGGGTTTTTTCCTGAACATTATTCTGGTGTTCATTTCTTACCTTTTCCGGCCCATAGTAGTAGGCACCAGTCCATTCACTAATAGCCAGCGGTAAACGCGTGGCCAAAGCCCCGTTCAGCTCGCACCGACTCCCGTACCAGTAGTTGAACGAGAAGCAGCGGTCGTCCGACAGGCACTTCATGCTGCAATGCCTCTCCTCGGCCCCCGTAAGGTTACGGTATACCCTCTCCCGAGCAGGACCCGGTTGCGATGGTGTTTTTCTGCAGGTAGGTTGGTACATTAGCCAATCAGAACACAGATGGTGTTGACGTCATCGATGATGTTAGAGTTGTTATTATTATTATTATTATTGTATTCATGGGACAACCCTAAACCTAACCCCTAACCCTAACCCTAAACCATAAACCCTAACCCTAACCCCTAACCCTAGTCAGATCCCAGACAACTCTAACATCATCGATGACGTCAACACCACCTTTGTTCTGATTGGCTAATAAATGTACACTATGTACCAACCTACCTGCAGAAAACAAATTTATCGCGACCCGGTTCCTGGTGCCGTAGAAAAACTGTTGCGCGCTCCGAGACCCGTCTTGCTAGTGTTCTTTCGTTTTAGACGGGTTCATACGACACGGTAAACGGTGCACGTCTCCTATCCAATCAAAAGCCGTGCAAAACAATACGACCCTCCAATCGTTGGCCAGGTGACGACCGGTCATCACATTAGGCTTTTGTTATTAGTAATGCAAAGATAATTGTTACATATTCAGCATGACCTAATTTATTTAAGTTAGGGAAGCTTTGTCTGCGGTTTGTTATAACAACATGTACAGGGTACTAGCGAAGATGCTCATCTAGCCGTGGAATGTTTCGTCTTTGTTAAGTTTTTATTATTATTATTATTATTATTTATTCGGCCAAAACAAGCAACAGTCATACAGACCATACATGATATTGAACGGATAAATCAAGATATTGTAACGTAGATTTCTCTGGGGTCGACTACACACACAAGAAGGACTCCTGACACAAGTGTTCCTCTATTTCCTGTGGTTCTCTGCCGTTTATTGTGGACTCTCGCCTACCAAACATGGACTTCAGGCTCACACAATCACGCGGCCCCCAGAACTGGTCAGAACCAGTTCGGCGCTTGCGCAATCCAAGGCGGGTTTCCGGGGCGATCCCACCACCGTGGAATCGCTCCAGCGCCCTCTACCGCCCAACCGGCACGGGCGTTACACAGCCCCCCACGAAGACCTTGTTTGCCCCCAAACAAGACCATGGGCGCTGCTGCCGCACCCCGGCCAACCGCCCTGGAAAACGCATAACGCCAACATTACACAACAATTTACATTCCAACAATTTACACTACAACAATTTTCATTACAACAATTTTCAGGGTAAGCCCCTGGCCCCAGGACACACCCCTGGCCCCGGCACACCCCTCTAAATGTTAAACTTGACTGCGACTGTGACTGCGACTGGCTGCTCTGACTGCGACTGGTGCCTTCGACTGCGGCTGGCTCTTGCGACTGCGACTGTGGTTCCTGCGACTGCATCTGCGGCTGGCTCCCGCGACAGCGACTGGCTCCTGCGACTGCGACTGGCTCCTGTATCTGGTGCCTGCGACTGCGACTGGCTCTTGCGACTGCGACTGCGACTGCGCCTGGCTCCTGCGACTGCGACTGGCTCCTCCGACTGCGACTGGCTCCTGTGGCCGCGACTGTGACTGCCTCTTGCGACTGCGACTGATTCTTGCGACTGCGACTGATTCTTGCGACTGGCTCCTCTGACTGCGACTGGTGCCTTCGACTGCGGCTGGCTCTTGCGACTGCGACTGTGGTTCCTGCGACTGCATCTGCGGCTGGCTCCCGCGACAGCGACTGGCTCCTGCGACTGCGACTGGCTCCTGTATCTGGTGCCTGCGACTGCGACTGGCTCTTGCGACTGCGACTGCGACTGCGCTTGGCTCCTGCAACTGCGACTGGCTCCTCCGACTGCGACTGGCTCCTGTGGCCGCGACTGTGACTGCCTCTTGCGACTGCGACTGATTCTTGCGACTGCGACTGATTCTTGCGACTGGCTTAGAGAGCGTGGGCGTCCCGGCGAGGCCCCGCCCCCGCTGCGCCGACGGGCACGGCTCGGGCTCGCTCCGAGTGTTGCGAGCCGTCTGCCGCGCCGCCGTCTACAGCACGGGCCGGGCCCCCCCGACTCGGTTTCATTCCTGCAGAAGATCCAGAGAATGTCTCGACGAGGCCCCGCCCCCCACTGCATCCACGGGCACAGCTTTGGATTGTTCCGCGTGGAACCATCCGTCTGCTGCGCCGCCGTCTACAGCATGGGGCGGCCCCCCGACAGACCTGGTAGCGGACCCGGACAAATATGGAGAAGGGCGCCCTCTCTCCAAATCGGAGTGGACGCACTGAAACCCCCAGCCATTGGCGCATGTCCCGAAATTCCCCGCTATCCTTCTCCAACTCCTCCCCCAGGAAACTCCAGACTCCCAAGTCCCCATAACCTCCCTAGAGTTCCCCTGGCGTCATGCACGGAGTGCCTGAAAGCCTCCCGGACTGGTCCCCGCTCCCCGGGCCCACGCCCCGGCCTGCCCTCTCGCCGTGGGGCGAGTTGGCTGCCGTGTTATCGTGGTTTCCTGAAAACCTGAACACTTCACCTGGTCTTTTCCCGTCCTTCTGTATGCCGACCGCTGCCACCAATGTAACGTAGATTTCTCTGGGGTCGACTACACACACAAGAAGGACTCCTGACACAAGTGTTCCTCTATTTCCTGTGGTTCTCTGCCGTTTATTGTGGACTCTCGCCTACCAAACATGGACTTCAGGCTCACACAATCACGCGGCCCCCAGAACTGGTCAGAACCAGTTCGGCGCTTGCGCAATCCAAGGCGGGTTTCCGGGGCGATCCCACCACCGTGGAATCGCTCCAGCGCCCTCTACCGCCCAACCGGCACGGGCGTTACAATATGTAACAGGATGTATACATTTTACGTGTAGATCATAAGAGTACAGACTGAAATAAAAAATGGAATGAAAAGCAGAGTATAGTGGGATGGGAGAGAAGAGAAGGGGTACGGGTGTAGAGAGCAAAACATTGAAAGTCAAAGTAACACAACATGTACAAGAAAGCAGCAATTATCAAAACAAGGGATAATAAGTAAAGGCAACATTAATCATAAAGGCAGCAGGATAGAAACATGACAAAACAAACAGCCCATTCTAAGATGGCCAGGATTAATAAAAGCGAACTTAATCACTGTGACTCGAGAGCCTACTAATCCAATCTTAAAATGGACCACTTAATAATGTATTATATAAATGTATAATAATGTATTATATAAAAGCTAAAACTCTGTAAGAAAAAAAGAACATGAGGCAAATAATTAAATAAATAATATATGTAAGAATAAACATTTCATGTACTGTGTATCTTAACATTCAATCAGTCCCTAATATTCATAAGAACAAGAAAACAGTTTGCACTTTAAACAGACAACAATGTGAATAACAACAAAATATAGTTGGGGGAAGGTACCATAAGTATAAAGACGAAATATAGACAGGCAAAATTAAAAATAAACAGCGGCAACAATAGTGGGTGAGCTAAATAAACATAAACATGCATGCAACACTAAGCCAAACCATGTGAAACAAACAGATAGTAGGAGCAAGACAACCCATGGTAAACAACCAATGACACAGTTTTACTGGCCAAAAGTGAAAACAGCTACATGTACATGTACTGACAAACAATCTAGGAATTAAACAAACAACCATGTAAATGACACTTACAGACAATCAAGGAAACAAACAAGTAAACCTCCAGTAAGTAGGTTAACAAAAACAACACATCAGCACATCAGGTGTATAAACATGCAACAAACAAACAAACAAAAACAAACAAACAAACACCCCCAACAACCAAACAAACAAAAACACACATAACTATAGTACATCTAGATATCATTGAAATGGTTACACAAGTACTTGTTGAAACATTTAAATGAATCCATAATTAGGGCGTTCGTAACACTTGTAGGTAGACTACTCTAAATACGAGGAAATGAATGGATAGATGTGTTTTTAAGGCTTTGCGTCCTCGCGTAGAGATGATTGAAAGTGAGTGTGTCCATGTGGCGGGTATTCACAGAAGTATGTGAGTTGACAGTGTGACAGTCAACAAGTTTAAATAAGCATTTAGTGGTAAATTGGACAGTTATTCGTTTACGTCTTGAATCTAGAGTTTGCCAGTTCAGTTGTGTTAGTCTGTCCTCATATGACATTGCCCCTCTCTGTTGTTTAAGAAACATTCTTGTTGCTTTCCTTTGGACTTGTTCTAGTTTAGCTGATAAGGTTGCTGTATATGGGCACCAGACAGGCAGCCCATACTCAAGAACTGGTATGACAAGTGACCGGTAGAGAGACATCAGTGCTTTTGTAGAAGTTCCTCCTGCTGTATGCCAGATGAAACCAAGAGTCTTATTTGCCTTGGCAACCACACTGTTGACATGGTCGTTACATGTTAGAGAATTGTTCATTGTGACACCAAGGTACTTGTAGGTGGTTGCAACTGTTAAGGGAGATCCAAGAATATAGTACTGCGGAAGGGCTAGTGGTTTCGTTGATCTAGTCATGTGCATTATCTTTGATTTGCTTGTATTAAGTTTCATCCAATTCGACTCACTCCATCGGCTAAGGGCATCTAGATCTGCTTGCAGGAGGAGTTCGTCTTCATGGGAATTGATGGGTTGATAAGTAAGTGTGTCGTCATCAAAGAGTAGGGATTTGGTGGCGAGAGTGTGTGAAATGTCACTGATGAATAAATTAAACAACAGGGGACCCAGGACACTTCCTTGTGGAACGCCAGATGTTACAGGAGACCAAGATGAAAAGGCCCCATGGTACATGACTCGTTGATGCCGTCCAACAAGAAAAGATTTGGCTTGTATCGCGCCCGTTAGAGCCAGCCGGGAATTTAATTAGCCTGGACAAACGCGCCCCTACAAGGATAGGCCATTGGTAGATATTTTCATTCATTTGGGTTTGATGAAAGGCTGGAAATAGGAGAGGGGGAGGTGGATGAGATGGGGGGATTGGTGGATGAGATGGGGGATTGGCGGGCGGGGCGGGGGGGGGGGGGGGGGGTGCCCTAACTTTTCGCGTTGGATCTGATCTTATTTGATAATAATACTACTTTTATATTTAGGAAAATGTACACATCAATCTAGGCCTCAAAACTAGCTAGATAATACGTGAACCACAAGGTGTATAAGGTGGGAATCACACCGAAGCTGCCACACAAGGCGAGGAAAGTAACACTAGTGCAAAGTTCACTCCACAATGGTTGGAAATACATGTATGTGTATAAATTATGTAATGGCTAAAGTGAGACAGCCTAATAAATAGAAAGGTCTCCAAGGGGCTGCCTGTCGGCATAACTTGGCATTGTATGCAGTGGCCCATGGTCTATTTAAAGAAAATAGCTTTCAATTAAGTTGCTTTCAATTAAAAATTGTCTGATTTATGTACAACTTTTGGAAACATGAAACAAACTTTGTCGACCCATTTTAAAAGCATCATGGAATGACAAACAAGCAAGTTTATAACACACACACACCTAGCTGGTACTCTACTCCCTAAGTTTCGCTGTTTGCTTGCCATACAATCACAGTGTTTTCAGAACGTCAACAAGGTTTATCTATAAGTTACTATTCCACCCAGCTAGCGGGTGCCGCCCGAAGCGCGTCATCCCCCAGTTGTTATAAAACCCTCACAAATTTGCTCCGGTATCTACTCAGAGTGATGATATTTAAATGCGGTTGTGCTAGTTCAGTGTCGAACCGTAGTACCTTATGTTGTTATTTATCGGGCGTTCATCTCATCCAGTCTGTGGTCTCCATAGTTGTAACGAGTCACTGATTTGTGTGACTCGAGTCGATCGAGTCTAGCCATTTTAAAGAAGTGACTCGAGTCCAGTTATGAGGTCATGATTGGTCGAGTACAGCCGAGTCAATAATCGAGTCTAGTCAATTCGAGTCACCATAGTTTGAACACTATGTAATAAAATAATAAAGATAAGCGAGAAAGACATGTGTATCACTGTAACAACATCGACTTCCGTAAAATACGTAAACACGAAAGGGGGGGGGGGGGGGGGGGGGGGGATTGGGGGTTGGGGGGGGGGGGGGGGGGGTTGAACATTGTGCACATCATGCATACATGGCTCAAGGTCTGTATAGAAGGGGGGGGGGGTCGAAACCAATGCAAATCGAAAAGGTGTCAAACCAATGCGTATACGTACACGAACCAACAAATATGTACTTCTAATAAATTGTCCTAAAATCACTGTACTTTCTTATATTAATACCTATCAGGACCAGCGTGGGAACAAAACAGCATTTCGTGGGAACGAAATACAAATTTGTGGGCACATATTATTATTTCGTGGGAAGGAATAAGTAATTTGTGGGAACAAAATAGTAATTCGTGGGAACTAAATACTAATTTGTGGGAACGAAATAGTAATTCGTGAAAATGAAATACTAATTTGTGGGAACGAAATAGTAATTCGTGAAAATGAAATACTAATTCGTGGGAACGAATTAGTAATTCGTGGGAACGAAATAGCAATGGACAAAAACAAATTACCACACTGTCTCTTCCCGGGCTTCATACTTCAACCTGATAAATTTCACAGACGCCAAAGGCTATCGACGCCATTTCTAGACATGTCAATTATCACTTCTTTTATTCCATATTTGTGGCCCATAAACTTGAGGGTTTGTAAATAAAAATTAAAACCAAGGTTGGATAGGACTGCGAGATCGTATTAATGTGAAATTCAGATACAATTAGGCTCTGCATTTCTATATTTGGCATTGGAGCGCAAGCCTCATTTAAAAAAAAATTGGATGGGCTTTGGGGCTTCTTATTAAAGCGATATACCCAGCACGATATGTGGCAGAGGGGTACCCCCCTCTTATCCCTATACTTTATACGCACTCAACACTATTGTAATCTAACCCATCCCCCCTTGAAACCTAAAAGGAATTCCTGAGATTCCGGGAACACAATGGTCAACACAAAAGAGGGGGGGTTTTCTCTGCCACATATCGTGCTTCATATGTAAAGCGATGACCATCTTCAGGTGGAATTTTCTTTGAAATGTCCTCCCCTAAAAAAATAGAATAAGGGAATCAAGTTTTTGTCACTCTACAATATGTTATTTTATTTATTTATTGATTATTTATGTATTTATTTATATAGCGGACGGGTGTTTCCTCGAGCTCTGAGTAAGTCACCTAAACTGTTTATAGAACATACATCCTCGACGTTAACCTTAGTCTTACTAGCACAAAGTGGAAATTGGTGTGTAAACTTCGTGTTTTCCCTTTATATAAACGCTTATCAATTTCTTATGTATGCGAATGATTGGTTTCGTAGGTACGTAGACCTGATGCCGACATAGTGCGAGATACTTATTAATATAATAACGATATCGACCGTGAGCGCTTGCTGCTTTTGTTATTACGATCAGTGTTGCCTTGAACGCTTGTCTGTGATGCAATGTGAACAATGGCAGCCAACGGACAAGACGTGTGTTGTGTCAGCTCTCCGAGTTTTCTATCAAAACTCGACACTAAGATACAGGATATCGTGTCTAAATTCCAAGTGTCGCCGCCTATGCCATTGCGGTCAGTGCTAAGTAGTGATTTTACCATTGATGAATTGTTACAAGCGAGGATTGTGATTTTTGAAGCTGCGATGGAGAAGTACCGTGAAGACGTCCAAGATGGCGACGAAACGGGCGACTCGTCAAAAAAGCTAAGTACCGTTTTTTCACTTAAATCCCGTAGATCTAATCAAACAGCATCCGATGACATCAAGGACCTATGTCTGTATATTTTTGGTCATCGGAACACTTTTCCCATGTCTTGTCTTAGTTCAGCTTGTCAGATAAATTACAAGCAAACAAGGCATACTACAGATCGGGACTTAACAGGTGTCACAACCCCCGATCAAGTCCCCGAACCCACCCCACAGGTCATTTATCAAGCCATCATACAGGTCCAAAATGACATAAAATTACTTGATCAGAAATTTTCAGATTTCTCGATCTTCTTGTTCCCAAAGGGAAACAATAGACCACCTGAAGAAGGAATGTGACGCTCTCCATTCTACCATTGATATGCTGATGAGTCCTTCTTCTCGTGAAGCCCATGATGATTCAGAACGCCCGCCGAGTGCTCTGAGCCGGAACCACCCATGGACGCCCACAAGTCTAGCCAGTCCAGCGAGCCACCGTACAGCGGATCTCAGTCCAGCGAGCCACTGTACATTGGATGTCGGCCCAGCGGTTCTGGTACCGACAAGCAACCGCTTCGCTGCATTGGCGACAGAAGATCCCGTCATCACCAACTCCAGCACCGGTGATTCCCGGACCGAGGCCGAGTTGGTGATCGACACGTACTTCGAAGTCTTGCAGCTAAACGGCCAGCCTGACACCGAGGAGCAGGGATCCTCCCCAACCCCAAACCATTTGCCCCATCCCTCAAAAACTAAAATGTCCTTAGAATTTGACGAGCAGCTGAATCAATACCGGAAAAAGCACAAGAAGCTGACCACTGCAAAGGACAAACCTGCACCTAAAGTAAAACAATCAGCATCCACACCAACGGAACACCACTGTGCAGATGTGCTTCTAATCGGTGACTCGATGATAAAACGGCTTCAGCCCAGGAGATTGAGCAGGCAAAAGAAAGTGATGTGCCACACCATGCGTGGAGCAAAAATCCAAGATCTTGCTCCCCACGCCATACAGCTGTCGACCAAGCACGACGTATCTCGGGTAATTCTCCATGTTGGGACCAACAACACATCCGACAACCCGGAGACTATTGCCGCTCAGATCACCTCCCTCGGCGAGTCACTACAACCAAGATCAGTGACAATATCTTCGATCATACACCGTAAAAACCAAACGGTGCCACAGTGCAAGAGAGTAGATGATTCTAATAATCTGCTCAAGTCTATAGCAAAGCGAAATAACTGGGGCTTCATTGACAACGGTAACATAAACTCAAACCACCTTGTGTCGGACGGTGTGCACCTCGACTCAGCAGGAGTGCGCCTACTTGCCACGAACATTATCCAACACATCAAAGGACCACCAAAGACCTTTGATAGTCGCATTCCACATCAGAAAACCCCTTTCGGTCAGAGTTTGTACTCTGATGTCCTGACGAAGCGGACTACAGCGACCCGTGATGTTCCGACGGGTTTTCTAATGGCCAACCAGTATTACCCGCATCCCCATCAGAAACGGCACCAAATCAACCTCAATCAACGACGGCAGCCAGTATCCCAGACCAGAGCACCCCCGACACATTATCGAGGCCAGGAGTGGAACCAACATCTGAAAATGGTCAGGGAGCTGCTCAACCCACAAGGCAAGGTTCTAAAATAGACATAACAGATGGTATTATCTGCAATCAAAGTTCCGAGGGTTTCTCATTCGCCCATCTTAATGTAAGAAGCCTCATAAACAAATTTGACCATTTTAAGATTGTAATGTCTAAAAATCCATTCGACATCATCTGTCTAAACGAAACTGTTTGCGACGCCTCAATCTCTGATGACGAAATAACTCTACCAAATTATTCTATTGTCAGAAAAGACAGAAACCGACATGGTGGCGGTGTTGCAATTTACATTCGAGATACCCTAATGTTCTCCCGTCGTGAAGATCTCGAAATATATGATGTCGAGTGTATATGGGTTGAAATTAAGTGCAAACAAAGACAGCCTGTGCTTATCAGTTCTATTTATAGGCCTCCTTCAAGCTCTGTCGAATTTATGGGAAAACTGAGTGATATCCTTAATAAGGCCTCGTGTGAATGTAAAGAAATTATTACAACTGGGGACTTTAATTGTGATGTTTCAGAGGAATACGATAGTATGCAATCAAATCCAATTATTTCTTGCTTTAGTTTGTTCCAAATGGCGCAACTCATACATGACCCAACACGTGTCACTGAATCTACTAAAACTACCATCGATCTCATTTTTAGTTCCCACCCAGAGCTCATAAAGGACTGTGGTGTTTTACCAGTCCTAATCAGTGATCATTATCTTGTTTATGGGCTACACAGTTGGAAAACACCAAAAATGAAAGGTCGTTCAATACATTTTCGATGTCTAAAAAATATAGACAGTGATGCATTTACGGACGATCTCCGTAATGCACCATGGCAAGATGTTTTTGGTTGTTATGATGTGGATAATGCATGGTCTATATGGTACTCCATATTTATGAGTATTATTAACTTCCATGCGCCAGTCAAAACCAAACGCATTCGGGGTGCCTCAGTACCGTGGCTCGATAGCGAAATTCTTAAACTTATGCGGCAGCGCGATCGTGTACACAAAATTGCAAAGCACACAGGCTTACAAATTCATTGGGATTCATACAAAAACCTGCGGAACAATGTTACTAATAAAATCCGCAGTAAAAAGAGTAATTACTACACATCCGCCATAGAAGAAAATAAAAGCAACTCTTCTATGCTGTGGAAAACTCTGAAGGAGGTACTCCCTAAGAAACAAAAAACTGTACCAAATTCGATTACTTCCCCAAATGGGGAAATATTGACAATATCGCCGACATTGCTGATACATTAAATGAACACTTTTCAACAATCGGCAAGCGTACTGCTGGAAATTACCCTTTGCGTGAACTTGAAATAGATGACAATACTGACGCCTATATATTTGATTCTGTTGATGAAGATTGCGTAGTACCCATGTCGGTTGGGAAAGCAACAGGTCCGGATGGAATTGGTGTTAAAATGATTAAAATTGCTTCACCTTATATCATTACATCTTTAACTCATATTGTTAACCTGTCTATAAGATGTGAGCGATACCCTAAAGATTGGAAACATGCTTTAGTAACACCAATTCACAAGGGAGGAGATAAATGTAGTACAGGTAACTATCGTCCAATTTCTGTACTGCCAATTATCTCTAAGATTTTAGAAAGATGGGTGCACTCATCGGTATATAGATATCTTGATGAAAACAATCTGATTCCTAGTTGCCAGTCGGGATTTAGACCCCTGCACTCAACTGAAAGCACCCTACATGACTTAACAAACAAGTGTTTTGCGGCCATGGAGAATGGACAAGTTACAGGCAGTGTGTTTATAGACCTCAGTAAAGCATTTGATTGTGTTGATCATGAAATCTTACTAAAGAAACTAGAAAGGATGAACATGTCATCTTCTGTAATTAATTGGTTTAAGTCGTACCTAAGTGAACGTAGTCAGTCTGTGAATATTGGCGGCACCATATCAAAGGTCCTGTCCGTAAACACTGGTGTTCCACAGGGGTCGATACTAGGTCCACTTTTATTCATTGTTTATACTAGTGACCTTCCATTTTGTATTGCCCCAAACTGCAACTTATTTATGTATGCAGATGACTCCACATTAACGTGTAGCTCCTCCAACATTAATATAATAGAAAGTAGCTTAAATACAGCTCTTACTAGTTTTCACAACTGGTGCGGAAGAAACAAGCTAGCTTTAAATGCCACCAAAACCAAATGCATGCTTATTGGTACTAGGCAGAAAATATCTAATGTTAATTTAAATGTATGCATTGCTGGTAGTCGTATTGAAAATGTGAAGTCTTATAAATGTTTGGGTGTAATTATTGATGAAGCATTAAGTTGGGGCCCACATGTCGAATACGTAAGAAAAAATGTGGTGTCTAAATTAGGTATACTAAGAAGAATCCGTGAGTGTATTCCTCAGAACAGCTTGCACACACTATTTGTAAGTCTAGTTATGCCAACATTAGAGTATTGTTGTACGGTGTGGGGAGGAAGGTACATATCTCACGATAATATGTTAAACAAATGTCTCAAAAGAGCCGCGCGGATAATCCTTAAATGTACCTTCCTCACCCCTTCAGAGGATATGTTTGCTCGTCTTAATTGGGCCCCTTTTTCAAAAAGAGTCAAGTCAAAAAAGGCTATTCTTGTCTTCAAAAGTATCAACAAAATGACTCCTTTGTACATGACAAATATTTTCAAACCACTTACAGTAATTCGCAAAACAAGGCAATCAACCCACACGGCACTGAAAGTTCCTTTCGCCAAAAAAGAATGCTACGCCACAAGTTTCGCTGTGAGTGGTGCAAATATTTGGAATAATCTGCCCGAACAATTGCGAACATTGGACTCATTAAGCACATTTAAATCAGAGCTCCGACATGCCATCTGAGTGTTAGATATTATGCCAATTGCGCTGATCTACGGAGTTAGAACTTGGTTGCCACTATAATGTGGAGCCGGATAGGAATTTCCCCTTCTTATTTTTCACCTAAAAGTTTTTTTTATTAAAAATCAGAATTAGTATTAATGTTTAGAATTTCTGTAATATCCTTGTATTTATAATATGTACTGTTATTTTATTTGATGATGTATGCAGGGCCCCAATGAAAACCAGTTTTAAACTGTTTGGGCACACCCTGGGTAAAGAAATGGAATAAATAAAAATAAAATGCCACGAAAGCCGCGTCGATGCTTATTACCTTAAAGTAGGGTGTCCTTGTTAATACTTTTAACGAATTTTGAGGAAATATAATGTACTCTAACGAATATATTTGCTTGTTTGCATTGGCAGGCATTTCTATAGTTTTAATAAATGTTTTTGTATCATTGCTCAAATTGCGCGCTCCAGTTGCGAAAGATCATAAATATGGTAATTGACAAGTACGGAATTGCGAGTATGCGCTGGCGGTACCGTACAATTCAGTAAACAATGTACATGTAGGCCTACTGTAAGATAAACAACACTACAAATCTCCAAAAACGCTGAATGTACGAATTAGGACGTCAATACATGTGCCTTTGTACTCACGTCGTTGCTAACCATGGGGCCCCTCTATTGTCATATTTTGTTTGCATTTAAACTTTATGGGAAGAATTTCAACAGTGAACTTTTGTCAATAGTGGATTATATTGCCCGTAAATACACAGGTATAAATATACATATGGGGCTAAATACTGCTGTATTTCAGAACTATCCCATAGTAATAATAATAATTATAGGTATTTATAATGCGCTTTATGTGAAAAAAACACCTCTAAGCGCCTTACAGAGAGTACCCCCCCCCCCTCCCCCCAAAAAAAACAACACAACAACAACAATAAAAAAAATTAAAAAAAATTATAAATGACACAATCTAAACTTAACTAAAAAGCGTGAAATAAAAATATTACTTACGGAGAAAAAAAGACTTGAAAGGTACTGTAAAACTTACGATAAAAACTACAACCTACTAACAGTAAAAGATCTGCAAAAAATATAGCGTACCTAATAGGTTTCCCCGGACGATATCGCAAAATGTGCACATTCATTTGTAAAAGATGCATTCAATTTCGCGCTGATTTTCAGAACGACGTATGTCCGAGTTTCATTTTCGCAAAAAAGAGCATTCAATTTTATTTTGTTTAATTCAAATAAATGAATGTGCTTAGCGTTTCATTTAAACGATTACAAACACGTGATTGGGCTTTCGGTTTGACGTTGCGAGAAAAAAAATCCGTCAAAATCATACCTTTTGTGGCATGATTTTTTTTCGGAGGCTCAATGGAGCTTGTACCCACCTCTATTTTTTTCCTGAAAAAAGTGTGTCAGCGACTGTCAGCGACCTGGTGAGACCCACCCCACCCCAAATGATATTAAAAAAAACAATTCCCGAAGACCCCTGCTTCCGCCCACGATTTCATACTTAGTCAGGCGCCGTCGAAATTAAGGTACCTGGACGTTGATTTCCATAGGCGCTGTCTGTCTATAGGTTATTTATGTCTGTGGTCATAACCACTGATCTCTGTAGTCATAACGCATTGAACTGAAATGTAAAGAGCGCCTTCACTTTCGAGATCGGCCTCTGATTAGTGAGACCCCACGAGCGCGTCCTTAAAAAAGCAACAGTCATGGCGGATCCTTCAGACATTCTTGACGAAATATTCGTGGATAGCGGTTCAGGTACAGGTTTAGGTTTATTTTCACACTATAAGGTAACTTATGCAACTAGAAACATTTCAACAGAACTAAAATAATAGTATGGGGAGGTCAGACAAGAAGCCGAAGCTTGTACTAGGTCTGCCCCCCTCACAAGGAATACATGTAATTATACAATTCATGATTAACTAAGTTTGTAGATAATAATAAAAAACAATATATATTAATACATTAATTTCATTAATTCATGACCTAATAATAATTAATACATTACATGCACTAAATTACCATCCTTAACTTTGAATGTGTTAATAATAACCTTATAATTTAACAGTAATAATTTGCTAATAATCACAATTTACATTGACAGCAACAGTTTTTTTTGTTTTTGTTGTACACGCTCTAATTGACATCATTGGGCAGGAAGATCGAATTTTGTCCTCGGTGCCTAACGGTTGAGAGATGTTCTAACTTTATTAAGATGAGGCTTGTTTGATGACCTAGTGTCGTAATTATGAATATCAGCGTTCCTTGCAAACAACATTTTTCAGAGGCTGTGTATTGTTTTCTAAATTATACATCAAAGTACACAAATGATATTTATAGAGATTGTATATAAACTGTTGAATTTAACGAATAACGGGTCAGAATGATCTTTAAAGCTAGAACCGTTTATCAGTCTTAAGGACTTCTTTTGAATAACGAGCAAACTATCAAGGTAGGTTTAATGGGTATTCCCCAAGGCAAGTATACCATATTGAAGGTGATGAGTCAATGATAACGTATTATAAATAGAAAATAGAACACGGGATGGGACAAATGTCTAAGTTTTCTAAGAATGCCAAGGTTGCGAGAAATAATTGAATGACTTTCTGACAATGATTTCTCCACGTTAACTTATCATCAATAATGACATCCAACAATTTACAGGAATCAACCTTTTTAATACAATTATTGTTAAAATGAATCTGAATGTTTTTATCTATGTATGTGTTTGTGTGTGTCGTTTTTTTTGTAATTCAAAGATAATTTATTACACACAAACCATTCAAATACTTCAGTTAGCTCACTGTTCATTAAGTGAACAGCGTCATTTAAATTGTTACCATTGTAAAATATGTTTGTATCATCTCCAAACAAAATGAGCGTCAGAAGTCGAGTAGAATTACAAATATCGTTAATAGATAAGGAATAAGATGGGCCCGAGGATTGAGCCCTGGGGTACACCACAAGTGGTTGGTTTGTAACTGGACTTTCAATTTAAACAAATTGTTTCCTATTTCTCAGGTAATCTTTAAACCATATGATACCATATGTTTATAGTTTACTAAATATAATATCATGGGCTATCATATCAAATACCTTAGAAAGATCCAGAAAGATGCCAATTGTATGTAGGAGTTTGTCTAGACTCAATCAATCAAGGCAAGTTGAGTCGAATATTTGGCCCTGAAGCCATATAAAGATTGTGACAGAATGTTAAATTTGGCGATTTAGCAACTATAGCCTTTCTAACAACTTTGGGAAGCATGGCAAAACAGATATTATAAGGCGGTAAATACTGACAAGAAAGCAGTCTCTATTTTTGTAAACTGGAGTAACTTTATAAATTTGTAGTTCATTAGGGACTTCTCTGGAATTTGGAGCGGTTAAAAATATATGTTAAGGAGTGAACAATATAAGGAGCAGATTGTTATTAATTTCATCATGACCAGAACTCTTCTTATTTGGAAGTGTATCTATACAATCCAGAAGTTCTTCCTTTGTGATTGGGCTTAACAATAGGATCGGGAAAGTTACCTTCGATATATTTTACCGGGTCCAAGGTACTTTGTGGTATCTTAGAAGCTAGATCTTGACTAATGTTAACAACATATTAATTAAAATGCTCTGCAATCGCTTGACGGTTATCACGTCACAGTTTTTTATTTTTGAATAAATTGATTGGCTGGCTATTCTTGCTTTTTTTATAAATTAAAATGTCATTGATGATTTTCCAGGTATATTTTCTTGCTCAGAATATGCTGAATAATATTTTCTTAGAAGCTCTAATTACAGAGATTAATTTGTTTTTATATCTGTTATAGTTGAGTTTATTGATCTCAGAGGGTTTCGTAAGAAATTGTCTATGAAGTATATTTTCCTTTCTATAGAAGACTTTAGCAGACCTTTAGTAATCCAGGGATTTGTAGGTGCTTTATTGTGACGTATACACTTTTTATAAGGCATGCATTTATCCATAAGTTCATTTAGCTTGGATGTGAACTGTGAGTATCGCAAGTTTACACCATTACCAGTAACTACTAAATCCCAGTCAACTTGTGCTAATTCGTCTTTCATAGCAGCAACCTTTTGGTTTAATACATTTAAAAAAAACAAAAAACGACTAGATTTTTGTTTATTGGAAGATGATCGCTGAAATCCGATAGAACAATATAAGTGGATAATGGTTCAATGTTGTTAGTAAAAATATAATCAAATAATGTCGCCAAATGTTAAGTTATTTCAGTTGTTTTTTGTTTGGCTGAAATAAATTGAATATAATAGGTTTAATACATCATTCATAAATACCTGGGACAGTTTAGGCATTCCTATTGGTCGAGAGCCCGTCACATGGCCGGTATTAAACGGACGATAAAGACATGGCTGGAAGTGTTTAAACATAGATGGAAACAACATTCCGTCCCCAGGGCTCACTTTATTTCCAACCCTGAACAGTACCTCGTCTCCAATAATAAGAGCGGGTAGTGTTGAGCGCGTACAGCTCGACACCTTAGGAACGAGGTTGCCAATGGCAGTAATAGTCTGGTTCACAGTAAATACGCTTTATTGCATGTATTGTGTAGAGAGCGACAGAGGCGGAAACATGTCATTTGACACAGACAGAATGGCGAAACACCGAAATTTACTTGCGACAATTTTCCGGGATTTTCGGGGCTTTTTGGGCTGAATTTTACAAAAAAGGTATTTATGAATGGGAATAAATGTGTGTTCGGTCGGTATTAATCACTCTGTTTAATACCTCTTGGAGTCTGGGTGCTGATAATTACCCTCGCCTTCATTACCAGCACGTTGTCGTGAAAGTTGGTACCTTAATATTTCTACACAATACCCCCGACACGGGGGGTTTTGTGTACAAACCTTACCAGCTTGATCAGACGGTTATTTACGATCCCCATGACAGCGGCCAAGCCGCAAGCCTGGGAGATGACCTTTTCGGGCTTGGACTGCTGACCGCAGTGCATGTACATGTACATGTACATGTACAATTTACATGCGGCTGTAGAAACTATGCACACATGCAAGATTTTACTTTGTCAAGCTTCAGGCATTGAGACTTCTCCCACCCGTGAAGTATACTGTTCATACAAGCATAATGCATTGTTTGTGTATACACTTTTAATCATCCATCGATAAATGATGATTCGTGCAAACATAACAAACTGAGACAAGGTGAAACGTAAAGTTTCAAATGTTCAAGAAACACATTTTGCTTTTTTAAATCCTTGTTAGAATTAATATAATATTATATAACAACCGTTTTTAGCGAGTAACACTTTTCTTGCTATCAGTTTGTAAACATGTTTAGAAGATATACGGCGCTCGTCTGTTTGTTGCCACTTCCTGACAAGGAAGTTAAGTACAAGCACAAATAGTGAATAATGATATCGCACTGTCATGTACATGTACTGCAATGTTTACAACTCGCACTTCATTTTGAGAAAACTGTAAGTTATAGGTTCGTTGAACATACATTGCGTGAGCTTCTCGTCGCGGTTTACTGCATATGAACAACCCCTGAATCGGTGTGTAGCAAGGTTTATTCATGATTAACTCAATTGTTCAGACAAAAGAATAACAAGTGCATTCAGGTTGTTCAAACTGTGACGTATAAGTTGGCAAATCAGCATGTCTACCCGGCTCGTCCCACGTAGGCTCTGTACGCTCTAAAAGCAGTATTTTCAGAGTGTACTATCTTGTACTTCATAGTCCAGGAAAAATAAGTTTTGACCTCAAACAAATTGTAACAAAAAATTGTTCACCACAATGCATTTCTAAAAGGTCCCCACAATGACATATTAAAAGTCTTAACAAATTCAAGTGGTGGAAAATGACTAATTTGCATAAATCGTTAATCCCTGCCGCGTAATATATTTATTCCCATATTTGGGTATATAATATATTTTTTTTTAAATGAAAAGTTTATTTGGGTGATTCTACTTACATATCCCTACTTCGATAACATTTTCTAAAGCGTATAAGTGACTGAATAATTATGAGAACATGGTAATTATCCAAAATGACAACTTCGTGACCCTATAAATGTGCGTACATTACACTGTCTCCAGATATCAGCTAGTAGTCAGTATTGGTGAGCTTCAAATTCACAAAGTTGCTTACTGGCACAGTTATCATATTAAAACCTTATGGAAAATCATATGAACAATGATAATATTGTGATATTTAGCCCAGCAAACCAAAACTTGGGGTAAATGGTTTGTTCATAAACTAGGCGAAAAAGAAGTTAAAGGGTTACCTAACATGGGAGACTTGAACAAGTTCAAGAAAATCCTCAAAATACATTCTAACGTAGATATGATTATTGTAAGCAACAAAAATCTTAAATTTTGGGGGTTTCCTTGAACTTGTTCAAGTTTCTCATCTTAGGTAATCCTTCACCTACTTTTTAGCCCAATTTATGGACACACGATTTTCCCCCAGTTGTTGTTTGCTGGGCTAAATATCACAATGTTATCATTGTTCATAATGAGTTTTCATAAGGTTTTAATACGATAACTGTGCCAGTAAGCAGCTTGGTGAATTTGAAGCTCGTCCATACTGACTACTTGTTGATATCTGAAGACAAGGTAAATGCGTGCAAATTATAGGCAAAAATTATAGTCATTTTGAACCATTAGTCTATTTTCAAAATTATTCAGTCACTTACATGCTTTAAAAAATGTTATTATTGTAAGGATGTGTAAGTAGAATCACCAAAATAAACTTTTCGAAAAATAAAAATAAAATATATACCCAAATATGGGAATAAACATATTACACGGCAGGGATTAACGATTTATGCAAAATAGACATATTTCCATCACTTGGATTTTTAAAGATTTTCAGTATGTAATTCTAGGGACCCTATAGGAGTGCACTATGGTGAAAAAAAGATTTGTTACAATTTGTTTGAGGTCAACAATACAAAATTTGGTATTTTGAGTGGACTATCAAGAACATAATTATTAGTAACCCCCTTATGGGCTTTGATACTGGCACAATTATTCCGTCTCTTCGCTGATGAACTACACCAATGTTTATTAACAGGATTTACTACGATGGACCATTCACTCGATCACCATACAGAAAAAAGGCCATCAGACTTGCTTCACATATTCCAAATAATCAACGATAAATAAATAACAACTGCCCACGCAAGCACAATACCCTCCCTTTAAATATCTTATCCCACACATTTGCTGATGTAAAGCTTGTTTGCATTCGTGAACCATAATGAAAGTAAACAAGTATTGAATGTACTTTTCAATATTTCCTGCTCAATATTTCTAGTTTAATATTTCCTGTTCAATACAACAGTAGTTACCGGATCTTTAGAGTTCATGGCACATGAATCAGTGGGCGAGGGATTCGACTCCAGTTGAAAGTCGCATGAAGCAAGTTTCGTGGATACCTCACTGGTTTCACTGAAATCACTGCAAGACATTAGATCCCTGTGTCTTTCCCCTTAAATTTAAATTATTTCAACGGTACAATATGCAGAATGAAAAGAGTCGATGCAAAAGTGGTGGATTTGAAATATAGATCTTTCAATCCATTGCTCATCCCACTATCCCCAAAGCGACTAACATCTCGATAAAAGCTCTTCTTTTTATGTAACAATAACAATACTGTCAAAATTGATGTTCTTTTCACACATACGTCCATCAATTCTTTTCGTACATGACGTTATGGAGACACTCCATATGGTTCGTGTGCTAAGGACAATCTCTCTAAACTCAAACTCAAAAAATAACATTTTCAACATCACCCTAATTTGTCGTCTTCTCCGTTTATTTTCATTATACCCTAACCCAATTCTACCTCTATACCCTTTTACTGTGGAGACCCAAAATGATATGGGGACAGGAAAATGTCCCCTCCACTCGGTCAGCTTTTTCCAAACAAAAGAACCTGCCCCACAACTAGGTGTATGCTAGAACACATCTGCACACACATGTAAGTGGGTAAATGCCGTCAATAGGGGACGGGGCATTGTCCGACCGTCTTCCCTCTTTTGTTTGTACTCTAACGTTTTCGGATGATCGCCATAGGATTTGCACACGAGTCTGAATCGGGGACCTTTGCGGAATAGGGGACCCCATTGTTCCCTTTGTCATACGTCCCCTATTTCAATCAAAAACAAACGCAACCATTTTGTTCACATCCAAAGAATATTGAATTCTTTGTACAGTGTTGCTTTACCTACCTACGGAGAAAAAATCGGATGATAACTATCTGTTGTATCCACGGTAAGCCATGCAGTTCACCCTCATTTGCCCTCTTCCATCTAGGAATAAGCAAGCACAGGGGACCCGTGTTATCAGTTGCCAAGCAAACTGGGGATAAACACAATTGGCTCTCGTAAAAGGTTTTTGTTTCATTCAACAGCGCGAGCGCCAATTACAGGATGAAAGAAAAGAGAGAAGACAATGTGAAGAAGTTGCATGTTTTAGAGGTGGGAGAGAAAAACCAGAAGAGTATTCTTTGGGGAAACCCAGTCCACATATTGGCCCAGGCGGGATTCGAACCGTACCTGTAGCGGTGGAAGGGCGACGCCAATCTGACTACATCTATACGTAATCTACTTGTTTTATATATATATATAGAGAGAGATAGAGAGAGAGAGAGAGAGAGGGGGGGGGGGGGAGAAAGTGTTTTTTGTTTTGTTTTTCAATATATTTATATCTAATGTTTGACCCATTCCTGTAATTGGCGGTTCCTCCGCAGTTTGGACTGCACGCTTAAAACTAAAGTGTTGATATCAACATTATAAGTGTGCGGTAAGTGACTGCTCTTTAAAAAGTGGAGATTTCACCAATTAAACTGATTACTTCTACACCTTGAGTGTTTTATGTATGAAATTCCAACTTTTAGGCGTGTGGTTAATAATTAAATAAATAAATCTGCGTAAGAACGAGTTACAGGTTGCCGATCAGATATTAGTGCTCATAAAATAACACACTGCCCCCCCCCCCCCCCACCCCCCCCCCCCCACCCCACCCTCCACCCTCACCTCCACTCCACTCCACTCCACTCCACTCCCCCCCCCCCCCCCCCCCCCACTTCCCATCCCAACATTCCCCGCCCTCTATCAATGCCCGGGTGTCTTTGAATAAGTACAAGCACAAATAGTGAATATGATATTGCACTGTCATGTACTGCAAGTCGTGTCACTTCACCAAACAGTACTAGATACAAATAAACAGACATTGCGTGAGTTTCTCTTCGCGGTTTACTGAACACCCCCTGAATCGGTGGGTGCATGATTTAACTCATTTATTAACTCAATTGTTCAGACATATCAAACAAAGGGAATAACAAGTGCATTCAGGTTGTTCAAACTTGTGATCGTCAGTTGGCGAATGCAGCAGGTGTACTTGTACTTCAAGAGGACATAATTATTCTCAACCCCCTTACGGGGCTTTGATTACTGGCACAATTATTCCGTCTCTTTGGTGTATAAAACTACACCAATGTTTACAGGCTTATTTTCCATTGGGGTCCCAACATTAAATACAGAAAAAGAAACGAAAACTATTTAAATACAAGGAAGAGAAATATACAGTATACAGGGACCCCCCCCCCCCCCCCCCCCCCCCCCCCCCCCCCCACCTCTTTCTAACTATATATATATAGTCCTTGAAGTACAAGTACACTGCTGATCGCCAACTCACGTCATAGTTTGAACAACCTGAATGCACTTGTTATTCCTTTGTTTGATATGTCTGAACAATTGAGTAATAATGAATGCATCTTGCAAATCATGCACCCACCGATTCAGGGGTGTTCAGTAAACCGCGAAGGAGAAACTCACGCAATGTCTGTTTATTTGTATCTAGTATGTTTGGTGAAGTGACACGACTTGCAGTACATGACAGTGCAATATCATATTCACTATTTGTGCTTGTACTTATTTCAAAGACACCGGGCATTGATAGAGGGCGGGAGATGTGGGGATGGGAAGTGTGAGGGGGGGGGTGGGGGGTGGGGGGGGGGGGGGGGGTGGGGGGAGTGGAGTGGAGTGGAGGGGTGGGGGGGGGGGGCAGTGTGTTATTTTATTGAGCCACTCATATCTGATCGGCAACCTGTAACTCGTTCTTACGCAGATTTATTATTTAATTATTAACCACAACGCCCTAAAAGTTGGAATTTCATACATAAAACACAGTCAAGGTGTAGAAGTAATCAGTTTTAATTGGTGAAATCTCCACTTTTAAAGAGCAGTCACCTTACCGCACACTTATAATGTTGATTCAACACTTTAGTTTTAAGCGTGCAGTCCAACTGCGGAGGAACCGCCAATTACCAGGAATGGGTCAAACATTAGATATAAATATATTGAAAAACAAAACAAAAAAACCACTTTCTCCCCCCCCCCCTCTCTCTCTCTCTCTCTATCTCTCTCTATATATATATATAAAACAAGTAGATTACGTATAGATGTAGTCAGATTGGCGTCGCCTTCCACCGCTACAGGTACGGTTCGAATCCCGCCTGGGCCAATATGTGGACTGGGTTTCCCCAAGAATACTCTTCTGGTTTTTTTCTCCCACCTCTAAAACTGCAACTTCTTCACATTGTCTTCTCTCTTTTCTTTCATCCTGTAATTGGCGCTCGCGCTGTTGAATGAAACAAAAACCTTTTACGAGAGCCAATTGTTGTTTATCCCCAGTTTGCTTGGCTAACTGATAACACGGTCCCCTGTGCTTGCTTATTCCTAGATGGAGAGGGCAAATGAGGGTGAACTGCATGGCTTACCGTGGATACAACAGATAGTTATCATCCGATTTTTTCTCCGTAGGTAGGTAAAGCAACACTGTACAAAGAATTCAATCTTTGGATGTGAACAAAATGGTGGGTGTGTGCAGATGTGTTCTAGCATACACCTAGTTGTTGGGGCAGGTTCTTTTGTTTGAAAAAGCTAACCGAGTGGAGGGGGACATTTTCCTGTTCCCCATATCATTTTGGGTCTCCACAGTAAAGGGGTATAGAGGTAGAATTGGGTTAGGGTATAATGAAAATAAACGGAGAAGACGACAAATTAGGGTGATGTTGAAAATGTTATTTTTTGAGTTTGAGTTTAGAGAGATTGTCTCTTAGCACACGAACCATATGGAGTGTCTCCATAACGTCATGTACGAAAAGAATTGATGGACGTATGTGTGGAAAAGAACATCAATTTTGACAGTATTGTTATTGTTACATAAAAAGAAGAGCTTTTATCGAGATGTTAGTCGCTTTGGGGATAGTGGGATGAGCAATGGATTGAAAGATCTATATTTCAAATCCACCACTTTTTGCATCGACTCTTTTCATTCTGCATATTGTACCGCGTTGAAATAATTTAAATTTAAGGGGAAAGACACAGGGATCTAATGTCTTGCAGTGATTTCAGTGAAACCAGTGAGGTATCCACGAAACTTGCTTCCATGCGACTTGTCAACTGGAGTCGAATCCCTCGCCTCCCCACTGATTCATGTGCCATGAACTCTAAAGATTCGGTAAACTACTGTTGTATTGAACAGGAAATATTAAACTAGAAATATTGAGGCAGGAAATATTGAAAAGTACATTCAATACTTGTTTACTTTCATTATGGTTCACGAATGCAAACAAGCTTTACATCAGCAAATGTATGGGGATAAGATATTTAAAGGGAGGGTATTGTGCTTTGCGTGGGCAGTTGTTATTTATTTATCGTTGATTATTTGGAATATGTGAAGCAAGTCTGATGGCCTTTTTTCTGTATGGTGATCGAGTGAAAGGTCCATCGTAGTAAATCCTGTTAATAAACATTGGTGTAGTTTCATCAGCGAAGAGACGGAATAATTGTGCCAGTATCAAAGGCCCATAAGGGGGTTACTAATAATTATGTTCTTGATAGTCCAGTCAAAATACCAAATTTTATATTGTTGACCTCAAACAAATTGTAACAAATCTTTTTTTCACCATAGTGCACTCCTATAGGGTCCCTAGAATTACATACTGAAAATCTTTAAAAATCCAAGTGATTGGAGAAATATGTCTATTTTGCATAAATCCGTTAATCCCTGCTGTGTAATATGTTTATTCCCTATAATTTGGGTATATATTTTATTTTTTATTTTTCGAAAAGTTTATTTTGGTGATTCTACTTACACATCCTTACAATAATAACATTTTTTTAAGCATGTAAGTGACTGAATAATTTTGAAAATAGGACTAATGGTTCAAATGACTATAATTTTTGCCTATAATTTGGCACGCATTTACCTTGTCTTCAGATATCAGACAAGTAGTCAGTATGGACGAGCTTCAAATTCACCAAGCTGCTTACTGGCACAGTTATCGTATTAAAACCTTATGAAAATCTCATTATGAACAATGATAACATTGTGATATTTAGCCCAGGCAAACAACAACTGGGGAAAAATCGTGTGTCCATAAATTGGGCTAAAAAGTAGGTGAAGGGTTACCTAAGCTGAGAAACTTGAACAAGTTCAAGGAAACCCCCAAAATTTAAGATTTTTGTTGCTTACAATAATCATATCATACGTTAGAATGTATTTTGAGGATTTTCTTGAACTTGTTCAAGGTCTCCCATGTTAGGTAACCCTTTAACTTCATTTTTCGCCTAGTTTAATGAACAAACCATTTTCGCCCAAGGTTTCGGGTTTTGCTGGGCTAAAATATCACAATGTTATCATTGTTCATATGATTTTCCATAAGGTTTTAATATGATAACTGTGCCAGTAAGCAACTTTGTGAATTTGAAGCTCACCAATACTGACTACTAGCTGATATCTGGAGACAGTGTAATGTACGCGACATTTATAAGGGTCACGAAGTTGTTCATTTGGATAATTACCATGGTTTCTGCATAATTATTCAGTCACTTATACGCTTTAGAAATGTTATCGAAGTAGGGATATGTAAGTAGAAATCCACCAAATAAACTTGTTCATTTAAAAAAAAATATATTATATACCCCAAATATGGGAATAAATAATATTACGCGGCAGGGATTAACGATTTATGCAAATTAGTCATTTTTCCACCACTTGATTTTGTTAAGACTTTTAATATGTCAGTTGTGGGGACCTTTTAGAAATGCATTGTGGTGAACAATTTTTTGTACAATTTGTTGAGGGTCACAAACTTATTTGTCCTGGACTATGAAGTATCAAGTACACT